>JADMNG010000034.1:0-343080 GCA_016097075.2 Sporothrix phasma | reverse complement strand
CCGAGGCGTACCCAGAAGTGGGTGGGGGAGACACACAGTGCCGCAGATTGCGGACGCGAACCGCGCGCGGCTGCACCTGAACCGCCTAGACAAGGGTAGCAAGCACCGCGCCATTACCGACGCACGCCAGCCGAAGCGGGCGGTGTCGGCCTTCCTGCTCTTCACCAAGGAGCGCTGGAGTCGGGCGACTTCACCGGCCGCCCCATGACCGAGGCCGCTCGCACTCTGTCTTCTGAGTGGAAGAGCATCTCCTCGTCAGATCGCCAGGTATGCTCACCCCAGACACCTCTTCATTTGCAGAGCTCATTTTTTGAAACCATGCTAACCTTGAAAGCACTACGAGGACCTTGCCAAGGCCGATGCTGACCGGTACAGCGCGGAGGTCGAGTCTGTCTTTGGCCGGTCTGTCAGCAAGTCCCCTTGCCCTCTGCGTAAGGTTGACCTTGACGCGGCCCGAGCCTCGCTCCGTTTTTTCGTGCCGTCTGAGAAGAGCCAACGTTTTCATCCTTAGACACATCAGCCCTGCTTGATTTCTTTCCTTTGTCATTACCTTTATCTTCCTCGACTCGAAATTATGCTGTGCGTCGTTTCTTTGCAGTGTTTCAGCAGTGTTTATCTGGTTCAATGCTTCTGAGCTCTATGTACCCTACTCTGGGCGTCCGGGGAAGGACGGGAACAGGATCAGGAATCGGAACAGGAATCAAGAACGGTCCATGTTTATGCGTACGGGCGAGCGGTGTGTTGTTCTTGAGTTGTTAGACGTGTTGTATGACTAGGGCGCGACGGTTTTATATTAGCCTTGTTCATATATTCTCACCGAGTTGTTCTTTTTTGCGCTGTACAATCCTGTATCTCATAATGCATCCTCACTCTGTCATGCACATTCCCATAAACTATAAGTGGCAAGTACATGCTCCCAGAGCATTTCCTTTCCCCGTTGATAATATGAAGCAAACGCCATAACCGTGCCCAGCTTTCAGATAAAGCGTGCCTCCTCAGAACACCATTTGAATTCAGTTCGTATCTCGTATTCAATCCATCCATTATCAACATGTGTTCGTAAAGACATCCACGCTGCCGCTCGTCTGCTTCTTCTTTCGCGGCGGCACCGTGATCGTCGGCGTACCGGACCCGTCAAACCACACGGCACCAGTCGTTAAGATTTGCCGCTGGCTGGCTAGATACAGTATCAGGTAGGTATGGCCAGCCGTGGCGGCAAAACACGACAGACGCAGCCAGTGTGTGGTGTCGGGTCGCGTGAGCACCACACGCTCCAGCCGGCATCGCCAACGCCGACATAAGCTCTCAAAAATGACCAGGCCTGGTGACGCAGAGCGGCAGGCCAGCCTGCTGTGCTGAGACGCCAGTAGCCGCGCTCAAACGGCCGCACGGCTCGGCTGTCCGACGAAAGCAGTGGCCGGTAGCGCCGCTCGAGATCGAGGTCACAAGCGAGCTTGGCCATTTTTTCGGTCACCAGTGCTGCAGGGTCGAGGTTCCCGCATGCGACAAGGGGTCTGGCGAGATGATGCGTAGTGTCTGGTCCAGAAAAAGACCAGGTGCACTCGCTGTTGGGGACGACGAGGGAAACGGTTGCGAAAGGCCGCGAAGACCAGCGTTAAAGGGGTTTGTAGCCTGGCCGGCCTTGTCTTGTCTGGCGATAGACGCCCCCGCAGAGGCTGGCTCCTCTTTTGGTCTCTTTGGCGGCGGCTGGCCAGCATGACCTTCTCGCCGCGGCAATCTCGGGTTGAGACTACAAGGGAGCTCTGCACTTGCATGATCGGATTCCCTCTGCCGCTTTGTCCGCCTTGGCTCTGACCCGGACCTTAACAGACAAGAAACACCAGTAACAGAGTTCGGGGCGAAACACGCCGACAGGCCGCGTGGCTCACAAGAAGACGAAGCAGCACCAAGGACCAACCTTGCCTGACTCTTCGGGGAGTGATGACGGCACATCGGCGCCATCGCTGACAGGCTGGCCAGCCCGCGGATCAAGTAGAGAGTCGGGAGCGGAGGACGGAATGGCATCCCACTCATGCAGCGGCGGACTGCTCTTGAGAAATGCGTCGTCTTCCTCATTCTGCGAGGACTGCTGTGAGTTGGCAGATCGCTGTGCAAGAGGCCGTCTCGGCGAAAGTGGCTGTAGCGGCAGCTGGTCCTGTGAGTCTCCAAGCACACTGTCCATCGAATGCGTCACGTTCACGGCATGGCACTAAGATCTGGGCTTTCTGCATCCCGCATCCGGATGCCGCTTCCGGCGTCACTGTCAATGCCCTCAGGAGCCTGGCTCTGGCTGCTCAAAAAGGGCTGTGTCTCTTCGATACGGGACACGCCAAGGACGCGTTGCGACAAGGGCGTACTGCTGCTCGTGTCTCCGTGTTCTGGTATGCGCTTCCGTCGCGTGGCACGCTGCTCGTCGCCAGACTGCGAGTCCGGATGTAGTCGTGTGGTGATACATAGTGCAGGTGTCGATTCCGGGGCAGACATGGGCGTTGCCTTGGCACCGTAACGGGTGGCACGGGCACTGGTGCAATGCGTGGCGACTGCAAATTGTCCAGACGCTCTCAAAGGACAGGTCCGCGGAATGCAATGACTGGCTGGTGCCAACATTGCAGCAGTCAAACTCGCATTGCTGCTCACGGTTTGGCGAACCTCCTCGGAAATGGCGGCGGGCGCGGGGCTACCAGAAGAGCCGATGCTGGTACCCGTATCGACGCTGTCCTTTACGAAAGACCCCCTCGAAAAACTGAGACGCGCCGCCGGCCTAAAGTCGACGTACGCTTGTGCCAGAGCGCGATATCGAACATCGTCGGATGCTCGGCTGGCTGCAGCAATGTGCACCAGAATCTCGGGCGGCGGCTGTGTCATGAAGACATGTCAGATGATCAAGAGTGCCAGGGCGGCGGGAATTTAAGAGGGAAAGAAGGCAAAGAAAGGCAAGAAAAAGAAGAGAAGTGGTGGTTGTTGGAAGAAAACGACAACGTCTCACGTCGTCGACCGTGAAGTGGTTGGACGATCAACCGAGTACACTGTTTTAGGCAACTGCAGGCGCCTATTGTGCAGTTGCAAAGAGTGGGCCCGTGTCCAATACTTTGTAGAGTGCTGGGCAGGTGCTATACGGCTCTCACCGCCCTGGCGCACCGGCGGTGCAACAGAACAGTGGACCGCGACGGCGGTTCAGAATACTGCCGCGAAGCTACATTGGGCTCACTGGCAACTGATAGCGTCGTGTAAAAGGGGCACGGAGAAGTGCCACTGCCAGCTTTTAGCCTCACCACTCGACGACGATTCGACACGATTTCTCCCAACCTCGAACTTTGGTCAAGAACGAGCGCCTCCCATTTGCCTCGCCTCGTCCGATACACGACCTCTTCCCTCCTTCCTTCTCACACGATGACGACTCCTTCGTTGGGCCATGTGATGGTGATTGGCGGCTGTGGCTTTCTGGGCCACCACGTCGTCAACCTGCTGGTGCGCGACTACCTGCCGGAGAAGGCGGCCAAGGCCGTGTCCGTGGTGGACTTGAGCTGCAGCCGCAACCGGCAGCCCGACTCGGCGGGCGTCGCCTACTTCGAAGCGGACATCACCAACGCCGAGCGCATGACGGCCATTTTCCGCGAGGCCAAGCCGGATGTGGTCATCCACACGGCCAGCCCGGCGGCGCAGTCGTCCAACAAGGTGGCCGACGCCCTGTTCTATAAGGTCAATGTCGAAGGCACGCGCACCATCATCGAGGCGTGCCGGGCGGCGGGCGTGCGCTGCCTCGTGTACACGAGCTCGGCCAGTATCATCTCCGACAACAAGAGCGACCTGATCAACGCAGACGAGCGCTGGCCCGTGATCCGTGGCAAGGACCAGAGCGAGTACTACTCGGAGACCAAGGCGGCGGCCGAGGAGCTGGTGCTGGCGGCCAACGACCGGACCTCGCCCACGGGCTTGCTGACGAGCGCGATCCGGCCGTCGGGCATCAACGGCGAGGGCGACACCATGGCCATGTACCACATGGTCAACATCTACCGGCAGGGCCGGCCACAACATCCAGATTGGCGACAACACGAACCTGTTTGATTTCACGTACGTGGAGAATGTGGCGCACGCACATCTGCTGGCGGCGCTAGGTCTGCGGACGACGACGCTGGCCAAGACGGCGCCGCTGGACCACGAGCGTGTGGACGGCGAGGCGTTCCTTATTACCAACGGCAGTCCCATCTATTTCTGGGACTTACGCGGACGGTGTGGAAGTACGCGGGCAACAAGGACGCCTGGACAAGGTGTGGGTGCTGCCCAAGGAGGTCGGGCTGGCACTGGGCCTGGCGAGCGAGATTGTGTTTGGCCTGCTGCGCAAGCCGCCGACCTTTAACCGGCAGCGCATCACGTACGCGTGCATGACACGGTACTACGACATTAGCAAGGCGAAGCGGCTGCTGGGCTACGAGCCGATTGTGTCTCTGGAGGAGGGCGTCAAGCGCGGCGTCAAGTGGTTCGAGGAGCAGGAGCGGCTCAAGGCAGGAAAGGCGTAGGTGGGAGACGGGGGAAAGGGTGCAACGGAAGGGCAGGGAACTAAAACTACGGGGGCTGAAGGAGCTTTGAGTCTTGTGTTGTATCTTTCAAGTTGGCAGGTTATTTGACTCTGCTGCAGCGTTTACACATCTGGCATTTACCGCCTTGTAATACATCGTCCACTTTACTACCTTTCCTCGAAGCATCCACTTCACAGAGTCCGTATGAGTACACAGCACGATGACGGGATCGGCTGCCAGCTTTTGTCCGCAGGATTAAAGGATGCTCCTGCTGGGCACAAGACTCGCCCTTCTCGAGTTTCTTTCTGGTGCCAAGTGGCGAGGCTGGCCAATAGCGCTAGAGCCGCCTGGCACGCCAGGCTGCGACGCCCCACAAGATGTGCCATTTCGCAGCTTTCCAAGCAAAACACATCAACGACAACAAATGGACAAAAGGAACAAAAGGGACAAACCGCCAGGTCCTTGAGTCTGTCTTCTTTTCCCTCACAAATCGACATGCTTCCACCATGAGTCTACGAGCGATCCTCAGCGGGTCGCGTGTCAAGAAGCGCACAGCGCCGGCCGCTGCGAGCAAGAACAACAGCGGCAGCAGCAGCAGCAAGAAGAAGGCCGCCTCTGCGACACCTGCGAAAGCGCCGTCACCCTGGCCGAAGACTCTGCGCCAGACCAAGCCAGGATGTGGACGGGGCAGTACGTCAAAGAGTGTCACTCCGGCCGGTGACGACGACGATATGGGCGACGTTGACAACGACAACGACGGCGACTACTTCTCGGAAGACGACGAGCAGCTTGACGACAGCGGCCTCGTCGCCTCTCTCGCCTCCGACCTGTCGCTGCGCGACGTCGTCCAGGCCCTCCGCTACGCCCGCGGCAACATGTTTGAGCCGGTGCCACAGGGTACGGGACACCGGCATCTGCACCCACAGCGGCGGACCGCGACAGCGGCAACAGCAACACACCGGGCGGCGCACGAGCCACGACGGGCTTTGTCGGCAACAGCACGCGCACCGCCGAGCTGCTCAACATGCGCCGGCGCATGCCAGCCCTGGCCACAACGGCGCACGTGGCTGCGCTTCTGCCCAATGCGACGGCCACAGAGCGCGAGACCGTGGCGCTGATCCGCGCGGGCATGCTTCGCAAGGTCGTGCAGCCGCAGTGGCGGCGGGGCTTCAGCGGTCAATCGAGCGGGGCCGGGGTGGCGGTGGTGGTGGTGGCGACTCTAGCTCGCACAGCGCCGACCCGAAGCGCGGCAGCCGTGCCCTGGTCATTGGCGGCGAGTCGCTGGCGAGGTGCTCATCGAGACGTCGGAGCTGCAGTCGCTTGTCCGCCAGGGACCCTCATCCCCCAGTCTCAGCGAAGACACCAGAGAGGCTTTTGTGGAATGGCTGGGTGAGGCGGACCACACTTTTCCTCCAGCATCTTCGACATCATCCACACCGGCAAAGCGCTTCACGATCAACGACCACCCAGCACCCCAGCTGGCCGTCCACATGGTCGACGAGCTCGTGCGCGCCGGCTTCCTCGTGGGACACGGCGCCTCTTCTGGCCTCATTGGCAGCATGAGCGTGACGGGACACCGCAGTGCAGGTGGTGGCGGTGGTGGCGGCGGCGGCGGTACTAGAAACGACCGCCGTGGTGAGCGTGGCAGCCAAAGCGACACGGGCGACGTCTATGCCCGTCCCGAGGACCGCACCACGCTCCTCAGCCTTGAGACGGTCGCCCGGGCTGCTTCTGGGTCGTTTGACGCCGTTGGCGGTGTGGGTGCTGTGTACACAGCCGGCGGGGGCGGTGCACGGGGGCGGTACCGGGCTGCTGCTGGCGGCGGTCCTGCCATAGTCCCCACCGAGGACCTTTTGCTCAGCATTCCCGGCCACGGCTCGTTTGTCAAGCTCGTGTCTGGTGCTCTGTCCTACCTCATTGGGATCGTCGCTCGAACACCGCACCGGGAGGCCCTCGAGACGTCGTTGCGTGAACGCTGGGACGCCGGTGGCAGCATTGCCAAGCGGAAAGAAATGGGCGGCGGCTTCAAGCGTGTCCCGCTGACTCGGACAAAAAAGTGGAAGGACTTTTACGGCCTGAGCTTCGACTGGGTGCTGGCCGAGGCCGTGGGTGCTGGTCTGGTTGAGCTGTTTGACACCGGCAGCGTGGGCCGCGGTGTTCGTTTGCTGTCATGAGTTGTCGTTTCTGAGATGTGGCGACCCGTGCATGCGTGCCGGGGCCTATACTGGGCTGTCTGTTTTTGTTCAAGACGGCTATGGAGTATAGTTGCCAACATGTCCATCACTCAGCATGAACCGAACGTATTTCGTCTTCTTGTTATTCTGAAGGGTCTTTGGTCGGCTTTTAAGCTTGCTTCGTATGGTACATCCACTATCATGTTATCGTAGTGATCAAACTTTCAGAGTGTCCTTTCAAGTGTACAGTTTCTTTTGCTAAGTTTCTGTCTGTTCTTCAATCCATTTTCTCTTGTTGTACTTGGCCTTCTTCTTTGCAATTGTAATTCTCTGTTTTGTTTATGTCCTGCTTATCTAATTTGTTCATACTTTTTTCATATAGCCTAAAAAGACTTGAGAGTTTTACATCAGAAGAAGAGGTCGAAGTAAAGACAAAAAAAAAAAAAGGAACGCATTGGACAGAACGAAACGTATATTTTCCTCACAATATTTTCGAAAAGGTCCACGGATTAAAACACGGTCTTCGTAACTGCGCAATTGTCGACATACAATGATTGCGCAATGGCCCACCCAAGATCTATCAAACAATGATCAAGTCCGAGCACATGCCAACTCAGTTCTCAGTTATTTCTGAAACCTATGAACACTGTTTTCAGTGGTCAGATTTCACAACCTTGGATATACGTGAGCCTTATGGCCCTGATTTAAAAGCTGCAAAAGAACACATACAAGAGTGCCCTGATAGCATATCATGAAACATGAGACGACTGAGCTTTTCCTCCTCTTTGTCTGTCAGCCCCGAGCGACCCCCTCGTCCCGAAGCACAGCATCGCCAATCCCGCTTTGGGACGAAGAAAAGACAAGGATCATGATGTTACCAATACCAGAAATCCAACAAGGGTAATAAAGCTCCAGCAGATGGCGGTTTCGACAACGAATCACATACGGAGCACCCTGTACGGATTACATGCACGCTGTACTGGATGTGTTTCTAGATCGCCCTCTCTCTTATTCTTTCCTTTTCCACCTATTCCACCGCCTTCAAGACCCAACGGTGATGGAAGGAGATCCCGGAAAGCCAGGCCAATGTTTCCAACCTAAAACACAATGCATAGTTTTTCAACTCTCCATCCTCGTTCTTATGGCAATCGAGTATACCACGAGGCCGCCCAGAAAGAAGCCTGAGCATGCACTTGACGCTGAACTTGAAGCGGGACTCCTGACTATGTATGGAATGCATTCGTAAGTTTTGTGCTCGAATGTCATGCTTCTACGAAGTACGCCGAAGACGAGCTGAGCTGCCCCCTTGACTCTCCACGGTGCCTCATATTCAGCATGCACTCGCCCTGCTCCCCCCACGCGGTGCTGCATCTTCCCGCAAACGTCGTCATCATACAAATGGCCAGGAAGGGCTGACTGCCGGCCATAACGAGGAACATTTGTCACAGGCCGGCCTGAAACCTAGTTATTCATGGCCAAGGTTGCTGCGCACGCTTTGCATCTCAGGTAGTCGCCAAGGCAAACATGATGCTGTTACGGGGTGTGCTCCTTTTTTCTTCTCTTGTTTCTTCCGCCCCTCTCTTTGCGTGTGTGGCCATTCTTTCATCGGAAACAAGTCCAGCATCGAGCCAGCACTGCGACACAAAGCATCGCATGACGATGCTGGTGGTCCCGGTACGATAAGTCACTGAGGTGCACACGCCACTGAATATAGCTAGGGCTTGCGTGGTATGTCGTATTGTGCGCCTGATATGGTCGCGTGCGGCTGCACAGGATAGGGGTTTGAGACGATGATACATGTTGTACCGAGTCCGTTGTACATGTACATCGTACGGAGTAATACTGAGTAGTACTGCCCGTGCAGACGGCCGCGACACAAACATGCAGGTGGTCATCACTTGATTTCGAGGGCCGGACTGCAGACAAACTCGCGAATGTAAAGCAAGCTCTTCAACATAGCGTACTCCAGATTGTCCCTCTTGTGCCTTCGTCTTCTCGCAAACATGCTCGATGCAGGCAACGGGAGCCCGGGCTTCTCACCGTGTCCTGGTCGGACGCCAAATGCGAACCCAGTGCATTCGGACTGCATCCACACCGCTGTCCTTTTCTCTGCGTGTCTCACCTTGAAAGGCAAGGGAGCAAATGGGTTGCGGGAGGCATCCCAGTCACCCAGTCCGACAGAGCCGTACGACTGTATGGAGGAAAGATGCCGCTAGCATTGCCCAAAACGACACAAAGATCTTCATCGTGCAGACATGCTGCAAGAACACCGGAATCCTTTCTGACAGTTTGCCCCCCCCCCCCCTTGCATCGGCTGCGCACTTGCTGGACGGGCGGAATCGGCCACACAGACAATCAAGGGGCAGTCATTTAGATTTGCAAAGCAGGGCGACGTGTGTCATTTTGGCGGCAACGGCAATAGTAAGTTTTGCATGTTCTGTCGGTTTGAGCCGTCAAAGTTTGATTTTATCCGTGTCAAGCGAGTCGAGGGCGGCAGACCGGGCACCTGGCCGGCCATGGCAGTGGCGATCTCGCTTGAGATGCGCAAGCCCTCTGTAGAACTGTCGACAAGCAGAGCTTCGAAAGTACACTGCATATTGTCTTGTGTCTTGGATGTTTTGCTTGAATTTAGGGCCGAGTTTTGTGTAAAGCATACTATGTAGATATGTAGAGAGCCGTGATGAGCAGCCGCCGCAGCGACAACTCTGGGCCCGAACAACATGCGACGCTGGAACGTTTGAACGAGAAGAAGCAAAGAAGAGGGGGAGGCAATACTCCGTGTGCATGATTGACAGGAGGTCATTGCGACGACTCTGTTTGATTGACATCAGCCGTCTGCACGACAGACAAGGATGAGATGGAGCGGGAGCGTTGGACGATCTCGAGGCATGCCGCGTTTGAGACTCGGTATCGAGTATGAAATTGTCTTGGACAGCGAGTCGACTAAGAACGCCACGAGGCTGACCAGCCGAGTTGTCCTCCACATTAATTGCTTCCTGGGCGCCTCTCCGTCTCGTCTCGTCGTTTGTGCCCTCCCCCAAACATTCTTCATAGCGGTTGCAACTTGTCGCCAACCAGCCATGTGTGGATCGCTCTGTACGAAAGGCCCAGGACGGTTTATTCTGTTTGTCCAGTTTGCGTGCAGGTTTCCACTGCAAAGCGATTCAGTCAGTCTTTCCCAAGCCATGTCGTGCAAGCGGCACGGGTAAATCATACTTCGTACGTGCTGGAAGCCGTCTGGTTGGAACGTTCATTTTCTGATACGAAGACGCGAATGCAAGAGAGTGTCGTAGTTCAGAGAGCTGCCTTTCGGTTGCATGAAGGCCTTGTGCCATCAAATACGACCCTTGTCTCAAGCTGCATGTCCGGGGTCATAACGGCACTCTGTAGGAAGTACATAACAGGCAGGGAAAAATGACCTGTTCCATCAGCGCAGGCTTAAGCACAGCTGATGGACAAGTATTCGATTCGCCCGATGCGTGCATCGCCAGATTGTTGTAAAAGTCCACCCCGTTTCGGGGATATTTGACGTGTCTTTGCAACATCACACGCTGACGTTGCAGCAGAAAGCAATATCAGACGCACGTGAAAACTAAAAAGGAAGAACGGACTTTTGAAAAGCGGAAGCTCAAGAAAAAAGAAACCACAATATGGGGAAATGGACAATGGCCCGCTGAAGTGTCGCCGCTCACCCAAGATGTCCACCCGGACCCTGCCCTTCCACTTCGCTTTTCTCGCGGCCCGCTCACGCTTAATTGAAGCGTCGACGCCGGGCGAGCGGCCCAAGACCACGCTGTTGTATTGCAAGAGTCTTTGCAAAGTCTATGCTCAGATGCATCGTGCCATACCAGCCATTGCGCTGGAGCGTAGCAGTTCATGTTGTGGAGTTAACGCAACGGCTGGACAGCCGATGGCTGCGCGGATCCGATTCAACCAAATGTCCTATTAAGATTGATTCTCACCAGCGACATGTCTGAGTGAAACTGTGAGTGCAAGTCGCAGTTGTGTGTTGTTCCGAAAGAAGGGACGAGCAAACGGCATAGCAGTCCGGTGCAGATCGGTCGACGAACGGACACCAGGACCAGATAATAAGGACATTCTGCCCGGGATAGATGCGTTCTGGTGGTGTGGTCTGCGCCGTGCGTACACAACGGAAAAAGCCCGTGATCTATTCATAGCCGTGGGGCAGATCCACGCGCATCTGGAACCAAGAGACGCGAAACGACCGCCCGTAACAAGTCTTGGAACAGCATTCGACAAGCACACTGCGCTTGCTCGTAGTTTGTCAAAACTACGAGTAGTCACGGAGATGGATGGCTCGGCGCCGAATCTCAAAACGCACTCCGCGTCGAGGAGTACCGTGCTGCCGATGGCACGCTTTGCACAGGGCAGTTGGCATCCGTGACAAAGCGTCGTTCCTTCACATAACCTGCCAGTTTTTTTTTTTTTTTTCAATGAGTGTATTCAATCCTACGGATTATGACCTGCCCAGTATTGAGCGAGTGGGAGTCGTCACACTCCAGACTCTTCATGTACTCCATCTCATAGCCAGGCCGGGCAGCCGTTTAGAAATCCGCATTATGGCCACTCGCTAAGCAGTTGCCATTACAGATTGGAGAAAAGCCCTCTGCCGTACAAACGTGTATCACTGGACGGGTTAGCTTTTGCTGAGTAAAATTCACATCGAGGAAAACAGGGCCAGACGGATTCGGTTAGACGCAAGCTAAGGTGTGTCAGACTAACACTCGCGAAAAAGAAAGCATACGAGTACTCGTACTGAGTACAGTACACGGGCCTGGACCCGAGATGGAGGTGAATGGGACGGCCGGTAGAGGAAGAAGGGTGACAGGACTGCCAAAACACCAGAAGAGAACAACAGGACAGACGCCAAGGACTGGAACAGACGCGGAAATTGCAGTGCTGGGATTTTCGTGGAGAACCAGGGTCTGTATTATGGCCAGGGACGTGTCCTCTGTTCTCTGCTTCTGTTCTCTGCTCTCTGCTCTCTGCTCTCGTTTCGCCCTGCTGCCGGCTTTTGGCCACCACCGTACTGAGTACCTTTTTGCTCATTTAACAGCCCACACCATGAGGGCGGTGCTTGTCAATGGGTGCCATTGAGTATCATCGCGTGTGCAACGGTTGGCAGTTGGGGGCGCACATCCTCTCGGCCCCTATGCTGGCTTTTCTTTACCCTGTTCAGTAACGGTAGCGTACTTGTACGAAGTAAAGCAAGATTGGCACTTGGCGGACCAACGGTGGGCATGGAGTAATGTAAAGGCAAAGGTCGCCCGCACAAACATCATGTTGCCGAGATTTATGAGCAGGGCTGAGGCCATTCCCAGAAAAGCAAAAGGTGGGCTTCTGCAGGCGGGCTGAGACCACCAGGCGACCGGAGAGATTAACGAAGTAGAATCATGAGATGGCACTGGTAGTCGGTGGACGCTTGCCCGACTTCATCGCGGTGACTTTACTTTGAGCAGGCGATGAGTTGGTACTCAGTAAATAGCACGTACAGTCTTGTACGAAGTAGAGCGTCGCAAGACTCTTACGAGTCCGCGAAGCCAGCTGCAAGCAGGCGTCATCGGGTCCATTGTGTTCTCGCCCGGCTGGTGAACGCCACCCGTTGATTAGCTGCGTCCCATTGTCTGCTCACTGCCATGCAGGTTACCCAAGTCTGCAGGACGTTTGTGCAGGAACACTGAACGGCTTGGTGCTGGCTCGGAGGCGCGGCTGCAAAGAAACGACAGAAGACAGAACGACAGAACGACAGAACGACACAGTGTCGCCAGTGCTTGTGGTCGTGTGGTGGTAAATGGGTCAATACGTCGTAGGCTGGTGGTCATCAAAGGGAAAATCCACGCCTGTGCAAGATTGATCCGCCATCACGCCAATTCCCGCCGCAGCAGTTGGCGTGTGTCCTGCAGCCGGCTACGGAGTAGCGCAGGCAAGGTGCAGGATTGTGCAGCCAAGCGCATGCACTTAACCCAGGAATAAATTAGTCTGACCTTTGTCGCGCTGTGCGCGGATGTTCTCGATGGTCTTGGCCGCGGCTACTCCATGACATCGCGACCTCCACATGTTGGCGCCTGTGTCGTTTGCTGTATTCGACTATTTGCAACTCCAAATACTCGTAGAGGCATTAAATATTCCACACACACGCTACCTGTGGCCGACACAGCCCGACATACCTCGTAAGCAATCTTACGTCGTGAGAGGTGGCCCGAGTATCTTTTCAACCCTCCGTGTCCTAGACGCAGAGAAGCTACAAAGTACGTCGTACGAGTAAAGGACTTAGCCACTGGCAACGACTGGCAACGACTGGCAACCGTCTGGCCCCCTTTGCCCCTGTCGACCCCCATGCTGTGCTCGTAAACCTGCCGAGGGCCCTGATTGGTGCTAATTACGTCGTAGCAGTAGGTAAAGGCGTACGTCGTACAGGGGACGGCACTCTACAAAGTACGACGTAGAACGAGGGGGGTGGGGCCAATGGACGATCGTGCCAAATTGGCTACTAAAATTGATGTGACGGGCAAAGAAGAAAGATGGTGCGCACTGAAAAGAAAAGAGAAGGGGCAGCTGAATGGTAAAAGACCGCAGCATGCAGCATATCAGGAGCAAAGAGGTGCTGCCGGTGGGAGTGACGAAACAGAGCAACGACTGGACAGCAGCGCACCCGGAAGAAACGACATTGGGCTTTGTTTGCGTCAGATGGTCTGGCCCGGCCAGCTCCTCAAGCTCGTTACTCGTACTGAGTACTTTAGCTGGCCGAGGAGCGGTGGTGATCCGCCGGCGCGCCTTTCCACTGTTGTGCCCATGCGACGCGATGTTGACGTCTGGAAGACAGCTCACCAACAGCATATTGTCATCACGTCGTACTTTGAACTCGAGATGCGTTAAGTTGTCGTCACCCTTGTTCCGCGGCCACACTATCGCGGGCAGCGCCTTCCCGCGAATGCCCACATGCTCCCATTTTTCAATTTTCTCCTTTGCGCTTGCCCACTCAGGGCAATCTCTAAACACGACTCGGCTGGTTCGAGTAAGAGCCTTTACGCACTAATTGCTGAGGATGTCTGGAGACCAGCTGTCAACGGACCAACCAACCACTCTCTCTAGGAAGGAACCCGAGGAGAATAGGGAAAGGGGAAGCCACTAGTCTAGCAGCTTCTAGTTGTAAGTGGCTAGTCCTTGCGTGGCGCTGTTTCCCTTCTCAACTCTCCATGGAGTCTTTCTCTGGCTATCACCTTATTGGGCTTCTTGTCTCCGTTTCCTCTCTCCTCCTCACTTCTCTTGAGCATCGTCTCGTTTTGCCCATTCTCACCACATTCAGACCCTCACCATCCCTCACAACCTGCTCGCCAACCCGTCTGTCTCTTTCGAAATCAGCCGCGTTCAAAGCGCGGCTCGGCCTGGCAGGTATCAACGACGGCGCCCGCCCCCGAGTACTTCGCCACGAATTGCATGCAATACGCCAGCATAAACTGTCCGACTGTGTCGCCGTTGCGCGTTACCACACACAAGGTACATATTTCTCTCCTTTGGAGCCCAGAGCTTTCCTCCCAGCCACCGTACGCCCTCGTCGTTCACCCGTCCCCAAAGGAAACAAAACAGAAACCGCGTTCTGTTCCATGCATGGTCGTCCATCCGCGCCCAATCGTTTTGTCGTCCATCCGTCCTCGTCTTCCTCATGGTTTCGTGTCACTCCTCGACCCTGCCTCTGCTATTGTTTGTTTCTCCCTCCCTTTGGCCTTCTATTGTGTTTGTCTTCCCCTTGTCTTTCCTTTTGCGAAGCCCTGCTTCTGCTTCGTTCTTTGCGACTTTGTCAATAGCCTGTCTTTCCATCTGTCCCTCTTTGTCTCTGCCATTGGCCTGCCACCCACGACAGCATGGTGCGTTCTGCCGCCCTTCCCGCACAACCGGCGTTGGACAGCATTCCTGCCCTTGCGCTCCTCCCTCGCCCTCCCTTTTTATTTGATCTGCCAATGACCTTCTTCGCTGCCTGAAACAGGCCCCAGATCAGCCAGTCGGTCCCCTCTCGTGTCTAACATTTCGTGCAGTAGCCATCGTCTAGACTGTCGCTCCCACCTTCGCTCTGCTCAACGTCGGCCTCTTGTACATCTCTTCGACCTCGCGTGGCGCCTATTCCCTGATTGATAGCCACCGCTAAGCTTGCTCAGCTGGCGTCTCCACCACGGCATTACAGAGGCGTGAACATACGAGACCCTGAACAAAATAGACGTTGATACAGCAGGCCTGACACCCAAACCACTCGAAAAAAGACGACTCCTTGCTTCCGTCCTTGAACCGCGCGCCTCCGATCAGTGACTGTCGACACCGGCCAATCCGCCGAGATAGTGTCAATTTTGTGCAGTTTTTCCGGATCGGCAGCCGCGATTTCTTCTTGGGGACCAGGCTTCGGGCACCAGCGGTTGCATTTCAGCTTTGCTTTTTTTGGCTGCCCCTTGTTCTTCACTGCTTTGCTGCGCCCTCGACAACGTCGCGCTGAAACTGGAGTGCTCAAGCGTCTTGCATTAAGTTTTTGTGCTGCTATGCATGTCCAGCGAAACCTTAATTGCGACTTGGTATGACCTTGTGCTCCCGCTTGTTTCCACCGTTTTCCCACATCCCACGAAAGATTTACAGAGCATCCTTTTTTAGGGGGATGGCTGGACTCTCGTCTGCCCCTATCATGCCCACGGACTGGTAGAAGTCAACCTGAACTTTGCACTGACCTTTTGTCTCCTTTTCCATTTACAGAAAGACACGACTCTCCCACCTTGACCCGACGACGTATCGAAGGACGTATTAAAGGCCATTGAGGGAACGGACAGCCCTGGTTCGCAAAAAGCACCAGAAACTCGGTCAACCTTTACACACGACTGTACATCCTGTCGTCTTCCAACGGCACATTTTACGACAGCGACTGAACGATTGCCCATCAAAGACATTCGCCAACAACGAGATTCGACACGCTGGACAGCCACGAATCTATGGGCAGTACAGCCTCTCCGGCTTCATATACTCGGCCGACGACGCCTATCCGACGTCGCTAGCACCTCAGACGAGGAGACACTGCCTTCTGCTTTCTTCCTGTTGTACTCGCCACACATTACAATCACACAGCAGATCAGCTACACACCATGGAGAAAGGCTCATTAAGAACGACACGGCCGCCAAACGCCCTCCGACGACAGCGCTGCCTGCTCTTCCATGACGAAGACACGGAAAAGCATGGGATCTCTCCCAACGGCGGTCGAGAGGTCTGCTTCAAACACATCCCGGAGCGGCCTCCGCGCACCGTCCGTCTCTGGCCTTCCCAACCCCGCGTCACAAAGCCTGACCCGGGCCTCCTTCAACCTCGCGCCGTCTCCGGCATCAACGGTGCTGGTAAGACTCTCAGAAAGAGTGTTAGCATCAACTCTTTCCCCCAGCCACCAAGGTCAGACAACCGGGGCACAAGTATGCCACAAGTCCGTTGTCGAATGGCGCGCCCTCCAGTCGGAAACTGAAGACGCCAACAACTCCCAACTTCACGTTTGGCAACTCTCCGCCGAGCCTATTGAACGGCACAGGCGACGGCAAATCGGTGGCCCGACCTGGCCAGCGTAGCTCGGATGGGCTCACCAGCGTTGCGTCCCCGGCGCAGAGCCGTAGCTCCTCTGCGCAAGACTCCTACTCCACCTCGGCGACACAGTACGATGATGTCGGTGACCTTGGGTCAAAGACTGGACTGGGGATTTCGACCGAAGGCGGATCTGCTAAGCGCTTGTCAAAAGCGGATGGCAAGGGCAATGTCGTTGTCAGCGTTCGTGTGCGCCCAGATGCTAGTGGCCAAGAACACAAGACCGACGGAGAGTGGATGGTCGATGGTCGCAAGTCCCTGGTTGCGTACCGGGAAAAGAGGGCAGTGACTACTTCTATGGTAAGTTGCCCTGGCTAGGACAGGACGTTTCCTTTGAGCCTATGAGACTTTAAGCTAACAAGAACCTTTTAGACAATGTGTTTTCGACACACGACAACAACTCCAAAGTGTACGACCATATTGCCAAGCGACTTGTTCGTCGCGTCATGGAGGGCTACCACGGCACAGTATTTGCATACGGTATGACCGGCACCGCAAGACCTTCTCCATGCAGGGTACAGCATCTTCGCCCGGTGTCATCCCTCTCGCTATTACCGATATTTCTCGTACATTCGGGAAACGCCTCCCGCGAATTCCTGCTGCGTGTCAGCTACCTCGAAATCTACAACGAACGCATCCACGATTTGCTGAGCATGCCAACAAACGGCGGTGCCGGCAGCAATGTGCAGCAAGAAGAGATCAAGCTGCGCGAAGACAGCAAGCGCGGTGTTTATGCCAGTCCTCTGAAGGAGGAGATTGTGCAGAGTCCCACCAGCTGCTTCGCGTGATTGCCCGTGGTGACCAGGCCCGTCGTACTGCCAGCACCCAATTCAACTCGCGGAGTTCTCGCAGTCACGCAGTGTGTGCAAATCGTGGTCGAAAGCCGAGAGCGGATCCCGGGAAACGCAGCTGGTGGCGACAGCAAGCGTTCCGGTCTTCCGCCGGGTGGTGTTCGCGTGTCTACCCTGAGCTTGATTGACTTGGCAGGTTCCGAGAAGGCGGCCGAGACAAAGGAGCGGCGCACGGAAGGCTCTCACATCAACAAGAGTCTGCTCACCCTGGAACGGTTATCGCCAAGCTGTCCGACAGCAGGGACAAGGACCCTAAACAGGCAGAAAAGGACGGCAAGCATCTGCCGTACCGTGACAGCAAATTAACGCGCTTGTTACAAGGCGCGCTGTCGGGCGGCTCGCTTGTCAGTATTTTGTGCACCATACAGATCGGATCCGTGGGTAGCGCCGCAGCGGCCACCACACACACGGAGACGGTCAATACGCTCAAGTTCGCATCACGCGCCAAGAACAACATTGTCAGTCACGCCAAGCGCGCTGAAGAGGCACTGGGTGGTGGTGGTGATGGTGGCGCGCGTGTACTGCTTGAGCGGTACCGGATGGAGATTGTTGAATTGCGCAGCGCGCGCTCGAGACGCAGGCCAAGAAGAAGTCGGAGGAGAACGAGGAGGAGGAGCGTGTCCGCGACGCAGAAGAGGAAGCGGCACGGGAGCGCGAGGCGGAGCACCGTCACGAGGAGCAAATGCTGGAAATGCAACTCGCGCGCACAGCCCTAAAGGAGCGGGATTGACCATCTGAACCGGTTGATTCTTAGTTCCAAGTCGATTGGTGTCAACACTGGCGGTTCGTACAGCTCATTGGGCATGCATCCCCGCTCGTCTATGGCATCTGTCCGCTCTGTTGCGACGACCAATGGGGGCACGCCAAGCGGTAGCCGGTCGCTGCTGGAACGAACAGCCTCGACAGCATCCTCGTCGTCCACAGTCGGCCGCAGCGCAGGCGGTCAGCGGCTCTCTGGCAGCGGCACGGCCGAGGGCTCACCAGCCGAGGACGACGACAGTGCGGGCGAGTTTGGTGACGGCATTGCGTCGATGCAGTCCCAGAACCTGGCACTGCAGGCCGACCTGGCGGACAAGAACCGATACATTGCCACACTTGAGAAGCGGTTGCTGCAAGCACGCCGTGCCAGCTCATCGAGAACGTCCGTCGGCTGGGGTCGGCCAAGGGCATCATGGTTGGTGAGGACCACAGCGTGTCCGCAGTGATTCGCGACAAGGACGCCGAGATTGCCGAGCTTCGGGCACGGCTGGAGGACAAGGACCGCATGCTTGCGGCGCTTCGTACTGCCGCACGGTCGCGCGACAACGCAGACCGTGTCGACTCGCGGTCCAGCTTCCGGACATCGCAAATGCTGGAGCCTCCAAGCAGCCCCCGGCCATGGCCCTCCCGCCAACGCCAGCCATGTCTACGGGCGTCAAGTCCCCGGTCCTAGGCAGCGGCAATCGCCACAGCAGCTCTGGCTTCCCTCGCGTACGCACAAAGAGCGTGGACGAGATGAACCGGATGCTGGACGAGATGATTCAGGACCGCGTCGAGAGCGGCCAGCTTGTCCGCGGCACGCGCGGCAGTGTCCGCGTGGTGCCCCACGAGCGCAAGCCCAATGTGGTCCCAGCCGAGCCTACCGTCAACCACGAGCCTCTGCCGCGGAGCCCGTCTCTGCTCAACGAACCGGCACCCATGGCGATGGAGGCGTGATTCTTGAGAGATGAAAAGGCAATATGGCTGTGGAGATGCATGAGCGCAAGCGGGCGCTTGTGACGACAACCTGTATGATTTGACTTGCTTTTCTTTTCTGGGCCAGTCTGGCGGACAGCATTCGTTTCCCTTCTTTCGCTTCCTGTTTGATTTTCATTCTTGATATCTCTTTTCCTGTTCTTTGTCTTATACCCGACATTATGTGTAATATTTATAAGCTGTGGCATTTTCTCCCTTTTCCCCATCTCTATTTTGGGCTTTTTTTGCTATCATTTGATGAGTGATGTGTGGTTTCCCTGGTGTTTGAGTTGTGTATATTCGTATAAAACGACATGAAGGATCGGGGAGGTCTGAACTGCTGCAGCGAAAGAAAGAAACAAAAAACAAACGAATCTGCTATTGATTATAAACATGTTGCACATGGAAACAGCTGGTGCAAGTGGCACAGTGATGGATCTATGGTTCGTGGACGTACACGATGCGGTGTAGGATGCAATAGGAGCATCTACTACGCACAGATCCGTCGTAGCCGAGATATCGACGGGAAGTCACATCTTGGTTGCCTATCCCAGCTCTGCGGCCTTCTACGTGGTGCCTTGTTTCGCACTGCCCTTTTCGAAGATGTTTGGTCTCGCCACGGGTCGACAGCCGAGGAATGGCCAGCATCTCCCGTCTGCCAATCGCGGATGTGGGCGCGTACTCTGTATCTTTGTGCTCGTCTGTACGAAGTAGTAGTCTGTACCCATTGTTTGTGATTGTTCAGACCTTGTGTGCACCCCCTATTCGGTGTGCTTTCCCGGTGCCACTGCGGCGATGCAAGTGTGAAAAGGTGATATATACGACGCACCCCGTGCTCCTGCGCTGTATTACAGCAGCTTGTGCGTACGTCGTACATGGGCCTTGTCCCTGTACGAGGTACGTGCAAGCACCCGTGGCACGGGTAGCTGCTGATCCTCTACTCAGTACTACCGGACGGCAGACAGCGGCTTCTGATCTGACGAGAGGCTGACAGGCGACGGCGCGACGAGGGCAGGTCGACGCGAAGACACGAGTCGGAGCAGAGAGCGGCCGGCCGGCTGTGCGAACAAGCAAGGGAGACGATTGTGAGAGACGAGAGGAAGGCATCATGGGATATCGGGTGTCTCGTCTCGTCCGTATGCCCCGAGACACTTTTTATATTTTTTGTTCATCAGTCTCATTTTGTCTGTCGACTGGTATCCGTTGTTGTCGCGCACGTTCTCCCTTTTGATTGCCGTGGCCTCGAATCGGCCAGCGTGCTTTCTTTTTGCTCTCTTTTTCCGTTTGCTATTCCATATGTGAGACCTTGCGACGTTTGGCGTCATGCACCTCGGCGCTGTAACATGGCATATGGGCATGTGGGCGTACTTCGTATGGCTCATCCGTTTCTGGTCCGCGATATTCCATATTGGGATCAATACAGACCGCCTCCGTCGTGCACCTTCAGCGCCTTCTTGCATCGCACCTTTCCGGCCCTTTCTGTACATGTACGAAGTACTACTTCGTATGTAACGGTCTGACGTGACCTACCTCGGGTGACAGCAGCCCAGAGCGAGCGCCAAGTGGCTAGTGAGACGGGTGGATCTCGGTCTGGTGGCCTGTGGTGCCCTCGAGGGCCTCTGTGATATCGACAAAGTGCACGTTGAGCCATTCGAGGCTTCAGAGACTGCACACCGCAGTTTGTGCTTTGTACAAACACGCGATGTGCTTTTGTCGCCCTGGCTCAAGGCTCTCGTCATCCCATCGCATCTTCTCCTTCCTAAACAAGCTGCTCTCATATCACTCCGTACTGTATTGCTGCCGGCAATCAACATCGTACGAACTTGCGAGGAAGGATCGCTGCAAGGACAATTGCTCACACTTTGCCTTCTTTCCCGTTGTGCTCTCGTGGCTCCTTCCTTTTCTTCTCTTCGCTTGTGCGTGCACGTGGCCGTTGTTGTTTCGTTCGGTCCTTCCTACATCGGCCCCCTTTATCGTTGTGGCTCTGTCCCGGTCTTCCGCTCCTTCTCGATCGGTAACCACCGGCGGCGTCCAATGGAAAGCGTCTGCTGCCTGTGTGTCTTTGTCATCTGTGACACCAATTCTGTCGATGCACAAACACAAGGAGGGACAAGAAAAGTCATAGCCAGCAACGTCACAAGATGCCCGCGACCACTCACAAGACGCGATCCCAACCTCCGCCCAGTGCTTCTCTCCGCGCCCCGGACTGCGTGCGACGTCGGACGAGTGGTATGCTGCCACTCTGGGCCTGCCCGGCTCCTCTTCACTCCGCCCTCTCGTACAAAGTACTGAGTACAGCATGCCAACTTGTGGCCTCTCGTTTCCTCACACGTCTCTCCATCATTTCGATGCCCCTGCAGTCAGTGGGGACCTGGCTAGGGCAGACGCAGCTGAGATCCACGCTGGGAAAGGATCAACCCAGACAATGCTTGCAGGACCCTTTGTTAGCCAGTCTGAGCCCTGTCTGAGCCTCTGTCCCTTGCCTTGGTCCCCTATTTTTCCCTTCCTCGCCTTCCTCTGCATACCTCTTAACGTGTTTCAGAACGTCCGAAGCCGTGCTAGCGCCTCCGGAAAACGCGCCTGCGCGCCCATCCCAACCTTGTTCGGTCTCCACTACAAGCCAACCTACGGGTACTCGTACGAGAACTTGGTAAACAAGAAATACGTCGTACAACGCAATGATGACGCGAGAGGACCTTTCGTCAGGACAAACACCGGTAGAGGGATGGCACACGATTGAATCAAAAGAATATGGAGAAAACAAAACGTCAACCGGTCTTTCTCGGTGATGCTTGGCACTGCTGCGGAGGTCAGACGACGCAAGAGACAAGAGAGGAACCAAGAAAGCCATGGCGACAGCGGAAGAGCGCGAGAGACTACGGAACGCAAAGCTTCGGCTGCTACCTCGGCGCTGTCAATGTTGAAGCACGAGACATCCACAACTCTTGTTTAAAGTCTCTTGCACGCGCAGTCAGGAGACAGCCTCAACACTGCGCATAGAAAATCAGGGAATGGAGTCAATAACAAGGAAGAAGGAATGGCGCCGAACACAGCCCCGGTTGATTTGTAAGATACAGAAACAAACAGCCGTCTGTGGAACGAGCAGTGTATTTTGTTACAGAAGTCAGAAGGCAAAAGTCGACAGTACCAGATACGTTTGCCACACTGCAGAAGCACCCAGGGCAGTGCTGCGGAACCAGTTGGAAGGCAAACCTGGATCTTCACTTCAGAAATCAGGGCAGCGAGCAGAACCTGAGACTATCACTGCCGCACGGAGCACAAGCAGCGCTAGGGAGGACGATCCGTCTACAAAGTACAAGACCATTGCTGGCTACAACACTTTCTGTTTTGTCCTAATGTCCTGGCAACTTTCGAGGGCGTCGTTTTGCCCTGTCTAATAGTCCTCATTCTCGACACGCCCGGTGCTGTGTACCGTCACGCCCGGAAGAGACAGGGTCCTTATGGCGCAGTCGATTTCCCTCATGTCCACGTCTGCAACTGTCCACAGCCCCCCGCACTCTCGTTTCGTTGCTCTCTTCTCGAGACGACCGTGTCTTGCACCCCCTTCCCGCAAGAATCTTGATATCCTGCTTTGACGGCGTACAAAAGTACAAAAGTATAAAACAAGCCTGCAGCATCCTCGTCCGCCAGTCGGCTCACACGGCTCCTTTTCGCTTCTGCCTGCATACCTTGCCTTTTGGCCTGCATTTCATGTTACTCGCTCCTCTACGCTCTCTTGCTTGCGTACACAAAGTATATGGATCTTGCATCCATTTCCCTCCACTCTCCCTCGCGCTCTCGCCCTGCTCGAAACCACAAATTACAATTTCGGCTTTCTGTCCGCAGCCAACTGGGGACTGCTCGATTGTCTCTAGTTTCGACCTTTCTCCACATCCTTCACATTCGCCTCTTGTGGTCGACCCCCCACCCCGGCGCAACCTCTATTCGTAAGCCAGGTTCTTGTCCTCGAAAGGGCATGTCTTTGATTTGTGTGCCTGCATAAGCATGCTGCTCAGGCACTTCAATGTCACTTACCAGATTCGGGTCAGAATACTACCTGGGGCGCAAGGAAACACGAAACAAAAATACAGAAGAAACAAAAGATTCCCAGCAAAGTGTGAGCCTTGCACGCCTCTGAGATCACTTTGGTCTATGCACACCGTGGCCCGGATCTGATCTCAACAAACAGAACAGGGCATAGGATCAAAGCAAAGGCAAAGGACAGAAACTAGAGTGAGTGCGTCCAGATCAGCGACCCTTGCTGGGTTATGTTCTCTCTCTGTGTGTGCTCCGGCTGTCCTTCTTCTTTTGAGCAACCTCTTCTTTACTTCGCATGAAATGAGTGGTGCGGCCTGCATGTCAAAGCTCCGATTGAAATAAAACGCCTACCACGAGCCCCGGTTGGAGAAGGGAAGAAGAAGAAGGTGAAAGGCAAAAGCAGATCACACAAAACAAGGCAGAGCTGCTCACTGCATACCCTGACCAAGAGCCCATCTCATTTGCGCACCAATTCTTCACGATCTTCGTGGGGTTTGTGGAGCACGATATCCTTTGTACACGCCAACTCTCTTTTCTGCTTGGCTGTCCGTGGACGTGTGCCTGTTCCGCCTGCTTCGGCTCCAGCTTCGGTCGAGCGTCATACTCGTACTTTGTGCTCATTTTTCCCTTCTCCTACCTCGTACGAAGTACACACTCGTTTCCCCAGGGTCCAACGCGCCCAAACCCATCAAGATCATTGTGGAGCTACTGAGTACGAAGTAGTGTGTTGCATCGAACGTCCAAGCGTCACCTTACTTTTCAGTCATGTTCCTATCCCTTCTCGTCCCGAACCAGACGTTTTAGTCTTATTTACTTCCTGCCGGCTCGGCGCTTCACCATCTTTCCAAACCAAAGGGCAACGAAACAACAGACCCGCGCGAGTCGGTATTGAGTCCTCTTTTTGTCTTGACCCAAGAGAGAAAAAGAAACAAGCGCTCTTGGAAGCAAAGAGACTGGTCTCACTCGCTTTCCGAAAAGAAAGAGAAAACACCACGCAAGCCTCAGCTTTGATAGCTCAGTATTGCTTCCTTTTTTCTCCTTTCTCCTCTCTTCACGATTTCACTTTGACCCTCCCGCTCGTTCTCGTCGACCGAACTTGGCGACCAAAGACACCGTTGCCGGCTCTTCCATTTGGAACAGGGCCTGAGTCTGATTCCCCTCTGCATTATATCTTCCACTTGGTGCCCCTGGTTCGCCTTGCTTCTTACAAAGTGCCCTTTTTACACGCCCCTCCGCAAGACCGGCGCACACAACAGCTGTCAAAGGCGCAAAGGTGGGCAACACAGCATCAAAGAGAAACCCGCCTCGACCATCGCTTTATGAGACTCCCGCTCTCTTCACCTTGTTGCACCTCACTTGCCCTTTTCATCGCCTCGCGTGGAGCATGTGACGTCGTTTTCCGTTCCAGAGGGCCACCAATCTCTGCACTTACGAAGTAGCCGGGGTTGAGGGAGTGATCTGCAAGAATCCTAACCTCTGCGCCCTCTTCCTCTCCCTTCTCTCTTCAAACAAGTCCCATCTTCTTTTCTTGGGCCCTCGTTCTTACCTTTCCTGCCTTCACCTTCTTTCCTTTCCCTTCCTCGAAGATCGTGGCCTTTGTCCAACCTGTCAAATTGTGATGAACGGAGAGACATCCCGCTGTCACTAGCCGTTTGCTACCCGCCTTCCTAGCACTCCCGCCTTTCCTGCCAACAGTCGATTTCACTTTGGCTTCGGCACCTACCTTCTCTCTTCCTGTCTTCAAACAGCTTCTGTGTACTTGTGTTCGATATCACTCTTAAACCCACATCAGCCCTCTTTCTCTTGGCTCCAACCTAGTTCTCGAAGCCCTGTGTTTTCTTCTTCTCATCCGTACCCTCCTTCTTTGGCTGGCCTACATCCTTTATTCTCTTTTGCCACTCCTTCAACTACGAACCACAAACTATACGCTCCTTCATTTGCTTCAAACATATTGCACCGTTTGGACCTCGCACAAACAAAATTGTCCAGCTGTCTCGCTACGCCTCAAGCTAGGCTGGTCTACTATCAACATCACAGTCTCTCTTACATACCCTAATACCTCCCAGCTCTCTTCATGTCTTCATGAACCCTCTACTACGCACTGTACCATCCTTTTCTCCTCACACCTCCAGCACTTTCCTGGGAATATAAAACACAGCTCTGCCATGCCGCCAGACCTCGACCTATCACAAGCAACACACAAGATGATTGTGTCACCACCACGCATCAACCTGCGGCGTGCGCACTCATATACCCACGACAAGGGTCCGCTCTCCTCTACATCCTCGCGCTTCGGCTTCAATCACCTCGTCTTCGCCTCACCACCGCCGTCTCCCGGCCTGCCACAGTTAATACCACGGAAACGGAGGTCTTCCAACACACCACGACGGAGTCGCGTGATACGAGCTGTGATTTACTTTGCCGGGCTGATTTCTGCCTTTTATCTTCTCTTCATCGCATTATGGGGCAACCCAAGACAGACACGGTCCATGCGGGACGGCCTCTACATATGGCCAAACGACCCTGATCCGAACGACCCGACGAAAAACGCATACGAGATGGTGGCCAAGAGCACGCTGCCCAGCCACTCGACACCCGTAATCGTCAGCGACACGTTCGGCAAGCCGAAATGGACCGTGTCCATCCCGCCCAACTCCAACTTCCCTCTCACAGTCCACGAATATTCGAGCATCTGCGCAAAGTGTGTAGAGGTCGCCAACCGGGTCGACGCCTTGCGCGGTAGCAGTACTGGCATCAGCAGCATCGGCCTCGGTAGCCTAGGCGGCATAAGCCGGAAGCCAAAGACAGGTGCCGAGCGCCTCCACTCGTTTGACAGCAACTTTGTCGACGTCCACGAGGCCGAGATCGACGGCTACCTCACGGGCAGCGTGTCCATCGGCACCCTCTTCAACCAGCAGGCGCATGCTGACGACGGCGATATCGTCGGTGAGTCGAGCAACACGTTTGCGGGCAAGCCCGTGTGCGGCCGCAGCTTGACGTTTGCGCTGGCCTCGTCCGAGGCAGGACTCGGACGTACCTTGAATGCTGCTGTGGATGGCCTACGCGCAAGCGCAGAGCGAAGGTCGTGGCTTCTTCATCGACGACACCCACTGGGCGTACGGCCGCTACGCGCAGATTTTTGCTCCCCCGCCAACACCCGCCTGCCGCCCGCCGCTGCGACACGAGATGCTGCCGTGCCCGCGCCAGGCCCGCCACTTGATCATGGCCGTCGACACGGCCGATCAGTTCTTCTTTGCCGACAAGAGCGACGTAGCTGCCGGGATTGCACCGGACCGGACCGAGCACCTGTTCGATCTCGCCCGCAAGGGCTACGAGGCCCTCTTCCGCCTCAACAACGAAGACGCCAAGCACGTCACCCAGCGCGTGAAGCAGCTCAAGGCCAAGACGGTCCTGGAGAAGCGTGGTGACAGCACGGGCGACGACTCTGCCCATGTCCGTGGCCGCAACGAAAAGGACGAGCACGGCACCATTGTGGGCCTGCATGTCCGCCGCGGTGACCGCCGACCGGTCGAGTTCCAGTACCGGGACTCGTATGTGCCACTGAACCTGTACGCCGACCGTGCGACGGAGATCATTACCGATGCCAGCAAAACGGGCGACAAGACCCAGAAAAGCTCGGCCGCAGCCGGTGCTGGTGGCGTCAACCCCTCGCTGGTGGTGCTGGCGTCCGACGACCCTTTGGTCTATGAGTCGGACGAGTTTGCCGGTGCCGCGCGTGCTCAGGATCGCATCCGCCTCGCCAGCAAGCCCGCTGCCGCGCCCCAAGAGCCGCAGCCGGGCGCCTTCCGCAAGTTTGTCGACGAGACGTTTGGCTGGGAGGGCGGCTTTTTTGCCGCCATGTTCTGGAACCTGGGCGGCGCAGGTGCCGCATCGGCGCCGCCTTCGTCCTCTGCCGCATGGACGGCCGCGCCTGCGGAGACGCTGCGTATTCGCAGCTTGGTCGGCCGCGCCTATATGATGGACCTGGCCGTCCTGGCCGAGGCGAGTGACAGCATTGTCTGTGCTGTCAGCGCGACGGGCTGCCGCCTGCTGGCGGTGATGATGGGCTGGGAAGCCGCTATTGATGAGGGGCGGTGGATCAACATTGACGGCGAGTACGGCTGGTGGGCCGTCGACTTTTGATTCCACCCTTTGCGACGGGGTATTGTCATATGGACCCATCGACTGATTCACACTGACTTCTATTCTCTTCCTCTTCTCACCCACACACTTGTATTGTCCCCCCACACTCACTCTTTTTCTATGTTACACGCATTCATACCTTCACTAGCATAGCATATCCGGTCATGGCCTTGTTTTCCTTGTTTCTTTTGTTTCTTGGGAGTCTTCTTTGCATTCTATTTGTTGTTATTTTCTCAGAGGAACGTCTGCCGGTGCAGTTGGAGAATCCTCTTAGTACAGTTCACCCAGAACAAGACTCTATTCTGCCTCCAAGCCAACTGAATCTCAAAAGTCCCACGCGCCCTGGTTGACAACGGAACACCAACGTAGGAGAGAGGCCGAGGAGCAACAAGCACTACGAAACGTCATACCAAGTTCGGCAGCCTCATGTACATGGCCGATTATGCTCATTTTCGTTTGACGCCGCTATATTCATTGACCAGCAATCAGAGGTCTCTTATCTTTTCAAATCTGTCATGAGGCTCAGCTAAACCCATCGTCAGCAGTTTGGGGTTGGCAAGTGAGGCCGCATAAGAGAGTACGAAGAAGAACCCGAACGGAATGATACTGAGGGATGTGGGAGGACGAGCGGTTCCAGAGACTTCTTGGTTGTCGAGGGCGTCGAGATGATCGGGGTGTTGTTGAGATCACGTGCTGAGCATGGGACTGGCAGCGAATACGATAAGCAATGGCAAACAATGCAACGCGTGTAAGAAGGGTGGGAATTACTCGTTTTGGCAACTGGCGTACTTTTAAGCTTTTGGCCGCTGACAAAGCAGTAAGGACGTGTTACACTGACAAACGGCCTCCAGCCAGCTAACTTATGTATATCTCACTGACAAATGGGGCCTCTAATTTGCGGCTGCTGTAAAAGGAAGCTGAGTACTCGTACATTCGTATGCGAGCTTGTTCGAATGCTGCCTGAGTTTGGCAGCCAAGAAGCTCCGTCAACAAGGCGATTTGGCCAATAGAGAGGCAAGATCGATAGCTGCATCGGTCGCTGATCTTCACTCATGTTCCTATGGCCCAAGGGAAGATGAATCGCATGTTGAAGTATTGCTCTGCTTTGAAATGGCATTGTTGCAATGGATTGGTTTGCGGGCGACGTGCCCGCCTAGTGGCAGAAATAAGGGATGGACCAGCCCAGAAAATCTCCTTCACAAGCCAGCGGACTAAAAACGTCTGATTTCACAGCGCAGCAGCGGACCTACAGTGTGATGTAGCCTCTGTCATGGCACCATTTTCCAGGGCCCCAAGTGAAAATGAAATGGTTGCGACGGGGCAAAATTGGAGAATGCGAGAGTGTACCCATTTGCGGGCGCGAGGCGTGATATGGTACCTGAACGATTGGCGGATACGAATACGATCCATCTGTTTGATTGGCCGCCCATGTTCAGCTCAACACTTCCCCGGGGCAAGGCGCGAAAAGGAGGGACAGAGCGTGGCGTGGCGCCTGAAAGGGCCCCGAAGGCCAGGCGCCTCTCGTACGTGTCTGGCCACCGAAAAGGGGGGGAGATTGAATTTATTTTCATTTCCTCCACAGTTCTCCTCATTGTACCGCCTTCGCGACAGGGTTCTTGGTACGTGATACGGGTCTACTCCTTGGATACGTGACCATCGACCAGCATATTAAAAAGATTCAGCCGCACCTCTTTTTCCCTTCCTCTCCCTCGCTCCCTTTCTGGGATCCGACCAATTCGCATTGCCCGATTTCTCAACCGGTTGCGAACGTACACAGCACAGCCAGGGCCTTGTTTTCCTCTCTCGCCTATTCGCTTCTCGCCCATTATACCTGGAAGAGCCACCACACGCCGTGCTTCGAGCTCGCCCCTTTTTTCGACGCCCTCCCGCCCACCTCCCTCGTCGCGAACCATACTACGTACACGATGGGCGCCATCCAGGACCTCGCCGGTCCTTTGGCCGAGAAGTATGCGCAGCTGGGCACCGGCTCGCAGATTGGTGTGGGCTTTGCCGCTGTGGTGGTCGTGCTCGTTGTCTTCAACGTGCTGGGCCAGACGCTGTTCAAGAACGCAAACGAGCCGCCTGTCGTCTTCCACTGGTTCCCCGTCATCGGCAGCACCATCACGTACGGCATGGACCCGCCGCGCTTCTTCCAGAGAACCGCAAGCGGTACGGCGATGTCTTCACGTTTATTCTGCTCGGCAAGAAGACCACGGTCTGCCTGGGCCCGGCCGGCAACGACTTTGTGCTGAACGGCAAGATCCGCGACGTCAACGCCGAGGAGATCTACACCGTCCTGACCACGCCCGTCTTGGCAAGGACGTCGTCTACGACTGCCCCAACTCGAAGCTGATGGAGCAGAAGAAGGTAAGCAGGCACCTCTCCAGCTCAGACGCGCATCCTGAATCTGTCTAACCTCCTGTCCTTTTCCAGTTTATGAAGATTGCCCTGACCACCGACGCGTTCCGCCAATACGTCCCCATCATCTCCAACGAGGTGACCAGCTACTTCAAGCGCTCTGCCGACTTCAAGGGCGCGTCCGGCCAGGTGAACATCCCGCCCAAGATGGCCGAGATTACCATCTTCACGGCCTCCCACGCTCTGCAGGGCAAGGCCATCCGCGAGCAGTTTGACGAGTCCCTGGCTGCCTGTACCACGACCTCGACATGGGCTTCAGCCCCATCAACTTCACCTTCCACTGGGCCCCGCTTCCCTGGAACAACCGCCGCGACCATGCCCAGCGCACCGTTGCCAAGCTCTACATGGACACCATCCAGCGCCGCCGCGCCCACCCGGAGCTCGACGCGCAGGACATGATGTACCACCTGATGAACTCGACCTATAAGAACGGTGTCAAGGTTCCCGACCACGAGATTGCCCATATGATGATTGCCCTGCTCATGGCTGGCCAGCACTCGTCCTCGTCCACGTCGTCCTGGATCATGCTGCTGCTCGCCTCGCGCCCCGACATCATGGAGGACCTGTACCAGGAGCAGATCAACGCCCTCGGCCCGACCTGCCGCCCCTGCAGTTTGAGGATCTTGCCAAGCTGCCGCTGCACGGTGCCATCATCAAGGAGACCCTGCGCCTGCACGCCCCCATTCACTCCATCATGCGCAAAGGTCAAGCAGCCCCTGCAGGTCCCCGGCACCAAGTTCGTCATCCCCACCAACCACGTCCTCATGTCCGCCCCCGGCGTGTCCGCCAGCGACCCCGTCTTCTTCCCAACCCCGACCTGTGGACCCCACCGGTGGAGGCCGACTCGCCCAACGCCCCGACCATGTCGCGCGCCAACGAGGACGAGGACGAGGAGAGATCGACTACGGCTACGGCCTCGTCAGCAAGGGTGCCGCGTCGCCCTACCTGCCCTTTGCGCTGGCCGCCACCGTGCATCGCGCGAGCAGTTTGCCAATGTGCAGCTGCAGACCATTTGGCCGAGGTCGTGCGCATGTTCAAGTTTCCGCAACGTCGATGGTAGCAACAAGGTCATTGGCACCGACTACGCCTCGCTGTTCTCGCGGCCACTGGAGCCTGCGGTCATTCACTGGGAGCGTCGCGAGAAGGCCTAAGCTCGTTTGGGGGAGTGCGCTGTGTTGGTGGTCGACAATGGTTTGGAAAGTGGCAAACCGAAACAAGGCCGGAGCGGCACCGAGGTCAAAGTCTGCTCTGCCGCCATGCTAATTAAACCGACATCTATTTTCTGTTGTGTATCCCCATAGACTTACAATTTATAATAATACAAGACTTATGAAAGCTACCGAAGCAGTTGTGTCGTGACGTGAAAACAGACAGTGCATGCGAAGCTGGCCCCTCGCCTCTGCCCAATCCGCACGTTCGTAGGCGAAACAATAGAATGTGTAAAGGGAACGGGCACAGGACGAAACGCTCCAGCGATTTGAAAGCAGGTTTCAAGCCCGACTGGAGGTACGGCATCATGGAAATGAGGGCCATTTTCGTTGCGTCAATCACAAAGCCCGAGCTGCCCTTCAGCTCGCCCCCGTGACCAGCTGCTGCACCGCAAGATCTGCACCGGGTCTTGGCCTTGCCGGATGCCGGGCGGCCCGGAAGGGGAAAGCGTGTCGGGCTGCAACATGGACGGAAGCTCCCATCCCTTGTGTGTCGCGCCTTCCAAATCAGTCGCCTTCTTGAGGAGCCCAGTTTCTCCGCTCTTTCCCCCCGAGTCTGTTGTTGTCCTTGAATTGAATGGGCAACGCGGGAGAAGAACAACAGCCTCCGTCGCTCGCGGCGCTTCGACTCACCATTCTTCCTTCACTTCAACTCTTCTCACTTTTCCATCGCGACATTGTCATCCGATACCACATTTAGCTCACTCGCGTCCACGGCTCATCAATTGCACCGCTCGGCCAAATATAGCAGACACGGAGCAGCCACTTTCCCATCCCGCCTCCCAAACGCCCCTTGATAGCCCCGTGGCACCCCTGCCACAAAGCTGCACCCCTAGTCGAGAGCGCGAAACAAGGGGAGCGCCCGCCCAAAACAACTAGCTTTAGTTTTGAACAAGTATAAAGAGCCAAACATGTCATGTTCGTCGCATCACGCTCTCCCAGCTACCCGCTCCTCAGCTAACAACACATCCTCCCACAGTTTTTCGCAAAATGTTTCAATCATGGAGCGCATACCCAGCGACCCTCCTCTTGGGCCGCTGTTGCGCCTCGAGGGCATCGACTTTGATCGCATTCCCTCGCACCGGAGCCGCAGTGGTGAGATGGTACCATTTCTTGCGGCTTTGATGAAAGAGGCTCTCGATATCATGGGCACCATTGCAGTCTACGACAATGAACGTGGCACGAATTCGAACTCCTCTGGGTGGTATCCCAAGGGAAGTATCACGTATAGGGGTGTTGAGAAAACGGGTGGCCCAGACGACGTCGTGGTGGAACTACTCAAGCGGGACATGATGCAATCGGAGCTGGACGCCGTTGTTGGTCAGCCTTTCCGAACGGCGGCGTATGCAGGAGGTCGAGAAAAGCCGTCCCAGAAACCTGGGCCTGCCGCCGCTCCTTCCACGACAACCTGAAACAAAACGGAACGGCAGACTTTGAGGAGTTTGAGGTGTACATGAGATCTCAGCATGTCACGACGGAAGATGAGATGACCGATACGGTTGTCGGTGCAAACACGGCCTATGTCTGGGAAGACAATTTGGACATGCTGCACATCAATCTGGAGGACCTGGGCATGAAGCCAGAACGAGGTCTTTCCAAGTGGTGTGACTTTTCACTACAGATTGTCGAGATGAAGCACGACCTCGGGAAGGAGTATCTTGACAACCGTGTTTTCCCTGTCTTGCAGATGACTTGCATCAGCAAGCAGGACGGGCCACACCAGGAGATGTATATCATCAGCGTGCCCATCAACAATTGGGCTGACGCGCCTGTTCCTGAGGGCGTCGAGAAGCTTGCGACCGGACCGAAAATCACGATTGGCTCGTATGTGAGCATCGAGCGCATTCGTATGGCGCGAAAACGAGCAGATGGCCCGCCGGAAGCTCTCAAAAAAGTGAGCAAACTTGGCAAACTCAAACCAAGAAAGTGACAGATAGGCCCAGAGCCGAGCCGGAACGAGCCCTTGAACCAGACGAGCTTAGCGACGAGGAATATGCTGCCCTGGGAAACGATCCTAACAACTGGATTGAGAATTTGCAGATTGAGTGGACCATGGCAACCGCATCACACGCACGTGGCAACATTCCGCTACTGCTTCAAAAGCCGTTTATCTGCAAGAAGATTGCTGAAGACGTGCCCCTGTTCCTCAGGTTCATGGTAAGAAAACGTGAGGAGTTCACGCCATCCCGCCATCCCCGCCGTCCCCGATACGAGAGCCACCAAACGAGGCTGCCGGCGATGGTAACCAGCCAGTCGGCCAGCAAAACATTGCCAACCGGCCACCGGCCAGCCAGCCGCAAGCCAATCAGCCGCAAGTCAATCAGCCGGCCGGTCAGTAGGACGGAGCCAACCAGCCACCGGTCTACACGCCGTCAGACACACCGGTCGACACGGAGCGCAACACGCAGCCGGCCGGCAATACGCAGGCCGCAGCATACGGGCCTGGATCAGCATAGGATGCGGCTTTGCACTTTTACCCTAGGAGAGCATGAGGCGAGTATGGTTTGCCTGTGAATTTGTTTATTTCGGCGCCTGGTCCAAGGTTTGCCTTGGTGCTTATTCCCAGCCTATCCTTGTTCTTGTTTATGCTATTTGGGCCATTGTATAGATATCCGCGGCGGCAGGCTCTGATTCTTTTTTCTGTACGTATCATTGTGTCATTGCATGTTATTGTGAGGCCGGGTGACGTTAGTCCCTACGACTTGCTTTGCTGTAGTTTTCAGGCTTTTTTTGTTCTATTGAGTTTTATCCCAACCTTACATAAACTATCCCCGTCGTCCATGTGTCGACCCAACGTCACACATCCGTGCGTCGATTTGTGTCCGTTTGAGTGCTTGGTAGTGTGAGCAGAGCATGCAGACTAGCCGCCCATTGCATACGACGGCATGACAAGATGTGTAGAAGCATGGAGACAGGAGCACTTTGACAATGGAACGTCGATGGAAAAGGAATGAAAAAAAATGAAATTTTGTGTTACAACAAACGGGCCGCAGCCAAAAAGACGTATTGACAAGATGCAAAATAAAGGACACATAATCACCTCACATTGTCACACTCCCTACCCACACACTCCCCCTCCCTCTCCACGTACACCAAGCGCTTTTCGCCTAGTACACACGCTTAAAGGGCGGCACGGGCTTGCACTCGTTCTCGTCCAGGGTGGTGCTGATGACCTTGCGGTACTTGAGATCGACGGGGCCGTGGGGCTTGCGCTGGAAGGTCAGCGTGTGCTTCATCCAGTTGACGTCGTCGCGGTCGGGGTAGTCCTCGCGGGCGTGGGCACCACGCGACTCCTTGCGGTTGGCAGCGGCGGTGGCGGTCTGGGTACTGTAGGGTGGGGAAAGAAGGAAACACGTTAGTCGTAGTCGGATGCAAAGCAGATAGGAACAGGCGGGGGTACGTACGCGCAAGTGAGCAGGTTGCGGAGCTCGAGGGTCTCAACCAGGTCCGAGTTCCAGATCATGCTGCGGTCCTTGATGCCGACCTCACTGAAGGTGTTGTCGACCTTGGTGATGTTGCGGACACCGTCGTCCAGGGACTCCTGGGTACGGAAGACGCTGACGTCCGTCTGCATGGTCTTCTGCATGGCCAGGCGGATCTCGGCGGTCGTGCGGGGCCATCGGCGTTGCGGACCTTGTCGAGGTACTCGATGGAGTCGGCGGCGGCGTCGGCGCGCAGGGGCTTGAGCTTGGCACCGGGGCTGGAGGTGTCGCGGATCTGGTGGGAGACGGCACGGCCGAAGACGACGAGATCCAGCAGAGAGTTGGCACCCAGACGGTTGGCACCGTGGACAGACACACAGCGGCCTCACCGCAGGCGTACAGGCCGGGCACGATCTTGTCGTTGCCGTTGTCGTCGACCGTCAGGACCTCACCAGTGTACTTGGTCGGGATACCGCCATGTTGTAGTGGACGGTGGGCAGGACCGGAATGGGCTGCTTGCGGACATCGACACCAGAGAAGATGCTGGCCGTCTCCGAGATACCGGGCAGGCGCTCGGCCAGGACCTCGGCAGGCAGATGGCTCAGCTGCAGGTAGATGTGGTCCTTGTCGGGCCGACACCACGGCCCTCGCGGATCTCGAGGGTCATGGAACGGGAGACAACGTCACGCGAGGCCAGGTCCTTGGCCGTGGGGGCGTAACGCTCCATGAAGCGCTCACCCTCGCTGTTCAGCAGGTAACCACCCTCACCACGAGCACCCTCGGTGATGAGGCAGCCGGCGCCGTAGATACCGGTAGGATGGAACTGGACGAACTCGAGGTCCTGGTTGGGCAGGCCGGCACGGGCCACCATGGCCATACCGTCACCCGTGCAGGTGTGGGCAGACGTGCAGGAGAAGTAGGCGCGGCCGTAACCACCGGTGGCCAGGACGGTGTGGTTGGCAAGGAATCGGTGCAGGGTGCCGTCCTCCTGGTTGTAGGCAAGGACACCGCGGCACTCGCCGTCCTCCATGATCAGGTCGATGACAAAGTACTCGATGAAGTAGTTGGTGTTGTGGCGCAGAGACTGGCCGTAGAGAGTGTGCAGCAGAGCGTGGCCGGTACGATCGGCAGCGGCGCAGCAGCGGTAGGCCTGGCCACCCTTGCCGAACTCGCGGGACTGGCCACCGAAAGCGCGCTGGTAACTGTGGGATGGTTAATGCAAAGACGCTCCGAGATGTGTGCCATGCCCGATCGATGGACGACTTACATCTTGCCCTCATCGGTACGCGAGAAGGGGCAGCCGTAGTTCTCAAGCTCGATAATGGAAGCCGGGGCCTCACGGGTCATGTAGTGGATGGCGTCCTGGTCACCGAGCCAGTCGGAGCCCTTGACCGTGTCGTACATGTGCCAGCGCCAGTCGTCCTTGTGCATGTTGCCGAGGGCGGCGTTGATGCCACCCTGGGCGGCGACGTGTGAGAACGGGTGGGGAACAGCTTCGATATGCAAGCCGTGTTGAAGCCGGCCTCGGCCAGACCGAAGGCGGCGCGCAGACCGGAGCCACCGGCACCGACGACGAGGGCATCGTACTCGTGGTCCTAGAGCGGGTGACGCGTATTAGCGTACTGCTACAAGGCCCAAAAGTGAGGCCTGAAAATGCACGCGACAGAGCAAGCAATCGCAATCGGGGGGAAGACGTACAATGACGGGGTACTTGCTGCTCACGAACGAGGAAGCCTCCTTGGCACGCAGCGGGCCGTTTGCAAAGACGCGGGCTGAAGAAAAGATCCAATGTTAGCTGGTGCGCCTCGTTGCTGCCGTCCTCGGCACGGTTGACATTGCTGTCTCTGGAGCCGAACGGCCCTGTCGGGAAGCAACTTACCGGCACGCGGCGTAGAGGAAAAGGTTCTTGTTGTCTGGAACTGTTCCCGGAAATGCATCGTCAGCAATCAGCTCGTCCTGTCGCCATTCGCTTTCCGACCGCCAACATCCGGCCTCGTCGTCTCGAGGTCTCGGCGCGCATCTTCGGAAGAGGGGGGAGGGGGGCCAATACGCACAGCTGGCCGGGCAGTGGTTGCCAGCCGCTTCCATGCCCCTGTGGAAGCCATTGTTTCTGTGTGTCGCGCTCGATGGTGCAGGTTCTGTGTCGCGGAAGTGCGAGGTTGTCGTCGGCGAGAACAAGAGTTCCCTGGTCGTCAAAAAGAGCCGAGCTTCGTCTCGTGAGAGCGGACGAGGTTCGGTGGTGGCTTGCTTTTGAGGTCTGGTCTTTGTGCTACCCAGAACGTCAAGGACGACAAAAACAAGAGAAGATGACAAATCCGACAGCTGGCCAAACTTTGAAAGAGGGGAGAGTTGCTTGCGGTGAGGGAGGTGAAGCTGGTTGGAGTTCGGGAAGGGGGGAGAAGGAGACGTGCCAATTGAAGTTGAAAGAATTGGCCCCGGAAAGTCGCCCATGACGAAAAAAGGCAACCGCACAATTCCGAGCCAGCCTTTGGGTCCTCTGCTGTTTGGCTTGGGGTTCGTGGCTGCTGGCTCTTTCGCTCCCGGAACCCGCACGAAACCGCCCCAATGGGGCCGAGGGGGAAGTGCACCCGCTATTTTCCTGCTGTTATTTTCACCTCTCACTGTTTTCACTGTTTTCACTGTTTTCCCTGCTGCAAGTGGCCAGTGAGTGGCCCCAGTGGGTGCTCCCGTCATCCGTGCTGGCCAATCTGAAGGCTGGCATTTCTCATTACTCCACTCTCCTCACGGCGCGGGAGCCGACCACTGTGGTGCTTGTCTTTTCAACTGGACTGGGCTCGGCCACTCGATCCAGTCCACAGTCCACCAGTCCACCAAAACCGCGCGACCCCACAGTCCACTTCTCTCCGACAACCTCGCTCTCTTTTTGCCCTTTTCGCAGAGCGACGAGTCGTCCTTAGCCGAGCACCTGCCGAGGGCATGGTCCGTGCGTCAGCACTGTGCTCTGTCCGGGACGGTGTCGTCCATCTGAAGTTTTGTGAAGTGACCGGTTTTGTGTACATCGTCAACGTCGCCAGTTCTTTTGCCACATAGTAGACGTGCAGAGCAATTCAATTAGAGTACATGTACGCGCCCTCTCAGCCCTACCTCGTCTCGCATGCTCTCCTGTCTCTGAAAGTAAAACTGCCTGCTTTGGCTGCCGCAGGACGACGCACCGTCAAAAGGTCTCCTTGGCGCAGAGCTACGCTCCTCTACTTCGTAAAAGCATGTGACTGGCTCCCGGCGACAGCACCTGCCAAATCCTCCTGCCGAACATTGCACAAGAGCAGCTAGCAGGACCTGGCCTGGTCACGTTGTTCGTCTGGCCTTTGACGGAATGCAACGCATACCGATCGTCTATTCTTTATTCACATTATGCGCATGTGTCCCTGTTCCAGAAATAAAAGGCACAGAATTCAACAGCAAATGCTCTATCCGAACGCCAATAATATTTGCTTTGCCCATTACCAGAACCATGCATCACCAGCGATATGGAAGTGAAAGCATATCAAGGCTCTCGGGGTATCCGGCAAGCATCTCCGTCTTCCGCGTCGTCCGCGTCGTCCGCGTCCTTCAACTCAATTCGTTCTTTCTGCCTGCTCCTCTACTCCGCCAACACGGCGCGGAGCATGGCCAAAAAGTTCTCGTTGAGCTTGTAGATTTCGCTCACGGCCGGCTTCGTCGGCTCACCTGCCGACCGCCGAAGCCGGTCCTGCCGTTTCGCTCTGCGGCGCCGCTCCGCCTCAATCGGGTCGAGATGGTCTTCCTCTTCCTGCGCCGCCTCGTCCTCCGAATCGTCAAAGTCGTCGTACGACATCTCCTGGAGGTCCGCGGCATTCAGACCAAAGTCGCCAACACTAAACCCGACAGGCACAGTCAGGCCGTCGTCGCCCATGCCGTCGCTGCTGCCGCCTCGGCCGCCATCTTCTGCCGCGTCTTGTCCTGGTGCCACTTCTTGCGCGCCTCCTGCCACGCGATGAGGCTATCAACCTCGGCAATGGCCTTGTCCTTGTCAATTTGGCCATGCTGACGGAGCCTTCAAAGAGCGCGTTGACATCCAACGTGCCGTTCGTGGGGCCCTTGCGCAAAAACTCCAGGATGCCCTCGATCCAGCCCATCAGCTGCGTAAACAGGCCATTGTCGTGGGTGTGCACCTCGTGGACAAACTTGTAAAAGTTGTGCTCGTGCCGCTGGCACAGTCGATGAATGCCTGCACGGTCTGGTTAGGATCGGCAGAAGCGTCCTGCTCCTGCACTTCTCCACGACTTGCATCATGTCGTCCATGAAGACGGAGAAGTCCGTGACACTGCTGTACACATTGGCCGACTTGTAGACACGGACGAGGGGCTCGTAAAAGATGGTGAACAGGTCGCGGAAGAGGGACAGGGTGACGGGCTCCTCGATAAGGTTCAGCATCATCGCCTTGTCGCGCTGGCGCGTGTAGAGCTTCATCAGCTGCTTGAGGTAGGAGAAAAGCTCGGCGCCCTGCTTCAGCTCCTCGTCAACGTTCTCGACGGCCGAGTTGAACGCCACATACGCGTTGTAGAGGCGGCCAATCTGTTCCGGCTGCAGCGGTGGCTCAATCAGCTCAGACCGCAAAACGCCAACCAAGAGATCGACGTCGTCGTTGATCGCTTCGTCCGAATAACATTCTTGACCTCCTGGTCAGCGTCCGAGTAGGCCTTGAGCTTGCTAACAAACACCGGGTCGTCGATCTTGACTGCCAGGGAGTCAATGGATTTCTGGAAGTTGCGGATGCCGTCGTTGAGTGTCAGAGAGAAGATGCGCTGCATGAGAGACCGCGTTCCGAAGGGCTGTGCAAGGAAGATGTCGAGGACACCAGACATGACAGCTGCAGGGTTCGCTACCCGAATGACGTTCTTGATGAGTGTGTATGGAATCAGAGAGTGGACGCGCTTGCCTGGGCGAAGAGTTCCGGCGAGTTGTCTTCGCAAGGAACAGATGGTAGATCGTAGCAGCCACTTCGATCCGAAGCCACTCGGCAAACTTCTGGTATTGGATACTCAGGTCTCCAATCGTCTTCTTCTCCTTGATTTCCTGAAACAGCTTGGTCAAGCCATTGCGCTCAACAATGTCCTGGCGGAACCTGCAAAGTTTGTTAGCACAGAAACAGACTGGGGGCGACCAAGAATGGGGTATGTGTTTATGTCCATACTGTTCCATGTAAACATCGAGGTCGGCAGCTCGCTTGCGCGCGATGTCGTAGAACTTCTTCTGCTCCTCCACGCGCTTCTTGTCGACCTCGGTCCTGCGCACAATGTCATCGACATCTTCGTCTCGTGGGTAATTGGGTCCCGGGTGAGAAAGTCCTGGATCGCCTTTGTCCGAGCAATCTGAGGGTTATGCAGGAGTGTCCGAAGGAAGGCGCGCAGAGAGATGCGCTGGTTCTCCCTCCACAACACAACGCTCTGTAAAGGGTAAAGGTTAGAAATGCATGGAAAGCACATTCGGGTGAAATCGGCTTACCTCTGCCTGCTTCTCTTGACCAGTAGCAACCGTAGGGCTGGGAGGCGCGGTGTTCTCGAGAGACTGGCGCGGCGATGCTTTTCCAGATCCATTCCGGCGGTGCTCTAGAGAATCGTTAATATGTGCATGGACAGAAAGGAGAGTTGTGGAGCATGACATACCCGGACTGTCAGATTCTTCAAGGAATCTCCAACACCGCTTGAGCCAAGCCAGTCGGGCTGGTGTGTGTCGAGGCCGAGGAGATGGAGTCGACATCGGAATCGTTGGAGCCCCTAAAGCCGGCCATGATGTTTGAAGCCGTGGAGTTCGTCTTGTTCTTTCGTGGCAGGGGCGGCAGTACGCGGCCGGGCAATTCTGCACGGAGGGCCTTGTAAAGGCGGGCAAAGTCTCCATACCGGCGGCCCACAAAGTGCTCGAGCTCGCCCTTTCTCTTGATCCGAAGAACGAATTCCTATGGCAATGTTAGTATGCGAGGCCAAACCGGCTGCGAGCATGGGTCAGAAACATACTGCGTGCTGGTGGTAGCGGATGTTGCGCTTGATAGAGATGACGCGAACACCCGCCACATTGACGTCCCAGCCGTTGACAAGTTGCCCTCGGGCATGGATCCAGGACGCCCGTATCGATCGCGTCGCGGTCCACAATCTCGAGCTCGGAGAACCGGATGCGCTCCTCGAAACCAGACGAAGTGCGGACGCCGGAGACCATCATCAGCTCTACCAGCTTTTGTGCCTTCATAGCCAGCTTACGGCGCTTGGTTTCTTCGAGGCGGTCCTCGGACGAGGAGATGTTTTAGTAGCAAAAGACTCGAGAACTACAAGTTGCCTTGTTAGCTGATCGTCGTCCCTGTTGCAAAGTTGTCGCAGCAGGTACGTACCACTTGCAGCTTATCCTGCCAAAACTCCTTTTCCTTTGCCTTGTCAAGGAAGGGAAATTCGCGGACATGATGAACGAAGATGTAGCGGAGGATGGGGAGGCTGGAGTCGAGCGGGGAGACCTCGCCACGTCAGACCGGAAGGGCGCGCCGAAGCGACGGAGGGCTGTCGGGGAGTTGAGTTCGGCGATTTCCCATTTTGCCTGCTCGCCCATGAGCTCTCGTTTCAAGTCTGGTCAGGGTTAGTTTGGCGGCAAAACAATGGAGGGGCGGTACAGTGGCTCCCAAAGCGCGTAGGAAAAAAGGCAGATACTAACAGTGCTCCTGCTTTCCCGTCAAAGTTTGTCCCGGTGGTGGTAACGAGGACAGAGAGGAAGCGGTAGCTGTTGGTGCATCCCCAACACCAGAGGATGTGGTGACGTCGACGGAGTTTGGTGCGGAGGCGGGGGCTACATCGCGTAGACCACCGCCGCTGGCGGCCGCGGGTGCATCGGCCATTGTGTTTTTCGTGTGAATAGCTGCCGTCCGGGAGCTTTCCGTATCCGAAAGTTTGAATCACTCGAGAAAGTCGTCGCGGAACGCTCGGGGGAGGTGAGCAAGTAAGACGGCTGAGGGGTTGGGAGAAGCAGCTTATAATCCCGTAGCTGTTCCTGTTCGAGTGAGTCCGTCGTACAAGGAGCCCCTTTGAACGTAGGAACCGAAGGAGCGTAGTTGGGTCAAGTGCGCAAGAAATCGTGCGATTGTGAGTGTCGTGTGTCCAACCAGCAGCCACTAGGTGTGAGTGACTGGGAGGATGAGGTCTTGGGAAGAGAGAAAGGCGAAACGGACCAGAGAAGAACACGAAAGGTCTGCCAGGAGAACGCCGAGAGTTCGATGCTTGGCTGGACCAGCCAAATTCTATGCGGGCGCTAGTTTGGTGACGGCGGTTAGTGAGGGGCGTGATTGATGACAAGAGGGCCGAGATGGTCGGGAGAGAAGAATAAGGACTGAAAAGAGAGGCCGAAAGCTGAGAAAAAGGGAGTCCAAGATGAAAGAGACGGTGCTGTGGTGATCTTAGTAAAGGAAAGAGTGATTGTACGGCAGCCGTCAGAAACGTTCTTCAGGAAGGGGCGTTCAATCAAACAAAAAGAAGAAGAAAAGGTTGCCGTGGAAGGCGCGAACAAGGCATTGGGGCATAGCGATGACGCTCATGCCGCGCCGGGTGTTGCTTAGTATTTTCAGTCAGTCTGCTTAATTCTACTACGGTGAGGGCGAAAAGTGCGCTACTGAGGCGGAAATGCGACTGCCTAGCCAGGACGCTCCAGCGCACTTTGTGTCAGAACGATTGCGTTGTTACTAGCCTTGGCGGTGCTTAGTCCGGGTCACAGCAGCTATTTTTGGTGGTTAGGCCCCCAAGGCGGATTCTAGCATCTGCCTCAACTTCGTAGCGACGCTTCTATCGTGGATTATGTGTATGGAGGTTCTCACGAGTGCGTCTACGGAGTCGTATCTCCATATTCGTCGGGCATCCCAATCTCCTGGCCCCTTGGGTGCAGGTTTCTGGCATTCGCTGGTCCACAAAGTCCCAATCACTTTGGAAAGTCGCGGACCGAGCAGGGATCAGCGATGTAGGTCCTCTAGCTGCATCTCAGTTAGATACAAATGGTCAACTACCAAAAATATCACTGGCGACGACACGTTCAACGCGAAAAAACTACGAGCAAAGCGGCGTACTCAACAGAGAACGAAACAAGAAGACCAGAATGTAAATAGCACTATCTTCAAGCACAACCCAGGCCGGCTGCAGAGAACAAATGGGACAAGACTGCGGCCAAGCCAACAGGGCTGAAAGTCGCGTACTACAAAGTACGAGTACGATGGATGCCTGCGCAGGAAGCGCTGTGACGCCGCGGTTTTGATGGCGCAGATCGCTTGCCAGTGCAGACCCGGAAATTGTGGGGATGACGTTGTCACAGGGCTACTGTACGAAGAAGGCCCCCAACATGCATCCCCTGACCAGCCGCTTTTTTGGCGCCTCGATGCATTTTCGTCGCATCGCTTTCTGGCTCTTTGCGCGGAAAGCGTACGAGTATTCTCGAGTTGGGTGCAGACAAACGTGGGAACGAAAGGCGAGAGGACATATTTGCAAATCCGACGAAACGAGATGTGCGATCAGATGGGGTGATGCAACATAGTTGAGCATTCTGTGGTCTTTCGGAGGGGTCACCCAGTCTCTACGCGTATTCTCTACTCAGTACGGAGACGTTGTCTTGTCTCGCAATCCAGCTTGGTTTCTAACGTCTTGGCTTTGGTCCACACCTGCAACCCTCATTACGCGGCCGACATTTACGGAATAAGCTCGTCCAGTGGCTGGGCTTCCGGTCCGTCCGCCTTGGGGCCTTTGGCCACTTGCCTTGAATTTGGGCTCTCCAGCCGTGGCAACGGCTTGTGTACGAAGTAGTTACGGGGTGCGTAGGCCAAGGCTGTGTGAGATAGGCCGCGCGGGACGATTTCGTGGCGCGTATCTGTGCTGTCGCATTGCCGAGTCTCCTCCGTACGCACTCCTTACCTTGAGCCCAAGATCGCGCCGTACTCTTAATCATGTCAGTCTACACCAGGCTTCAAATCTATACAAAGCCACTGCTGAGCCACCTCGGCCAAGCCGTCACACATCCGTCTTCTGTGCCCTGCATTTGGCACATAAATGCTGGCTCGACAGGCTTGGTCGTGCAAAACACGTGTCGGGCGAGAATGCTGGTGCCTAAACGCCGGGGCTTTCACGAGCGGACCCTTCTACAGAGAAAGCACTCCGCCGGTAGGCAAGCATGTTTCGTGCCAAGATTGGGTTGGTGTCATTAGAGAAGAAGAATTAATGTACATGCGTATGTCAAGTAAGAGAGGGAGAAAGGAAGAAAGGAAGACGAGCGCTACGCTTCAAGACATGCCAGGATGTAGTGCAGTAGAAAGTGGACAGAGGAAACACAATGAAGAGACACATGAGAAGGCGCCTTGCACTGCCCAGCCGACCAGAAGGCAAAAAGGGCACACAGGGGGAATCATAGCTCGTCAAACAATCGCCGGAGCGGGTCGTCGTCTTGGTCGCCGTCGCCGCCGCTGTTGCTGTTTTGGCTGTTTTTGTTGCTGCCTGCAGTGCCGTTTGGAAACGTCAAGTGGAACTTGCCAGACGACGAGGCCGTCATGGACGCAAGATCGGGGAAGCCCGGCGGGACGTTGGGCTTGCCAGGCTTGACAGATGCTTCTGGGCCGCCCCCGGTATCGGCAATCTTTTGCGACGGGCCACCAGAGTGATGGCGAAGCATAATGGCCAGCAGCACGACCAGCACCAGGCCCACGCTCGACACAACCACCCACAGCGCCTTGAGCCGTGTCCGCGTCCGCTCCTGCCACGCCTGGTCCGCGCGCTCCCACCGCTGCACACGGCTCCGGGCTGTCTCCACGCGCTCGGCCAGGTCCTGGATCGCTTTCCGGCCGCGGTGCACGCGTTCCGACAGCTGCTCAAGCCGGTGCTGCTGGTCGGCTGGCGTCAGCACGGGCGCGCCGTCTTTACCACGCCGCCTCCCGTCCCGTCGCCCTCGAGTTGCTGCACCTGCTGGCCAATTTCGTGCGTGATGGCATCGGCCTCGGCCGTGAAGCGGCGGTTGGTGGCACGTGCGGCTGCCGCCAGTGACCGCAGCGCCAGGACGGTGTCTTGCAGCGCGCTGAGGCGGGACAGAACCGATCCATAGGCGGCATCGAGGCGCTGGCTCGTGGCCGTGGCCATGCATCAAGTCGGTGACGGTGGCCTGCAGCACGCGGGTCGCGCTGCGGCTCTGTTCGCGCTGCATGCGCTCCAGGGCGGCAGCCGCGGCGCGGACGGCCGCTGGATCAACGGCAGGCCCGATACGGACAGGCCGGCGCCCGAGGCGAATGACGCTTGTCTCTCCTGTTGCTGCAACAGCTCGCCTGGAGGCCGGTCCGCCGCATCACCGTCGGCATTGGCCTGACCATGGCTTAATGCACTCGGCAGAGTGGGTGCCTGCGTGGTCGGTGACGCCGCTGCAACAGCCGTGGCCGCCGCCGCGAGGGCTGCAATGGTTGTGGAGTGGCTGCTCATATAGGTAGCAGTGTTGCTGGTGCTTAGGCTGTGCCGATGGTGGTGGTGTCGATGGTGATGATGGTGGTGGTGGTGGCCGCGATCCTGCGCCAAGGGCTGCTGTGGCGGCATGCTGCGGTGGTCGTCGTTGGGATGGTTGGCATTGTAGTAGTCTTTGCCGGTGTGGACGCTCGGCCGGCGGCTGTTACTGGGGCTAACCGTCGTAGACGAGGCTCCGGTTCGGCTAGACGTGTTCGAGCTGGATGCGGTGGTGTCGTGCGGCGCCATAGAGTAGTTGCCCGCCAGGAGGGCAGTCGATGCGAGAGGGCCACCCGGGCCGCCTGCTGTGCGTGGCTTACCGAGAGGCGTGAGCCGAGGACTGTGCGATGGCGAGGCCGGCGCGAGATTCGATGACGGGGCACCAGCAGGCGCAGCACCGGTTTGTGTAGATGACTGGCCGCGGCCGTCTTGTTGGTAGTAGTAGGAGTCGCGGTTGTCACGAATGCTGTTTTTTCCGTCGGCCCTGTGATTGGCTTGAGCTTTGATTCTGGCCCTGGCTCGGGCTCGGGTTGTAGCCGGAGGCCGGGCTCTGGCTCTGGCTCTGGCTTTGGTTCTGGCTTTGGTGTTGGCTTTGGTATTGGCTTTGATATTGGCTTTGGCTTTGTCGGCGTAGGCGCAAGGGTGACGACAGCTCGGATAACGACCGTGTGAAATGATGTCGTGGTCGCTGAGGTGAGGGCGTCGCGGCTGCTGTCGTCGCTGGTGTCGATACTCCTGGTGCGGCTGCTGCTCCTTGCACTTTTAGTCTCTCACCGACAGCTCGCCTATGCTGCTTGCATTGCTGTTACTGCCGTTAGCTGCTGCCGAGGCGTTGCATCCTGGATGTTCGACATGGCTGCAATGGCCCCGGGCAGGGGGAGTGGTTGTTAGGGCGAAGAGCAACGATTAGATGGGCGATACGATGGTCGCCAAGGAGCGCGGCGTCGACCCTGCTCGCAATGAAACCCGGAATCAGCTGCCAGCCAGACTTTGGACTCTGCGCGGTCGGCAAGGTTCAGGTATCTGGTTTCGCTCGCCGCCGTGCCCTGTTTCGCTGGTTTCGCCAGGGAAAGGGTCCTGCAGCATAAGGAGCTGCATGTGTAGAAAGCAAGTCGGCGTGGCTTGGGCCATCAGGAAGTTGCGTCATAAGAGAATGCGCGTTGATTAGTCATGTCTTATGTCAGCCGTGCTCAACAGCCCCAACCACAACCACAAGCACAGGCGATTTTATATGTAGCCCAGGAATTATAGGGAATTGTAATTTATAATTTGTCCTAAGTATCTCTCTTGGCTCTTTCAACTCTAGAGAATGACGGGGCTCTGAGTGTAGTGTAAACATGCATGACGGAGTTGGTCACATGGATTTTGCGCAAAAACAAATGAGTTCAAGAAATAACCAGTCAAAAATAAAATAAAACAAGAGGTCGTATTGTCAAACGTTATCAAAACGTGCTCATAAGCGTTCGTTCATAAAACAAGATGTACAGATGGACGTTCGCACCAGAATGCACGAGTTGATAATATAGCACGAGCAGGACGCTCAACAACTAGCCATAGCGGTCAAAAGAAACCCACAGTGGCACCGCGTCTTCCTTCTGTCACAGCAATGACTCATTCCCACCCGTGATAAGCCGAGACCGCAAAGTGAATGGGCATCTGTGACGAGACCCTTACCGAGGGTGGCGCAATGAGGAGCCAAAGACAGCTTCATTGGGCGCTTTGCAGCATCTACGATCGCTTTAGTTTGAGCCAAAGCCCGCGCACATACCTATGAAGCGAACAGCCACAGTTGCTCCAGCTCCGCCCGCTGCGGGAGCCAACCAGGCCGAGCTCTGTAGAGAATGTGGGCGTGGCTAGGACAGCGTCGCGACGGCCGACATGAATAATGTGTCGAGGTGAACATTATGCGGTGCGAGCATATGGAACTACTGAAGGGAAGTTGACATAGTCGGACTGTTGATGTTCAGATCCATGTGATGCACGAGCTGCGGCCTGAAACATTGGATTTTCGACGGTAATTTGGTACTGGCAACGACGAAAGAGCAGACAACAAGTATCAAGGTCCCGACTCGTCGGTTGCCCGCAATGAGAGTAAAAACTCTTCTCGACAGCCATGAACGGTGCGTGCCCAAAGCACTGAACAAGTGACCGTGCCACATGTCAGCCGCGATATATACAAGACGGGATAGATTATACCTCGTAAGAATTCACAAGAAGGTTTCAAGTCTGGGATGTTAAGTCCCGGCATTTTGTGCCCCATTTTCGTATCTTTGTTCATGCCGCTGTTTACAGCAGACATGTCATCACATGTGTATCCCAGACGCTGTATGTGCCCTTGCCCACAAGGCAAACACAGGAAAAGCGGAGCACAACGGGATGCTGTAACGATCAACGATGTCTATTGTCAATGAATGCTTTTGTAGAACGTGTAGAGTCATATATGCCCAGAATAACGCCGCCTTAGAACGCCCACGCTTCCGACAGGGCCATGTGAAGCCTGGGAATGTAAACAGAAAGCCCCCTGGGGAAGAGAGTGAAACACACAAACGCGGTACACAAGAAGGATGCGGCCTAAGCAGGAACAAAAGCCGGCAGTCAGAGCTCGCCGTCACCGGCTCATGTGTGCAGCAGCTTGTTCCGCTTCTCCTTGCGCTTTAAGCGCTCGACGCGCTTCTTGTGCATCTTCTCGGCCAACTTCTCGTAGCGCTCCTTCTCCTCCTTGGCGGCCTTCTTGTCGCGGATGGCCTTGATCTTGGCCTGGCGGGCAGCTTCCTTCTCGTCTTTGAGCTCCTTCTCCTTGGCCTTCATAGTGGCACGGGCAATGCGGTCCTTGTTGCGCTTCTCGTACGAGGTGAGGCCAGAGCCGGGACGGAAGGCCGTCTTGGTCTCATGCCATTGTTTGCCTAAACGGTCAGTGGATGGCCATTGTTACAAGTGGTGCTCTGGAAGCGCGACGTACCATTCCTGCGCATGCCGAGGTTCTTGGAGGGAGCGGCGGCGACGGGCGCGTCGGCCGGTGCGGCAGCTGGGGAGTCACTGGACCATGACTGCGAGTGTATGATGACGATCGAAGAGGGTCTGTCAGGTTGTGGGTATGCTTCGGAATCGGTTCGGCCGTGGTATCGTGAAGGTCGGGGGCGGCGGTTGATTGTGCGGTTGTCACTTTTGGTAGTCGTCTATTTTTGGGCATTCGACTTTTTTTTGCTACCGCCCTGCAGGAGTGGATTCTGCCGCTCTTTTTCAGCGGGAGCGCTTCTGCCCGTGTCCACCGCCTGCGACGTACGCTCGACCTGCCACAACTCACCGCCAAAAGTACGAAGTCGCAGCTGCACGTGCGCTACCGCTCTGGCGCATCTTCCCACGGTCAAGGTCGATGTAGGGCCCAGAATCCCAAATCCGCCCCGAAAAGCTGCTGCCTGCTATCTGCTGGGGCCGGGTCTCCAGTGAAGCCCCAGTGAGCGAATACGGAGTACTGGGAAATTCGCCAGCTGGTCCAGCAAGAGATTGGGCAATGTCCGCTGCGGGGACCGACCTGGGTTATGACTTTGCAGACAGGGGACCGGCTACGACGCGAGCGAAACAAGGGATTCACGCCCTGACGCCCCTGAACATGAAGCTCCAACGCATACGAGTACGTTGTGTGTTACTCTATCCAAACGTCTCGAAGAGCTGCCAGGTGCATCCATTTGCGTGAGCGTGTGAGCGCTTGTGAGAAGTTCTTGTCTCTTTGCCAGTGCTGCATCGCATACACAGGACAGATCTTGACCCGAGGGCGCAACGGAAAAAGGCACGTCGCCCGCCTTTTGTGTGGGCTCCCGTCTCCAATCGTCTCCACTCTCCAGCTGGTCTCTACATGTACGAGTACGGCGTGTTTCCCGAGGCATGTCGATTTTTCTCTTTTCATCTTTTACTCTTGTCTCTTCTTGATTGCCGCGCGGTGCAGAGGTCCAGCGCCCCATTTGTGGCAAAAATAGGATTATGGAGTACATACTTTGTACGTTGTACTTTGTAGTTGAAGAAGATCACCAAGAACAGCATTGCAGGAATGGAGGACATCTCTTCATCTCTTCATTCACGATGCATCTCCGAGATTTGATAATATTTCAGGATCTTAGCGAATGTCATTCGAGGTTTTTTCACGCTCATTCACATTCCTCGCGTTTCAACGTCTACGAAGTACCTCTGCTGGGCCCCATGTCGCTTGTCGCTTTGTCGCCTGTCGCCTGTCGCGTGTCTTGAAGCAATTTGCCACTCTTTGTCATCCTGTCTTGTGTTTCCTTGTACCTGTGCTCCGTCTAAATTTGTCTTGGGATTTCGCGAGCATGGTGGACATGCTCACACGTGTCCTTTGGCCCCCAATCAGCACTCCAAGAGGTACCAAGAACAGCATTGATCCTCGGGTCTTCACCGTCTTTGTCAGGCGTTGGCGTCGATGGCGTGTGCATTACATACGGAGCACTTGTACACGTACACGTACATGTACGCTCGTCTCTTTGGCGATGGTTGTTGCTAGTTTGTTATTGTTATTTCTCTCATTTTATTCGTTTCGACCCGTATTGCCGCCGTGCGCAAACGCTGCCAGATGTACTCCCTTTGTCTTACCATTCTTTTGCCGCGTACGCAAACTCGCGTTCAGCTAGTCTCGGGCAGCGGCAACAGCTCTCAGGATTCACGTTCAAGATATCTTTCGTCCTAGACGCATTCTGCTCCACCTGCAGGAGCAAATTATTGGGATGTGCCGCAGGCTATTCTTGTTCGCGCCGCCCGTTGTTGCCAGCTAAAAGTGAAAACGGAGCGATGGAGAGTTGACAATGTCCGTTGCTTGCTCTGTGGAATCTGTCTTGGAAAGGACCGTTCAACTGGTGGCGCGCCTATGGGCAGAAGATGTCGAGGACAGAATGTCGTGAACAGGGACGAGGGTCAGCACAGACGGATCGTCAGGGACCGTCAAGCAGGCAATAAGGGTTTCGATGACAAGAGTGTCGTCGAAAAAGAGTGGACCGAGAACGACGAGACGACGAGACGACGAGACGACGAGAATGACAAGAATGACGAGACAGCTAGTTACATCACGTCGTGCACAAACGCTGCCCCCTCGCGCGTTGTGCCTATTCAACAGAGACTGGAACGTGGACCAACGATCCATTGTTGGACGCCGCCTACTATGGGAATTTGGAAATTTGGGGGCATGTTTTGCTAAACGCCCCTTCTGTGGAACGCCAGAACGCTTCTTGACTGCTTCGAGAGCCTTCTAACGCGCTGGTAAGCGCGAAGCCGAAAAGGAGGCACAGGCCAGTGCTGATAGTCTGATTTGGTGCTGGCAAGACATTCCTTCCTGTTGCTTCCAAGGGCCTTTTTGGAACACGAGCCAAGTCCCCAACAGAGGAATGCTGGGGGCGTAGCGCTTGTCATTAGCGAGGTCAATGGTTGGATCATCCTAGTTTTCGTCCGTAAATTAAGCTTTGTCCGAGAATGAGTAGGCAGTCCGTTTGCACATATTTTTAGAGAGCAAGTGGTCAATGTCGGACCAGGTGGCTGTTTCAAAATGTAGTGAAAAGAAAGAACAAGGGAAACCCACACGCCAATCTCCGCGGCAATGAAGTTCCTCGTAATAACGGGAAGACAATCAGACGAAACGGCAATGGCATGTTACGAAGAGAAAAGAATAGGACACAGGTGACCGAGACTTGGGCGGTGTCAGGATTACATTGTCGAGATTGGATAGGCAATACCGTGGGTCAGGAACAGGGCTCTTAATGCTGGCAGTAATTCAATTCCATTAGCGACTCTTGCTTGGTGTGCCTTTATTAGTCTTGCCATTCGCCTACAGCAATATCAATTTGGCACCTGTTCTTATTGTCATTTCGGATCCTACAAAGTATTACACTCTACTTCGTATGTTTTTTTAAGTACTTCGTACTTTCCCAATTGCCTCTGCAATTTGCATGTTGCTAGTGTCGGGAGATTGACAACTCGATGGAATCCGTATCTCGCATCTCAAAGTATCACGACAAGACACGCTTCTTCGTGTACCATACTCTCCAGCCAACCATGTTCTACCAAACAAACGAATGCAACCGAAAAGATAGAGATGCTGTTTTCCGCGAACAGACGGAGCATCTTCTACGGAGCAATACTGCATGCGGATAGCAGTCCGCACAAATAAGAAGGAGATTGGAAGATCTATGGAGCCCCCTAGATATGCAGCCAAAGGCACAGTCGATGTCGTCGTTTGTGCATGCAGACAAGTAGGAACCTGCAGGCAATGGGGGCGATCCTGCTGCGCACAGAGCTGCATGCAGAGTGCCATATTCCAGGACAGGACTACTTCGTAGGTGCTAAGCAAGACAGACCCAGCCAGGCCCTGCAGGATCCTAAGCACTTTAATTCTGCCCTGCATCTTCTCTTTTGATCCTTAATCTGGCAAACCAGCGGCTGGGGAAATGAAAAAGCCTGCGGGAGCAAGGTACATTTCTGTTGACAAACGAAAGCATTGTGAAAATGATGGGAGCAAATGGCAACTCAGATGCCGATATCGTGAGAGTGCCAAATGCTCGAGATAGGACGGAGGTGCGGATACTGCGATGCTGAAAAGATGGAGAATCAACTGCCAAGATGATAGTGCCGTTCCGCCCTCCCCTCCCGAGTTGTCGATTTTGCCATGGTGCTGTCTAAGCGACCGGCGAGTCTGATGTGCCCGTTTTGAGTCGAAGGAAGGCCGTATCTTTCTTTTATCCTCCTTTCTACACAAGAGCACGAAGAAGTGTATCCGTGCGCAATAATTGAGGCCGAACGATTGCTTCTCTCCCTTTGGACAGTTTGCAATCACCAACTGACAGTATTGCAACCGCCAAAAGTGAGAGTCGGGGCTGTGATCAGCCCCATGTGCGTCTTTCAGTCATTGGGTTCTGTTCCGACCATCCGTCTCTGGCCGGTGGCGATGGATGCTCAGCGATGTGCTCTCTGGTCTGCATGCTGCACGATTCAGGGTGAATCGGCGCTTTCGGCGGCAGAGTGGAGCGGACTTTTTCTCGGATGTCCCAACAGAGATCAGAAGGATTCCAAGAGAGTGAGGAAAAAGGAAGCAGCAGTCTTCTTGCCGTTGTCTTGGAACACCATAAAAAGAACCAATTCGCCGTAAACCGCCGTGGAAATATAGAACAGGCCCCCCTTTTCCTTTCCTTCTTATGCAGCCAACAGAGACAGGCCCCTACTAGTGCTGCAGGCGGTCCAGGAAAAAAGCAAAGAAAGATCTCACACGACGATGACCGGCTGCGAAAGGAAGATGCATAGCACGGATCAGACGGAGAAAAGGGCGAGACATTCAAGAAGGAACAAGGCCGACAAGATGGCCGGAGAGGCTTCTGAAGACAACTGAAACACGAGGTCGGCAGCGTGCCAACTCGGTCGTTTGTGGTGCATTGCGACAAAGAGGAGGCTGGCGACGCGGATCGCCTCGTGGACCTCTCCCACTCCTGCGCGCGACCATCGTAATTAACAGGCCAACTTGCATCCCTCTCATGCTTGCTCGGCCTTGTATTCCGTCTTGTCCTGTCATTCTGTCGTCGCATCTTTTGGCAAGACCTTGAGCCTGCTGCGGAGGAGCTCAAAGAGGAAGAAGAAATACAACAGCAATGCTCCACTGGAGCCCGGTTGAAGAGCAGACAATGATGTGTGTGAAGGATGATGAAAATGGACCCTGACGGGCCATTGATGGCACAAAAGCACCCCCTGCACGGCTGTGTCTCCATCGAAATACGAATAGAGGAGAGGGGGAACCACAAGACACAGAGGCTGAGCCTGCTCGTGCTGGGCGAGGCAGGGTTGGCTACGACATAGTCGTAGTCAACTCCGTAAACAATCTCGGTCTCCATGGCAAACACGACTGGTGCAAACAAGGAGCGAGAGTGAGCCCGATCTCGTTTCGTTTCGACAGGCCCTGATCGGATCTGTTTGCTTTCGTTGTGACGATCATTTGTACCTTTGTGTCCTTGTAAGATCCTCTTTGTACGGAGTATCTTATCTTCTCTCCCCTGTCGGTTCTCCGCACAGAGGCAGCACTCGCTTCCCAGTTCTTGCAACTCCTTCGCTGCCATGGGCTGACGGCGTACGATGTCGTCACAATTGAGCAATGGACGAGGCGGTCTGAAAGGACGTAACGTGACAGTATGGAGTATCGTGAATGTCAATTGGCATTGCACCTAGGCGAGCTTGCTGTCCCGATAAGCCGCTGTTGTGTGCCATACGAAGTATACGAAGTACTCGTATTGTGCAACAACTATCGTGAATTCTTGAACAGTGAACTTGCCAACGGAAAACCTTGTACTTCGTATGTTTTCTCTTGCAAGGACCCCCGTTCTCTCCATTCGGCTTGCTCCCCTTCCTCACCCACCCCTTGCCGCCACTCAGGAACAAGTGCTGGCGCTGACCACCGCTTCCTTGAGGGCCAAGTCCGCAAAGCAAGGGATGGGTGTGAGGATGTGTGGGGTGGAGACTCGTGCTTTGTGAGATACGGTTGTGCTTTTATTGGCAGGGGCTGTGTGGAGGTGTGGTGCTCCTCGAGCCCCTGTGCCTGGCAGGCTGGCAGCCTTTGGCTTTCTGATTTCGGGCACAGCAGCACCGCATTCGCTGACTCTGAAATCTGGCGACAATACTCTCAGTTTGTGTGTCTGTGGCAGGCTGAATTCCTGACTTCGCACTCCGTACACTGCAAAGTACAAAGTACACACTCAGCTCGGTATGCGGCTAGCGGGTCTCGGGATGTTGAGACCTTTTGCGAGATAATCACCTGGTCGTCTGAGGCTCTGAGCTGAACTGGCTGCTCCTTCACAGTGCTTGATCGTACGACAGAGATCCTCAAGAGAGATAATCTTACTTTTGTCCTCGCACTCGTACAATATCACATAACATACAAGCTGCTACCTCGCATCGTCTCGTGTCGTACCCGGGGGTGCAACATGCAAGGCCAATGTCCACTGCCGGACACAACCGCACAAGAAGGATGGGATGGGATGCCGTGGGATGGGAGAGGGCGCCTGAATCTGAGAAGCAAACAAGAGACAAACCCCAAAAGCCCAAAGAGGAAACTCGCGATACACAAGCATCCCACTGGAGGCTGAACCGTCCAGAAATACCACACCAAGCTCACACGTCACCCGAGAGGAAGATGCTCCGCATGTCAACGCATGTCAACAAAGGAGACCGTGTGATGTTGTCGGATGGCCCAATTGGGCACAAGCGTCTTGACAGCGAGGCCCGTGTTGTTCTGTCTCGCGCTGGCCTTGCCTCTTCTGGACCGTGAGTCTGTTTGTGTCTGGTTTGTGACCGAATTCTCCTTGAAGGAAATACTCGTGGTCGGCACGCACAGCCTCTTCCCGCGGCTGTTTCTATTTGATCGAAATCTGCTCGGACCTCTGGCAGCGGCGGGGCCGTCAAATGAGCTTTGTGATGGTTGCCAACGAAGTCGTATGTCCAAGGCGGCGGTTCGTTCAGATGTTGACATGAGGAAAGAGACTTGAGTTTGTTTTCCACACCGCTCAGCTTGTTTCTGATCCTTCTCACCTCGTTTCTCTTCTCTAAGAAAGTAGTCCATTCGTCGTCCACACACCACTGTCCCGTCCAAGAGCCAGCCGCCTTGCTTTGAGCGATGCCACCAGGGCCGATTCGGGCGCGAATACGAGGACTTTGCAAGCGCAAGGCCGGCCAAGACCTTGCGAGTGCAAAGAAGGGACACGAACAACAGCGGTCGTCATCGCCGAGACTCTTGTTTGTGGTCTCAAGTAGAGTCGGATACTTGAACAGCCGCAGTTGACTATTCAATGCATCTACGAAGACTTTACTTTGTAAAAATCAGTTTCGTTTGGCCGCATTGAGACACTTGCCAGCTCAGATGTGTGAGCCTCAGCTCGCCAACAGGAGAACTTGCTCGTCGTGTTGTTGTCTCGTCAATCTGTTCAGAGATTCACGAGTACTTCGTACCTTATGCTGCGTTGTAACACTGCAGCGCTATTGCCCAGCGGCCAAAGGGTTCTTTTGGCGCTACTGCGCGACTGCGTTAGTGCTATGGACTTGTCCACTGTATTTCCCCTTCCCACCATCCAACAGCCCCGTCGGCGGCTCCTCAGTGGCCGGGCCTTTCATTAAAGAGTCCACTCAAGGGCACTATCAGGGGGGGGGGGGGTGTGGGTGTTCACCTCCCCACATAAGTTGGGGGAGAGGAAGAGCACATACGAGTACTTCGTGCTCGCACGCAGTGACCTGACATGGGACTATCCTCCATGACTTGCTTTCTTTCTCAGCCCAGACATGGCGAATCAGACCTGCCACTTCGTACGATATAGAGCACTTGGCGAGAAGAAGCAAAAGGAGCCACGTCGCTGCTGCTTCTTGTTCGCGGTTGGCCGTCTACAGCCTTTGCTCTCTTCCGTCCTGTTCTATGGTCTGTCGAGGCTGTCGACTCTTTTGGTGCTCACGGCCGCTGGGACAAACCATCGCACCTGTTCTAAAAAAGGCTGTCGAGAAGGCTTACTTCGTACAGGAGAAGTCTTGAGATATTGATCTTGTCGTGTCCCGTACGAAGTACATGTACGTGACTTTGTGGTCGTTCTCCGCCAGGGCACTCCATACTCAATACTACAACCGCACCCGTTGTGTTGGCTCCGCTACCAATGGGTCCGTAATATCGACTCGTATCATGCCCGTTGCTCTCGCCTCGCATGCGTCATTCTTTGCACCGGCGTGCGTTTCCCTCGTTCCGCTGCTCGCGCTCCCACCGCTAACGACCGAATATCATACACTAACCGCCAACAAAAACCTGCTGACAGCCGACCCAGGGCCCAGAAATAGTCGAAATTGTCAAGAACGGCCAAAGTAGCGTCTAGCGTGCTGGGCAGAGACGCCGCAATGCTCCGTTGTTTCGTAGTGAGATATTGCGTGGAGACGCCCTCACACGGTCACACGGCCACACGGCCACACGGCCACACACTGGTCCCTCTCTCGCGTGCGCTGATCGTCCCGTCAGCTTGCCGTGCTCTGGCTTTAGCCCTGCCCAGCCTGAGGGCCTCTTTCTGGTGGCTCTCTGCCGTCTCCCAGCTGCGTTTCCCATGTTTCTTGCCTGTCTCCAGTTGAGTTGCCCTGCCCTCTGACCCTCCCTACGCCCCAGTACCCACCACCACCCATTCCCGCTACAACGTCCTATTCTGTCGCTCTCACGGTGCCTGTCGGTGTCTCCCACGGCTGCCCTGTCCACTGCAACAGCTGCTGCTCACCCACTGGCCACTGCAGAAGCCCCTGCCGTCTTTCCATTGTCCCAGGTCGCTCTCCTCGAATGCCTTTCATTTCCTGTCGTTTCCCTCAGGGTTTCCGTGCCTCCTCGAATCTCCAAATTCTCTCGGCCTGGCCAACCAACCAACCCTCTTCCTCACTCTCCTTTTCTTGTCCTCTCTCTCACCCTCCGCCAGGCCGACAGCAAAGCAGCGCGTGTTACGTTCACGGCTGTGTTGGCTTCCTCCCTCTTTCTCTATCTCGCCTTTTCTGTCCCTTCTCGCATTGACTCTGCAGCAGCTCTCGTCTTTTCTTTCCGGCTCGATTTTCGTCTCGCACAGCCAGCAGTCTCGCATCACGATCGCAACCCCCTGGGTCAAATCCGGCACCCCGAGACCACCGAACGTTTCTTCTCGCCTGCGCTGGTTTTGCCCGTCCGCTCCTTATCCTTGATCTTCGTTTCTTGCTCGTTTGGCTCGCCTGCTTTCGTTTTTACGCCGACGTCTTTCGACTGCCTTTTTGGACCTGCTCTCTCGCTTTCAGCACATCTGCTCGCAACGCATTTCTTCAATTCCACTGCACATATTCGCCGCGACACGTTCTCTGTCACCTTGCGCTCGCCCACGACCAGCATTTTATGATTTCCTTTTTTGCATAGAGAATTCTTCATGACATTGTGAAGAGGAGTCAAAGCCGTTCAGGTACGAAAATGCCATAGGAAAAGAACCGAGACGGACTACGGGGCGCCGTTGGCGCCCTGTCTCTCCCTGGCGTCCCCATGTCTTTGATTCTCCCTTTCTTCCAATTGTTCCCCTTTGTCGCCACTCTTCCCTTCAAAGACGGCTTGTTAGCTGTACCTGAAAATCGCCCAAATAGCCTCGTCGAAGTTTTTGCCTTGTCCTCCTAGCGCTCCCTGGCTTACTGAGACTCGTTGCCCTGTGACAGATTCATCTCCTTGGAGGCACTTTTACGATACGCGCCAGCTTCGAATTCCGAGCTTTCCTGTGCGCCCTTTTGGATCCGGGATTGCCATCCTGACTTTCGATTGCAGCTTTCGATACATTTGTTGGGGGTTTCGTTTCACGGTTCTCACATCGACCTGTTCGCAAACGCCTTTTGACAAATCTGCTTCCTGCAACCGCCCGCGTCCTCCTATATCCGGCCCCAATGTCACGGTTTCCTAATTAAGTGGCCCCTTGTTTTCTCTCTGGAGCCGCAGAGCGGCGTAGGCACAGAAACATGGCAACGGCTCTTTCAATCGACCTCCCGCCAACCCCTGCGCCTCCGCACTCGCAAATGAACATGGACGCACACTCCGCCACGATGGCCGCCAGCGAGCCCTTTGCGAAGCCGTCTTCGCCGCGCCCCATCCCCTCTCCGGTGTCGATCCCCCCACGCTTTGACGACGACAGCCACCTGAGCGGCGTATTTCACGCTTCAGGCTCGTCTCCGAGCCCCCAGGCATCGCCCCGTTTCCAACATGCTCCGCCGCCTCCGCCGATCCCCGACTTTGTCTTCCCCGCGAGGCCCTCCACTTCGGCGCCTTCTTCTTACTCCCGTGCGACCGGTAGACGGCCAAAGTCTGTGGCCGACTTGCACGACCGTGGAACATTGTCTGCCAACCCGGCCGGGAGCATGCCCATTCGTACGATGCGCTCACCCGCGCTCCCCGACTTCTCCTTCAACCCCGGTGCTAGCCTGCCCCCCACACCCGGTCACAGCTTTCTGAGCCCTCCTCAGTCTCCCATGTCGCCAAGGAACATTCCGATGCGACCTGGCGGCGGCGGACACAGACGGGGCGGCAGCGAATTTGTCGGCGGTAGCGTGCGCCATGGAGAGGCGTTCACATTCATGAGCACCAGTCCCACAAAGTCGGAGAGTGGCCTGGCGTCGCCTCTCTTGTCTCCTCTAAACAGCCCCCCGGACCGTCTGGTGCTCCTGGTCCAAACCAGCTGGCCCCCACATGGCCGTCGCGGTCACGCCCACCGTCGGTCTGCTGCCATTTCCAGCCACGACATCTCCGACATCCTTCAACCGACGAACCCAAGCTCTCCTCCCCGTGGCAACAGTGCACCGAACAGTCCTTCCGGATCTGACCATAAAGACAACAAGTCGTATACCTCTTCGGAGAGAAGCGCCACAGACAGCGCAAAGGCATTGTCCATCACGGACGTCGAAGCCCCGAAGCGACTGCAAAGCCTGAAGAAGCCCCGGAACCTGAGGCCGCGACGCCAGTAGAGGAGCGGTGGCCGATCCGCAGCGCTTTTCCATCACACCCAGTCCTGCTACAATCCAGCCGCGGGCTCGGGTTGGTTTCTCTGACACGCTTGAATTCATCCCGCGGCCTCTGTCTCTGGTTTCCAACGACACTTCTAGCACAATGACCGCCCGCCCTTCGACTGGAAGCGGTAACCATTCTGTGTCTGGTAGTATCTCGTCTATCATCTCTCTGAATGCCTCGATCGCTGCTAGCATAGAGCGTGATGGTATCTCCCCACTCGTTCGCAGCTCGTCCCGAAGCACGGTGACAGAGTCACGACCGAGCACAGCGGGTGCCGTTCTGGATCGGACGCAAAGCATCATGGCCGCCGAGGACCGTGACGGCGTGTCGCCGCGGAGACGCAACTCAAACCCTCTTTTGGCTGCGATGCCTACAGAAGCCACTGGCCCGACATCGCTGCACAGGCCCTCCCTAGCCCGAACAAGACTTTGAAGCGGTGGTCCTTTTTTAGCTTGGATCCTTCATCGGCGCCAGTAGCAGCAACAGCATCAGCTCATCCAAGGGCTCGACCACGCACAGCCCTGTCTTTGCGGACGAGCCGTCACCAAAGTTGTCTGACAGTGTTACCGCTCCGGCCACAGAATGCCCGATTCCAGCAAAGGATCGCGGTGCTGTGCCTACCGACGACGCATCCGTAGTTGACGTAGCGTCGACCTCCAAGACCGTGACGCGGAAACCGAGCAACAACAAAAAGAAGAAGAAGGTCAAGACATGGGGCATTCTTATGCGGAAAACCAAGCCCCGTCGAAAGAGCCGACGTGCCCCGACACCACCGCCCCGGTCATGTTCCACGACGAAAGCGATGGCGAAGAGTCCATCGAGGTGCCTGCTGAGGCGATTGGCCTGGCTATCAGCGAGCCTTGACAGCAGAAGGCGTTTCGGCGCCGCCTGTTGTTTTTGTCACACCTTCTGGATCACCGTCTGAACCGCGCGAAGCGTTTCCAGCCTGGCAGCCTCTCCATCACCATCTGTGTCTGTCCCTGACGACGACGCGTCTGTCGCCATGATCGATCTTGATGCCGCCCTTGGTCCTTTCAACACGCCTCTTCCCGCAACGCCGAGTGGGAGGCCGCGCAGCGTGCTGGTGGCTTGTCGAAGAGACAGCTGCATAGCGCTGCTGGCATGACTCGTTTTACTGGCCCTGGCATGCACTATTCCCATCGCCGTGCCGAGAGTGCGCCAGAGATGCCGCCTTTTAACCGGGCAGGCATCCCCCGCTTCAACAGCTCGACCGCGATGGCCGACGTGTTTGAGGAGGAAGAAGAAGAGGACGAGACGAAGGCTGCTGCTGCCAAGACCGACCCGCCGACGCCGACGGCGACTGCGACTGCGACCACCAATCAGCAACAGCAAGGTGGCTCGAAGCCGACGTCGTCCATTCCATGTCCTCCATGTCCTCCATGTCAAGCACGCCGCCTCGCCAAACATCCGACTTTCTCGACCACCGCCCGAACAGCATCGACATCCGTGTCATCTCGTCAGATGGTGCCGAGGGCTCTTCCTACGACCGCGGCCTCGACGTCTCGTCTACCATCAGTGATGATGCTACGTCTTCCATCGCTCCCAGCCGTCGTGGTAGCGGGCTGAGTGGGCTGAGCGACGATGACAAGACCCAGCCTAGTATGGGACTCAAGTCGGAGTACTCGGCTAGCTCACTCCATGACGACGTGATTGTCGAGGAGGATACTGGCAGCTTCAAGTTCGGCGACGATGGTTGCGACTTTGTCATGGAGTCTTCGTCCGACTCGACGATTCACTCGCCTGGCCGACTGTTGAAGGGCAAGGACCTGGCGCCTGTGGATGTGAGCCCGCTCCACCTGCCGGCAACTGGTTCCCTTGCGCCCATCAGCCCGTTCTCCATGGCGCCGTCGTCTGCTTTCCCTTCGCCGCGCTCACCGATGTCGTACGATGCCAACCGGATTTCGACCGCCCCATCGTCCGTGACAGAGGACAACTTCCAGTCCCTCCTTCTCGGCGAGCCGGGCCCGGAGGTTCGTATCTCGAGCGACATTCCCTCGTTGACGAGCAGCAACTCGACCATGACGCGCGAGAGTGCCATTCCCCACAATGCGCTACAAAACCCACCTCTGGGCGGCCAACCTCGCCCGTACCTGCCATCTCGTGGCAACGACCGGCCCGCCTCGTTCACGTCGACAGCCTTTGGACGCAGACGCTCTAGTTTGGCTAGTCTGCACCGGCTAATCAGCACATCGCACGGCGAGCGGAGCAAACTGTCGATCGAGGTCCAGCCGGACAGCGCAAGCACGGCGAGCGCCACGGACCCGGAGAAGAAGAGCAAGCACAGCAAGGCGAAGCGTATCAGCCGGATGATGCAGTTCTGGCGTGGCAAGGACGAGGCGACGTCGTAAGACCAGTCCAGTCTTTTACCACTGCACACAAAACAAACTCCTGTTCTTGCAACACAGCAGTACGATGTACACAGCCGCAACTCCCACTTGTGCTACTCGGCTCACGATAATTTTCCCTCACTCTCAACTTCTCATTTTTCACTGCCCCCCACACACACTCCGTCTCTCTTTCCTTTAAGCGTTTTTTTGTTTGACGACCAGCATGAAGCACCTTTTCTATTTCATTTTGTGCATGACGGATGGCGAGCAGCGCGCTTGCCAGTGGCAGCACCCGAGGGAGGACTAGGGGGTGCATGCTTGGAGGAGGATGGCTACACTTAGTCAGAGCAACATTTGGGAGGGTTGGCTCTCATCATTTGTCAATATCTAGGCTTTGATGTCTTGCATATTTCCTTTTCCTTTTCTTCTTCTTTTCAACTGTTGATTTTACAAAAGCTCCAACTCAGCGTCTGGACCTTGAACAGAACAGCGAGTGGCACACTTGGCATTTGGCGGCCATCTACTTTTGCCCATTGTCTCTTCTACACTTCATAACTCTCCTTCTCTTTTTTACAAAGAGTCTCTAACGAACCAATTTTATGTATATTCTACCCTCAACTCTGTGTTCCAACTTCTGCAGTTGTGTCTACGTCGTGTTTTTCGTGGTCTTGGTGGCTCTTTGCTTTCTCGTCAGTGGCTAGAAATAGTCCAATTGTTTGACGAGGACCCCCTGTCCCTAGAGCGACAGATTGATGTAGATGGAAAAGAACATTCCTAAACAGATTTGACACTCTTGACACCCGTGTATTGCAAAATGTACTCGTAGCTGAGAGTCTGTCTCATGTTTGTCATGTTCTGTAAACGTTGTCGCAACGACTGTCGTCAGTTGTCCGTTGCCTCTGTGCACAGCTGGGTGGAACCGCAGCTGAACCGTTAGCGTGGTTTCCTAGACGCCTGGCCGCTAATTGGCAATTGCCTAGGCAATTGGAGCTCTGGGCCAACCCGAGCTGCGGAGAAGAGCTCTCTTTCAACTGCACTAACCATCACTGGGTTTTGGCGGTGGCTTTCACGTGGGCGACGCCCTTGTCCGTTCCGAGGCGAATGTACGGCCAGCTTTCCTCCACCAAGCAAAACAACAAACATTCAAAACGACTGCTCTCTGCCTCTTCAGCGGCTTTGCGTCGTAGCGCCTTGTCCGGTCTCGGTCGTTTCTGGTCCCGACCCTTTGGTCCTGTTATAAGTCGACCTCCTCCCCCCCTTCTCCCACCTCTGAGCCCTGCGACCGCTCTCGCTCTCGTGCCCATTGCGATCAACCGCTACCCGCTTCGCCAGGCACGCGCACACAACACACGCCTCCATACCCAATGGCCGCACGAACCGCGACCCGCCGCCTGCTGCGCGAGCTGGAGGGCTGGCAGGCCGATCAGGAAGAGTTTCGGGCGGCGCGCCAAAAGGCCACAGACGCCATGGCCACGGCCGAGGCGTCGGGCTCCCAAGAGGAGACGGCCGCCGCCCAAGAGGCCGCCCTCGCCCTCGAGGGAGAACAATGTGGACCGCGGCATCGAGAGGCTGGGCCCGGCCGGCGACGGCGACGACCTGTTTGCGTGGGAGGCTGTCGTCAACGGCCGCGGCGGCGTGGGCGGCGGCTACGACCATGGCCGCTGGCTGCTGACGGTCCAGCTGCCCGCAAACTACCCGAACCAGCCGCCCGTCGTGACCTTTGTGACGCCCATTCTGCACGCCAACGTGCACCCGGCGACGGGCGCCGTCTGTCTGGATCTGCTGCAGTCGGCGTGGACGCCCGCGCTGACCGTGGTGTCGTGCATCCGGGCGGTGCGGATGCTGCTGAGCACACCCGGGACGGACAGCCCACTCAACATTGACCTGGCGGCGCTGCTGCGGGCAGGGGACACGGTGGCGGCGGCGCGGCTGGTATCGCTGTGGTGCGACGAGCACCGGTACGAAGGGAATATAAGGGGGGTGATTTACACGGGAACGGGATTCTGGAAGGTGACATTTGTACATGAATACCACGGCATCGGCATCGGCATTGCTCTGATTTAGCTTTCTTCACTTGGTTTTCGTCGTTTTGTCTGTACATGCAATGTTTAGCTCTATCCACTCGGTAATTTGCTACAAATGGTAGACGAGTGTACGAAGTACCAGTGTTTTCCATGGGATCGTTGTTGCCTTTCGAGCTACCTTTGTGGCAACGTTTTCGTCCTTGATGTTTGGCTCGAAGCTCTGTCTAACGAGCGCTTTTTGAGCAAATGACTTTATGCTTGCGTTGGGTTTCTGGTGAAGGGCACCTCCAAATTGTTTCTTCTACTCGAAGGGGCGAGGAAAGTTGCCATCTGGTAGTCGCGTCCGAACTGCTAAGGCTCCCTTATTTTTCCCCAGATCCTGTCAGATTGACAACCGACTTGACAACCGACAGAGGACATGGAGTGACGAGCAACGTGGAGTGCAGAAGACATCCTGGGCGGCATCCCAGCTGACCACTGAGCATGGGCTGGAGCATTCATGGCCAAGCTGGCACTGGTATATTGGCTGTGCTTTATAGAACTTTCTCTCCTGCCGTTCATCAGTTCTGCCTCTTCAGTAAGCCTTCCAGGCCGGCGCATCGTGCAAGAAGAATCTGCGGGGGCTCGAGTCGGTTCCAGGTGGATTGAACCGGCTGTCGCACACACAAAGCTCACGCAATAGTGCTCGATTCTCGAAAGAGTGAATTAGAAAAATCTTAGTGCTGTCCAGCTGCCTAGACGACTACCAGGGCCAAGCCACGGACATGACAGCCTCTGTTTCTACCCAGGTGATGAGGGTGAGAACGTACTGGAGGCGGGAGCTGCAAACAAAAGGCAGCACACAATAAACTGCTTGCATCGGGGATTTGACGAGACTTGGCGAGACGAGTGTGGAAAGGGTATGTCAACAAGGAGCGGTGGCTATCCAGAGTACAGCGAGGCGTTTTTCAGAACAAATGGGCTACAGCCCTGCATCGAGCACTGCATTTGACGTTGCCCTTGACATATTCGAGCAAATCCGGACACTTTCGTCGACATCCAGAGCCTGTAAACTTAGATCTTTGTCTGCATTAAGTCAAGCTGCATACAGAGACACAGCGTGCTTGGGCAGCAATTATACAACTGAAAGAAGTGGGTTGTGTGAAAGAGCTCAAGCAAGATGATGGTAGAAAATGATATGAAAATGACCTCTCGTAATAGACAAATGCGCCTTTCCCATCTTACCAAGCCTAGGCGAACCAAAAAATAAAGAATGATAAATATAGAAGGCAGAAAAGAGAAGAACAAACAAGTGAACGGCCAGAATATACAGATAACAAAAAAGAAGAGAGAAACATCAAGAAATGGAAAATAAGAGCCTCCTACGGCAGATTTCTATATGATTTCAAAATTTCGAATCCACATCAACACCGTAACACTTTTTTTGTGTCGTATTATTTTGTTGTTGTTTTGGTTGCTTGTTTGGGGTTCTTGTTTCGCTCGCCTGACAAGAAGGAGATGAACCCGCGTTGTTGTTTGGGTCAAGACCGACGAGAAAAGAGGACGTAGACCCTCAAGTAGATCTCCAAAAAGTGTGTGTATAGAGCGAACAGGCGGCTCTGAATCGTTACGGTCGTAGTCGTCGGGGAAGACTTGGTGTGTCCACATATGAGGCGATACTGCTCCATCTACTCCTATTCGTTGTAGTGGTACACCTGCAAACGTTAGTAACGGAGCCAGCAATCTTGAGATATATGACAAAGGACGTGGACGACGACTCACCTTGTAGTTGGGCAGACCAATCGAAACCCAGCCGAGCCGCTTGGCCATGCGTGCGAAGCCCTCCGTCTCAATCAGATGATAGAACGGGAAGGCCGGGAACATGGCGCCGTCGCGGTGCACCTCGGCCTTGACGAGCAGCGCCGTGCCGCCCACGCCGTCCAGAGGCACCTCCTGGTGCGGGTTCTGGCCAGGCGTCTCCATGCCCGTCATCAGCGAGCGGTACGTGGCCATCTCGGCATAGCCTCGAGGAGAATGTCGTCCGGGCCCATCCTGGACGCCATATCCTGGGCGGTCGGGCTGTCCTGCCAGTTGTTGTAGTCGTAGGGCCGCTCGTCCATCTTGTGCGTCTCAGAGTTCATGAAGCGCTGGAAGCAGTTGGGCGCAATGATGGGCGCGTTGTGCGAGGCCAGGTCCTGGATGATGGTGGGCGGCGTCTCGACGACGTCCGAGTCGAGCCACAGCACCCACGACGTCGAGGGCCCCAGCGTCGTGAAGAGCAGCGAGTTGCGGGCCTTGGCCATGGCGGCGCGGCGCGCCTTTTGGTTCTCGATCTTGTGGCGCTCGCTCTCGTCCTGCGATGCCAGGGGCGGCTCAATGTCTTGGCGCAGGATGATGATGCTCTTGAAGCGCTCCTTCTCGTCGCCAAACTTTTGCGTCCTGGCAATTTGCGCCTGCAGCGCTGCCGTCGCCGCGTTGCCTCCTTGGTCTTGGCAGGATAAAGGCGAGCGTCATGAGCTCGTGCGGGTACGTCAGCTTCAAAAGGTTGTCCCAGTACTGCTGGTAGAAGCGCGCCATGGGCGAGAGCACCAGGATGTGCTCGCTGTTCTCAATGGGGTTCGACGTGGTCGTCACGTTGTTCATGTTGTAGCGCGTCACCGGTGGCGGTGCTGGCTTGCCCTTGCTGTTGGACTTGCGGAAGGGCGACGTCGGCGTGACAGCGGGTGCGAGGCAGCGTTGGCATTTCGCGCGGCCGATATCGTGTGCGAGCCGCCCGAGAACACCAAAAAGTAGAGATGAAGATGCACAGCACGCCACCGATGGCAATGGTGACGGGGTTGGTCCGCTTTAGACGGACGGGTCCCATGGGTCGCGCCATGGCCGGTTGTGTTGGGAGTTGGCGGAGGACGTGAGGGAGAGGGGAGGAGACGTCAAGGGACGGAGGAGATGTCGTCAAGAAGCGAGACCCAATGCTCGCTCGCGGCCGTCGGGAGTTTTGTGTCGTCGTGTCTGATTGATCTTTGTCGATGTCGATTGTCGGTCAAAAGGGCTACCGCGTCTCGGGCATGTCCTCCCTTGCCAGCGAAGAGGAGGTCGGAAGAGAAAGCAGGTTGCAAATTACAATGAACAAGCTAAGAACAAGAGGTATGAAGGAAGGAATAGAATCGAAAAGGCCAAGGGGCCCAAAAAGATGCGGTAAGGTGAAGGCGGCAAACCGCAAACGAAAGCTGGCCAGACGGCAGACTTGCGAGATGACAGGCGGGAAACGACAGCGAAGCCGTTTTGGAGGTGTGTTTGTGCAAAGATCCAGACAGGAGGATCTGAGCCGCAACGCCAGAGGTCTGACGGAGAAGGTGGGGGGGGGGGATGGGCGAGGCGAGAGGTTGGCGAGAAGGCTCAGGAAAAGACAAGAGAACAACGAAGCCGACGGCGAGGTTGAGATACTCAGTAGACTTCGCAGGGAAGGGGGGGACAAAAGGGGAAAGAAGGGGTCAGAAATTAGGAGTCGACAGTAAATGGAGCCTCTCGTTCACAATTTGCACCAGAAACGGAAGGGACTCCAATCGGGAGGAAAATAGCGGGCGGCAGGAGCCAACAGCCAACAGGGGACAGCTGAAGCGTGTCCTTGGGGCTTTGCTCCAGGCTGTCGAGATCCAGCGGGGCGCCACACCAGGCAGGTTCCAGCTGGCGATCACAAAAGGACTAGCCCAGGGCGACTGGAAATAGGCTTTTGTGCCCTCCAGTCGTAGCGGGTCGTTCACAGGCGATGTACAAAGTACGAAGTACTCGTAGGTCTTCTGGAATAAAGCCGCTGACTGGCGCCAATTGCAAGCAGCAACCGCTGGAAAAAGGAGGCGAAAAGGGGCATGCAAAGTACGCCAGACGCGGTGACTGCTGTGTCCGAGTGAAAGGTGCCGTATTATCTCGCGACGAAGATGAGTAAGTTCTCGTTCTGCGCCGTGACAATGCACCCAGTTGCAGATGGGAGTTGGTACGAGGACATTGCAAGAGCAGCTGTTCCTCGGAGCTATCAAAAGCCACTACGAGTACTCGTACGCTCTGCCAACGCGACACGCGAAGAGCCTACGAAGTACGACGGAACACGTCGTGAGGCACTCTAGGAGTTCCTTATCAAGCAGTGGATGCATCTGCAATTTGCGCTATCTAGCAAGTGGAATGTGATACTTCGTATTGCTCTCAGATGCACCTGGACTGCTGAGTGCAGCCCCATCGTATTCTGCTACACGCAGTTGATGCTCCCACGTCGTACGAGTAGCTCTACCATCGAAACAGAGCTGACAGATGCCAAAGACAGAGTCGCCTTGCCCCGTATTGTGCAAGCCTACACAGTGTCACTTGCGGGAGCCGTCTCTCTCGGGGCCTGTTCTCCAATCCAATGCCTCTGTAACGGCACTTTGTTGTAGAGAGAGAAACAAGAGCTCTCCGATTCTGCAGGCTCTGTGGACGCCATTTTGTATCTTGCGTCGTAAACAGCGTGATGCACACCGTGACGTTTATCAGGAACTGAGAGCAATATTGAGCATCATTGAGAGCATTACGAGCATTGAGAGCATTATCGAGGGCATTATGAGAGCACCTGTTCCATAACTCCCATTATTGCCTGAATAACGAGGCACAAAATGATGGCAAGGGACCCACCTGTTCCAGCGCATGTCAGGCCACAGGCAGCAAACACTGGCCAAACAGCGCTCGGGGCAGCCAATGGGCCAGCTGCAGCCCAAGAGCGCCCAGGTACCTGCAGCCAGGCAAGGCCGCTGTACCCCCAGGCAAAGCTAGCACGCGTCGCAAGCTGCCTTGGAGCTTGCGAGTGTCGACGTCTGGGTCTGGTGCCTCACTTCTCTCGCTTCCACTGAGCGACCACACATCATCATCCGCCCAATCCGCCCAGCCCGCATCGCATCGCATCATCGTCCCGCTCACACCCAGCCGTGCTCTGGTACTTTCTCCTTCGCTTCCCTGGCCATTCATCGTTGACTGTCGGTTTCTCACCACCTCCTCGCGTGTATCGACGACAACGAGCTTCGTTGCATCATCGACAACGGACGACCGGCCCTCGGCTATTTCCAAGCCGTCCCGACCGACCGGAGACCATCCTCACCCCCTTCCTCACATACCCATCTTTGACGACGCTCACGGCACTGCTGCACCATGGACACCATTGTGGCACGGTACAGCCGCCCGGCCTTCCGGAACCCGGACGAGTGTGACGACGACAATGGCGACTTTGACTACAACGGCTCCATGCCGGGCCTCTCGCACAGATTCGCCATTCCCCCGATAGCACAGGTGTGTACGCCAGCTCTCTCGTCTCTGTTCCCAGCCCTTACTGACCTTTTCGCAACAGCCCTCGCAATGGCTCCGCGCGGTCACCGACGACCGCTCCAACCCCAGCTGCCCCATCAAGATTGCCCACGGCACCACCACGCTTGCCTTCCGCTTCCAGGGCGGCATCATTGTTGCCACGGACTCCCGTGCCACTGCGGGCAACTGGATCGCCTCGCAGACGGTCAAGAAGGTCATTGAGATCAACAACTGCCTGCTCGGCACCATGGCCGGCGGTGCCGCCGACTGCCAGTACTGGCTGGCCTGGCTCGGCCGCGAGTGCCGCCTGCACGAGCTGCGGCACAAGCGCCGCATCTCCGTGGCGGCGGCCTCCAAGATGCTGGCCAACCTGGTGTACAGCTACAAGGGCATGGGCCTGTCCATGGGCACCATGTGCGCGGGCGTGACGCCCGAGGAGGGCCCGCGCTGTACTATGTCGACTCGGACGGCACGCGCCTGTCGGGCAACCTGTTTTGCGTGGGCTCGGGTCAGACGTTTGCGTACGGTGTGCTGGACGCCGAGTACAAGTACGACCTGTCGACGGAGGAGCGCTGGAGCTGGGCCGGCGCAGTCATCCTGGGCGGCCGACGCACGCGTGACGCGTACTCTGGCGGTTTCATCAACCTGTACCACGTCAAGGAGGAGGCTGGGTCAGACGGCTTAACGACACGACCCGTCTTCTGGAAGACGAAGTGGAAGGGCGAGTTTTCCAACGTCACGAGCTCGTTTGAGTAAAGAGAGGCGGAGGCTGAAGGAAGGACGCGAGGACAGAGCTCGGGCGAGACCGAGAGAGAGCGGATGCGATTATGCGCGACATGCATGGAGATACCGGGGGAAAAAGAAGGGAAAGATGAGACAGAGCAGGTCTATGACGGCTATGGAGGAGCCGACAACTGGTCACCCCGGCAAGCCTGGAGCTTCCTTGATCGTCTCACCTGGCCCCGTCCCCTCATGTACTGTACTACCACATTGGGCTCGCTTTCCTTTTCCTCTCTCTCTCTTGTCTTGTCTCTATTGCTCTTTTTCCCATATACTCATACTTTACTGGCGATTTTACCAATCAACCGCATGTCCCTTTTCATTCTATTCGTGCAGTATAGGCTTCGTAAATCGTTTGACTAGGAGGCGGGTATGGTTTCGACGATTGTCACGCTGCACTCTTTTGCACCCAGCCGTCCAGGCCCAAGATCCCACCGTCTTCTGCGTTGGCATCCATGGACACTTGCGGATCGCGGATATGCTGAGACTCGACTGCCACCCGGCCTCGTACATCTCCATGCCGGCCCATGCAATCATGGCCGCGTTGTCTGTGCACAGCGACGGCGGCGGCGCCACCACCGGCAGGTGTCCGTAGCCGTGCACCTTGAGGCAGAGCGCAGGACGTACCGCAAAAACTGGTTGCTGGCCACGCCGCCCGACACGACGAGACACGTAGGCGCCGCCCTGTCGCCCTTGTCGCCCTCGCCGCCCTCGTCGCCACCGCCTGCCCCGGTCTCTGAGTGCCCAGCAACAGCCGGTTCGCAAGGTGCTCAAACGCCTGCTGCATCAGACCCCGGGCCAACACGCGGCGCTGGTCTTGGGCATGTCGGGCGGGTGACTGTCCAAAAGCATGTGCCCGAAGCGGATCGCCGCCGGCGAGCTTGATGGCCGAGCCGTTGAGCGCCGAAAAGTCAAAACGCAGCGCTTTGCGCAAGGCGCCCTTGCTCAGCGGTGCATCCAGCTGCCAGCCATACCCAGAGTCAAAAGGTGCCATCTCGTCGCGACGCTCGAGCGGATACTGGTAGCCGCCGTACGTCGTATTTTTTGCGTCTGTTGCGTTTGCGTCTGTTGCGTTTGCGCTCCCCTTGCGTCATTCGTCTCTTGCTCAAAGGCAACACTTCGAGGAGGGCTCCATACGGCAGGCTGCGCCCCGCTTGGCGCCCGGCGGTTGATGACCGCGGCAAAACGCACGCTTTGTCGAGCAGGTCGCCCAATGGCAATGTTGTCCGGCGTGGCGAGAATGCGTGGTCGTTTGAGAGGCGCGACAGCGAGCGGACCAGCATCGTGTGGCCGCCAGAGACGAGGAAAGAGAGGTAGGGGAAGGTGACGGCCGCAGCAGCCTCGGAAGCAGCCTCGGAAGCAGCCTCGGAAGCAGCCTCGGAAGCGGACTCGGCCGCGCCGAGCGATGCCACGAGGCGCGGGTGTGAGGGCATGCGCCTGCATGTGGTGGACGCCGACCAAGGGGACCTGCCAGGCGACAGCCAGGCCTTTGGCCACGGACAGGCCGGTGGCCAGCGAGGATCCCATACCGGGCCCGCGCGTCACCGAGACAAAGTCGGGCCTCCCGCGGGCAGACAGGCTGTGGCTTTCTGCACGAGCGGTGCCATTGCTGCCATGTGCGATTCGCTGGCGGTCATGGGATGGATGCCGCAAAGGCGCGGTTGTCGGCCGTGACGCGCTCCTCAAACAGGAGGCGTGCTCGGGGTATCGAGCCTTGCGCAGAAAGAGCGTCCGCTCTCTCCTTTTCCAGGACAGCCACACAGGTGTCATCGCAGGAGCTCTCAATGGCCAGTGTGACAAGGCTATTGGGCCAGCGGCGTTGAGCATCTGCTGCTGTTGTAGCAAGCCTCGGCCAGCCTCTAGCTGCCTTGGTGCGTTGGCTTGACGAATCGTGATGCGTGGTTCCAGTCCACTTATCCCGTGTGTAGGTGTTGTGGTGGTGTGATAGCCGGCCTGTGAGATGGAGCCGGATGGTGATGGCCGAGCGCGAGACTGGGCGAGGCAACAGCGACACGGCTGCCGCCATGGCGCGCGAGTAAGGGCCCGCATAAAAGTTGCGCCTGGAGAGAGAGAAACAAAGGGCTATAATGACAGCATGGTAGAAGAGCAAAGCAGAGTGTGGAGATCGTGACGTTGCTGTGTGTGTGGTTCGGGATGATTGTGAGTGAGTGGCGCACAAAAGACTTCACAAAGACATGCCCACGTGACCGTCCCAATATCAACTCAGGGGCAACCAAACAAAACAAAGGACCGATTTCATCAGAGCAATTACATGGTCCTTTCACCTTGGCAAATAAATGTTTTTATATATGAATGATTAAAAGCGCGGCCCAAGTTTTTAAATGACAGCCAACAGGTAGCGTACGTGCCCAAAATAATATCATATAGCACCATAGATGCATGTTGCGTCCTGATCGTTACGTTATCTTCCCGATAGTATGCAATGCAGGGTCTTCTCCTTCTCCCCTATCCCTCTCTCAGACAACAGTGTTGCCGTTGACGCCAGAAAGTTGTTCCACGTGCACTGGCAGCCGCCGGTGCCGCCGTCAGAGCCGCCAAAGGTCGGGTTCGTCCATGGTTAATGAGCGTACCGCCAAAGGACAGGTTGTCGACAATGACGAGGCGCTGGTCAGCTGGATTTGCTGGAGGCCGTTGATCGTGCGCGCAAATACGCCCTTTTGCGAGAAATCGCCGCCGTGCAGGTCTTCCGTGATGGAAATGGGGTACGGAAAGGAGCCTGGCTGTGTGTGTGTTGCTTCGGTACCAGACGACGACGTTGAACGGGTGACCGAGCAGCTGCCGTCGAGTTCTCCATCCGGGTCCAGATCTGCACCAGGAACCGCGCCTGCAGCCAGGTGACAATGTGGTTGGCGTCGACCTCGAGAGAGCCTCCGTTGGCATCGCTGGCCAGCGGGCTAGAGTCGGGCGCAATGGACTGCGCGCTAGATGGTCTTGGAGAAGTACGTGTAAAAGCCAAAGTGCTCAGTGGCCAAGCAGCCGTCATAAAGACGGAGCGGCTGCTGGACGGGCAGCGGTGCATGACCGCCGGTGCACCCGTGCCGTCGAGTTGACTGACGGCTGCGGGAAGCCATCGCAGCCGTGGGCGTTGCAGCACGGCGATCCAGGACTGCATTGGGGCCAGGGTCGTGGCATTGACAGAAGACAGAAATGTAATGTAGAACGGCGTTGGTTCGCGGCTTTGTTTTTGGCCACAACTCCATCGGTTGTGTTACCGAGGAACCACATTTCCTGAAACGAGGGCGGTGCAGGCTGCGGTGTGAATCCAGCGTCAAACCGTTGCGTAGCTGTGTTGGTTGCAGCGGCAGTTGCCTTTCCATTGGCTGAAAGTACCGGGGTCGGGATGCTTCCAGCCGGGACATTCCACAGCTTCCTGGTGCTGTTGTCGAATGGATAGCAAGGAAAAAGGACGGCTCGTCGCCCGAGAACTGCCCGTTGGCGGCTTGTTGCTCCTTGGGAAGTGTACAGCTCCACAGAGACGTGGGAGACACGCAGCCTGGCTTGTTGACAGCATTGTCTGTGCCAATGACAGTCGTGACGCCCGTCGGAACCGGTGGGAAGCCTGTGATGTTGAGCCAGATAGAAAATGTCTCCGCTGGCGGGGGATGCTTTTTGGAAAGGGTGACAGCCAGCGCCGAATCAATGTGACCAACATAACCAATGCACCAATGACACCTAGGCAGATAAGCCGGTGGCGTCTGCGGCTCTCGCGGCCCCCCTTGCGGCCAAAGCAGCCGCTATGGGCAGACAACCACGGCCTCGCCATAGGCCACCAGCACGCATAGCAGCCAGCGTCTTCCTTCTCATGCGGTGCCGAGAGCGCTCCACTCTGGAGCTTGCCTCGGAAGCCAGCATTGCGGTGCCTGGGAGAAGTGCGCCTGATGGCCGGGTTGGGAGCGGAGTTCCAGCGGTGGCAGCGGCACTCCGCACACCAGCGGGTGTGAGTGGCACATCGGACATGTGGATGCCGCCCTGTGATGTCATGGTATGCGCCAAGCCAGGAGACTCTGGGCCAGGAGAAGGCGGAAAGTTCTCACGCAACGGATGGCCGGTGGGAATACGGCACGGTAACGGACGGTCATCTCGGGCCGCGATGGCTCGTAGGGCGGCGGAGCCTCGGATGGTGTGAGGCGACCTCGGTCCCCCCGCTCAAACGCACACTGCGTCTGTCGGGGGAGCCGAGGTAGACTTCTCGGAAACCTGAACCGCTGTGGTGTTATCCGCAGTGTAGCAACGCGCTGTGTGGGCACGGGCGCCGCAGATCGAGAGGATGAGGCAACTGTCGGGGAGCGCCATGGCATGGTAGAACTGAGAATTGGCAACGGAGGCGGAGATCCCAGGGCAGGCTTGGTGCCTGTGAGGAGTAGTTCTTCTTTCATCGACGGTGCTCTCGTCCACCACTCTTCCTCTGGTGTGAGGAAGGGGCGAGATGGGTGTAGTAGACGTAGCCGCGTGGACAGGTGGCACACTGCTTGCAGGAGGCAGAGCAGGCAGAGCCGTAGCTGCTTCCCTGGCATGTATGGTGCCGCCGATAGAGGTGATTTGGCCGATGCTGGTGTTAGCGTGAGGAAGTCTTTGCCGATATGGTGTGCCGCTTGCTCCGTAAGGGCGTTTGGACGTGGTCCACCATCCGGCGCGTGGTCGATTGTGTTTGCCATTGATCGTGCATGGCGACCACGGACCTGGACATCCTGTCGTAGGAAGCCGGGCTGCCGTCCTCTTCAAAGAGCGTGATAGGCGTGTCGGCGTCATGGTCCTCCACCTCGCAGAGAAGGAGGCTGTTCGTGCCGTGCAGACCGGACGCTGCCTGCTGTTGCTGTGTTTGTAGGGTAGTCCCGACACCGAGAGCATCGCGGTAGGCAGAAGGCAGGATGGGCACCGGCGGAGCCGGCTGGGCATGTGCATACTGGCCTGTGAACTGGGAATAGATGCTGGATGCGACGCGCGGGGCAGAAGCACCGGCGCCTGTGTGGCGAGCCTTCTTCGGTGTCGGGCGACCACACCGAGTGCATCGGTGCCTGCGGCGACAACGCGGGCTCATGATGCAGCGGCGAGTTCTGGGTGGCACGTTTGCCAAGGTACATGGAATTATTGATGGGAGTCTCCATTGTGGCTGTCTGGGCTGACGGTGCGGCCACGAGGTCATCATCGGGAAGACTAATACCAATGACGATCGGGCGGTCGTTGGGAGAGAGGTCTTGGCCGTGCCCGGCGGCGGAGAGCCAGCTTGGGCAGTGTTACTGCTGGTTCATTGCCGTTGGCCCGGCGCCTCCGCCAGTGCCAGTTGCCAATGGACGCCTCGGACGGCTTTCCCTCCAGTGCGAGTAAGGCGCCGCGTCGACAAACTTGGCCGGTGTTGCTTGGGGCTGCTGCTGTTGCTGTTTCTGTTGCTGTTTCTGTTGCGGCTGCTGTTGTTGTAGTAGGAGTAGCTGCTGCGCCTGTTGTTGTTTGCGCAGTTTGCTCATGTCGGTGACCAGGCGGATGCCAGCCTTTGCATTCTGTGCCTTTTGGCGGGCCCGCGACTTGAGCCGCGACGGCTTTGGGCCCAAAGGTGTGCGGGAAGGACGGCGGTCATCATGGTGCTCACTGCTCGCGAGCGCCTGGAGGAACTCGGTGTGACTGTGGTGGTCAAAAAGGCTGGTGTCGAGAGTCGGCGGGCGTGTCGGGGGCTTCTTCTATTGCTGCAAGAAGTGGCGGATACTCGCCACGAAGGTCGTCGAGCCGCTCGTCACGGCCACCGGAGACCCCCTCGTCACACTCGCTGCCCCAGTCCTCCCAGTCTTCGCGGCCAGTCGACGCCTCGTCATGTTGATGGTGGTGGCAGCTGCCGGGGCTGTCATGGACACCGTGACCGGCACGTTCGTCGAGGTCGTCAAAGGGGGTGCTGAAGGGTTTGGTTTTTGTAAAGAGCGTAAGTCGTTCATCGTTCTGTCGGGATTAGAGGAGCACTAGGCTCACGTAAAAAGAGGGAAAGAGTGATGAGTGGTGTGTGGGTATGATGCAATGGCTCTGCTCGAGGGCTGGATCGGTGATGCGTGATGCGTGATGCTCAATGATGCTAGTATATCGAGAGGCAAAACAAGACAACAAAATGCTGGGGAAATAGATGAGCTGTTCGATGGGATTTTTTCGAAAAAGAAAAGTCGAAAAGCACCAAAAGAGGCCCTAGCCCTCAAAAGGCCGAGCAAGGACTCGAATAGAGGTCTCGTGGCGAGGAAGTTGTTGACGAGAGGAAGTCAAGGGGCCATGCTATTGTTCGTCAATAAAGGCGGAGAACAATGAATTGCAACAGCATCCAACCACACCACCGCGTCACTGGACAATGGACAAAGACCGAAAAGAAGCGAATGTGGCGGTCGAGGAAAGGATGAAAGAAGAGCAAAATGGATGAAAGAGAAAGAAGAGGTCAAGGACCAAAAGAACGAGGAACAAAAACGAGTGTGAGAGAGTCGGGTTGGACTAAAGACAGGATTGGGCAGGAGAAGGAGAGAAAGGACGATCGGGCATCGCGAAACGAAGGACTTGGGAGTGTGCCACCGAAACCAGATGTAGGAGAAAGGAAGAAAGCAGGTAATATAAATTGAGGGTGGGAAGGGGAGCAGAAGGGGAGAGGAGACGACGAGGCAAAACACATATGTGTGTAAGAGAACGAGGCCCAGAGCGGCGGCCAGAGGCCAAGAGCGCCCAGTCTGCATGTGCCTGCTTTCGCTCACGAGGCACTGTTCCAAGAATGAAGAACGATGCTGGGAAGGGCGAATCCAAGCCAGCCAAGCAAGCCACTCGCTTTGACTCGTCTCCTGGCAGCAGAGCTCTCCTTGTCGGGAGGCTGTCGCTGTCACTGTCGCTGCTTTCTTTTTTGTTGCCAGTGCAGGGGTTCCGCAGCATACAACAAGCAAAATCGACGTGCGGCAAGGCGTCAACATGCAGAAGCCGCCGCAGGGCGACATGGACGAGGCCCAGATGTCGTGCCGTCGCACAGCGGCAGCGGAGAGACATGATCAGGAAACTGTCTAGGGCATGCCAGAGTAGGGCTTTCACGGACGCGTGCCACACGAGAGCGTAAGGACAGCTTGCGCGCACTTTCATTGCGCAGGCGAAGACCAGATCCTACGATGGAAGACGAGGAGATGACCGGAACAACAGAAACGATCGCGTCTGAGCCGTCTGCGCCGTCCATGTTCGACGCGCGAGGAAGCTAGGCGAGCCAAAACGACGTTGAGTGTCTGAAATAAGCGCCGCCGCACGGTGAACCGGCGCGACTATTGGCTGATGTGTAGCCGCCCACGTTTTCAAGCTGAGCCTCACTGTCAACTGCTTTTACCAGGGTACTGCAGCAGTCCATGTCTACCGGGCGGCTGATTGGGCTGTAGCGGCTCACTTCATTTACTCGTACATCTTGGCTGCAGGTGCCTGCGACACGTACTTTGTTTCTACCAATCGAAGGAGACGACATGTTGTGCGGAGGGCTGGTTTCTCGGCGCTGGGTGTCTCCTGTGAGATTTCATTCCGTGTTTGTAGAGTGCCTTGCTGTTGCGAGCAAAGGAGGCCCGCTCCATTCTTACCGGGGCGTCTACAAGCACATCCTGAGATGCCTCCGTGTGTCGGTTCTTGGCCCTGCGCATTCCAAGAAGCGCCCTCGTTCCAAGCTGCATCCGCCCCGTCTCACACCGGCGTACAGAGTACGAAGTCCACGCCGGCTTGGGCTGTGCCATGCCGCGCTTCCGTCTCTTCTTGTGCTTGGCGCTCCGTGTATGTGTGTGTCCCTTGGCTTCGGGTACATGGTGTACTACGTATTGTGCTGTTTCACGGCTCATCACAAACGGCCATTGTGTCGTGTTGGGTTGCCCCCGAAGGTCGTAAGGGCCGTCTACAGGGCCATGGGCAAGCAAATACAATGTCGCAGACACGACTACCAAGTAAGCCGACAAAACGGAGGTCAAGACCGGCGCGTACAAGCGATGGAGATGGAGAAGTGGCAGTCTCCCTTGAAGCCAAAATCGTATGCACAATCAAGTAGCCAGCCTTGTGAGCCATCTGGGCTTCAAGTCTCTCGGAGGACACCCTTCTTCTCTCCATACGTGATACCCAACTCGCTCCCACGACGATGCTCTAGTGCCACTGTCCAGAACCAAATCGCCAGGTGCTCTTCAGCGTGGCATTCCGTCTTGGCGGCCGCTGCCAAGGAACGAGTTACACTGACAACCCGCCCCTAAAACGTCCCTAGCCAGGCCCCATCCTGCATGTCCCAGGCTGCCGTCTTGGCCCTCTCCCCTGTTGAATTGTACTTTTGTACAACTGGGACTGGCTGCGACGCCGTTGACAGGGCAAAACAACTACGACTCGTGGTGGTTACGGGACGGGACGTCAGCGCATGCGTGTCCTAAGCGGTCGACGTCGCGAGCTTGTTGAGGCGGTCTTTTCCCTCGACAGGCTGCATAGTGGTCCAATTCCCCATGGACGGCAAATCGCGCAAGGTCCCAGTACGAGGAGCACCTTTGCAATCCAAAATTTCACAAGTTTTACGATAAACGCTTGGCAAAACGGCACCGCCTTGAATAGCAATTAGATATATTGATTGTCGAGAAAGACAGTGCAGCGTCGCTCAAAGAGCATCATCCTTCAGTCTACTGGAATGCATCTAGCAGCAGGCACACTCCTCGCTGCAGCCGCAGCAGCCGCACTCTTCAAAGAAGCCGCCGCGCATCGTCGCGGTGGGCTCCATGTCGGGCTGGGCCTGGAGGCTCTGGTGCGGTGTTAGTCGGTACGTGCGCTGCCAATTGTATGCCAATTTTATGCCAAGACGATGCCAAGATGTGCCACGAGGAACGGCTCGCTCAAACGTACCGGCTGCTCGGTGACAATGCCACTGTCCGTGTTGACAGCCATGGGCTGCTGCTGCTGGGGGCGTCCATGGAAGGCATGTTGACGATTTGTTGAGATGTGCAGAGATCAGCTCTTGGCAGCGAGGTGCATAGAATGAAGCGGTCGGAAGTGCGAGTGTAGGAACGTCTGGCGATAGTCTGTGTGAGAAGCAATGACAAAAAAGAAAGGGGAGAAACGGCGTAGCGAGAAGAGGGAAGTGTGGCACCTTTTATCTACAGGTCGGCCTGTAACGACTCTCCTCCTCTTTCTCCCGTTCTAAATTGGGAGCCGGAAAAGTCAACGAGGAGTCAGGATGGCAACGTGGCCATCAAGGAGCTTAGACCACCGTTGCCCCTCTCGACACCGACTTACGAGTACTTTGTACGCCGTCCACGCCGCAGCGCGCCTCTTTTCGCTGTCGACATTGTACTTTGTAGAAAAAATACGACGCATTTTCGTCATGCCATCTAGGCACAGGTACAAGAGGTCGGTGTGGGCTGCTACATACGACGCTGCACCGCCTTAACCAAGCATAACCTCGTTGAACCCTATCGCGGCAGATGTCCACGACGTGTACACGCATGCTTTATGCACGATACCGAGCATACATACGTAGCTGGTGGAGGTGGCATCAAGGAGGCCAGCCAGCCAGGACAGCAACGAAACACCAGACGGGACACGCCACCGCAGTATGAAAATACAGTAGAAAGTTCAACTAAGAACAGGCTTGTCTGTCCCGATGCAGGTGGCAACGCTGCGCCTGGGTAGGAGAGAGTCCTGTCTTGAGTGGAAGCAGTGGCACAAGTGTGTGTTTCGTACTTTGTAGATTGGCTGCTTGACCTGGGTGTGTTTGAGAAAAGCGGGATGAGCACGAACGAGTACTTGTAGGTGGCAGGGAGTAGTTCGGACACTGCGAGAGTTGTTTTTGGATGGGCGGATGAACGGTAACCAGTTTCTGCCCATGTGTTTGCACTTTCCACTGTCAGGAAGAGCACTTTAGCACCTTTCTACAAAGTATTCATATCCACAAGAGTAAAGCGAGGGTGGTGGGCAGACGTATTGCACATTGGGCCGGGTGCGAAAGCGCGAGGCGCAGAAGTCGACAAACAGGGGCCACGGTGGGCAATAATGAGTGAATACGAAGTATCGTGGAGAAAGAAGCTTTTTCCGGCCGCCACAAGCCGAGGGCGGCCTCTCGCATGTCAATTCCGCTGCGGATTTCTCCGGTAAGGCGGAGGTTGGGCTTGACAATTGTCAGTAGGCGAAAAGGAATCAACAGAAGATGGACGCAAGAGGACGATGATGTATGAAACTGCACAGATGCGAAAACAGAACAAGCCCACTCGTAACATACACTCGTGCCGTCCTGTCTTTGTTTCCAGTCGATGTCCTCTCCTTTGCGGGCAGTACCTGTCTGACTTACACACCAGTCTACACCGATACATCTCCTCGAGGTTTGAGTTTGGTGACTCGCTCCTCTCCTTCTCACTTTGTCCCTCGGTCTTGTCGGCGTCACGGCTTTCTGATGAATGCGGATTGCGAGGCCCCACTTTCATATCTAGAAGTTTACAGTACCGATCTTTTCCTCCCTCTACCTCTCGTTTCTTGTGACGGCACGCCGGGCACTCTAGTGCCAGCCTGTACTTCGTACTGCATTGTCCGACAGGAGGATCGTGTTCGATCGGGGCCAAGAGCCTGCCTCGGATATGCTGGTTCATCCTCGCCAAACCGTGATCAAGTGCAGATACGAGCAACGGATCGGTGCCTCATGGTGTGGCTGCTGCTCCGCATCTCGCAGCCAACCACTCCCAGTGCACACGGACACGAGTCTCCTTGGCTGCATTTTGAATGGATCAAAGCACTTCTAGACCAGGCTAGCTCGAAGCGGCGAGCAGGCGCTGTACTCAGTACGTCGTATGAAGCAGTCGACAGTACCAGGCGGCCACCGATCACGACCGGCTGCAAGACAAAGCCTAGGAGCGGAATTTGTGCTCCTGGAAGGCGATACCTTGGCTAACCTGCCTCTGTGCTGCTCTTACCGATAAGGCCAAACGTGCGTGGTCAATCGTTCGTTTCCAGCCGGAGCACAACGGCCGTTGTGCACCGATCAAGGCCGCCCGGTATCTGGGGCACAAGATCCGATGGTCGGCTGCTGTGACATACGATGACCAGCCTCCGGCTCCGAACACTTCGGGCCTGTTCGTGCACGGCCTTATTGTGGCCGTGGGTATGTGGGCTGGTGACAAACTTCTAGCCATTTGTTGATGAGTAAAGGTGTCCATCTGCCGCAATGAGCGACTCCAATAGTACTGTGGCACCGAGAGGTCCTTGCTATGAAGTCTTTCGAGCAAATCTAGCACATTCAGTATCAGGCCTGCTACGTCCGCCATTGGGCCTGTTCTTCTACCTGCTTGCATAATCACGCCAAGAGATGCTCTGGATGCAATGTGCGACGAATTGCCTTCGAATGATAATTCGATGAAGTGAACAAGGTATATGCATACTGATTTGAGATGCGCATACCATTAACGGGGCAGTGCACTAGAGGTCTCCAGGTCGATTACGCTTCGGCCGCTCATCGTGCCATCTGTATGTGTAGAGCTCGATTTGGGGCTGCTTGGGAGATGCAGCAAATGTGAACCCTGTCCATTGTGGAAGCGTTGCATATGAGACTGCTGCTTGCTGCGCACACAATATGTCTTGGCACTACTCTATCGTAGAGACCATGCTCACTTTTGATTATGACATTGCTGAGTTATAGAGGCTGACCAAGTTAGCAAAATAACAGGAAGACAAATACGACGTGTGAGCTGCACATGTAAATGAGTTCGATTCTACGCTGCAGTGGCTTCTCGTATCTCGATGAAGCACAGCAGAAAAAGGGACTGCTGCGAAGTGGTGCAACATGTACGTTGTCGGACACCGGAAAGGGCCAAAAGTGTTGTGACGTCAAGGGATGTTGTCCGTTTACACCCAAGCACAATTGACAGTATCTTGCATCGTGACACACACGATGCTTGTGATGGCTGCCAAGGTAGATTTACATCGACAGTTTGCTTGATTTGACATTTGCTTTCATATCAAGCTTTATCCTTCTTCAACCCCATTGGCCTACAATCGATTTTCTGATGGCTGCTGCTTGTTGATGTTGATAGACTTGGACTGTCCATCCAAGGCGTCAGAGATCTAGTCTTCGAGGCGCTGTGATCGTTGGCCCATTTGGTCAGTTATCGACCGTTGAACTAGGTCTGAGTTGAATAGTCACATGACCTGACACCGGCTGTTGAGGTCTCGCGGCAACGTGGTGCCAGTTGGTTCTAAACTCTCCCTGTTGTCTTTGACGGGTTGTACTCGTATGTTTGTAAAATCTTCTTTCTCACAACAGAATGTTCAAAAACTTGCCGCCTCGTAGCAAAGATTGCATCTAGCGCAGAATTAAAGGGTAAAAAAGAAGGCCCGTCCCACTTGGTGCCTTTTGATTGCCTTGCATACGCCGCATCGCCGTAACTTTCGTCGCCATTTTGCTAGCAAAAAAGGACCTTAATTCGCCCCTATTCGTCGAAACCGACGGATGATTCCACTAGGATAAGCCGTCGACAGTCCGCTTTCACTTGTTCATCCTTATGGCCCAGTTGTCCTTTAAGTTGCCATGTACTCGTACTCGCACGTTGTTTTACTCCGTCGCCACAATAACCGGACAGTGGTGCTATGTTGACAAGTAACTCGAAGAAGACGATTGCTGATTTCCGGCCAGCAGTTGTTGATCTTGTACCTGACTAGAACTATTCTGTGAGATACCCTTTCTGTTCTTGAAGTATCGCTTCTCTCCCTGAAAGACAGGGCTCCTGAACATGGCCCCGCCACGTCTTCCAATAGCTGGACCGGATGGTTCTGGCATGTAGATTCCATGCATCTTGCGACGCGTACGTACTCGTACATACTCGCGAGATATGTACATAGATCGCGACTTGGCCCCTGGGAGCGTTCCCGCTTTGTTCTTGTCTCTCGAGTCTTTTTCTTGTAAATGGGCAGTATTTTGATCAGGAGCAGGCCTTCTGCAACGAGTACTTCGTGGTGGGCCTCAAAGAGGACGCATTGGTTGCATTGTTCGCGGCGTGCTGTGGCGGTGGGTTTTATCTGTACGAGGCTCAAAGGCCGCAGCTGTCGTCGAGTGAAGTTTGGCCGTTGTATGAAGTAAGGTGTAGGGCCTGTGACCGCCTTGTACTTCGTACGAAGCAGCAAGCTTCCAACGTCTTAGCACGGTCTGTGCCTGCCTTTGACGCGATAAAGGGCGCAAAGCGACCTAAGGATCCAGAAGGGAAGAAGGGTAAGGGCGGCTTTAGTCAAGAAAAAAAGACCCGAAGAAAAAAAAGAAACAAGGGCGGACATCTAACCCCTGGCTAGTGAAGACTGGCTTTCATTGCGCATTCGTGCTACTCCAAATCGTCTCTTTGTGCTCCTGTTACACTCGAACGGACCGAGCGGCTTTTCCCATACGGCGATAGCATGCAAGTCGAGGTTATTTCGACTACCCATCTCGAATAAGGGGCGGCGGTTGTTGGCCTCCTCGATACGCCCTATTGTGCACCGACGAGTAACTACGAGTATTGGTCTGCTGCTACCGGCGATTTTGTTTTTCGACAAAGAGGTGACGCAGGTGGCATTCTGGCAATCCGCAGACCTGAGCGGCGCAAAAAGAAGCCACGTTGATTGGCCAATGCTGTGAGCTCAGAGTCTCGTCGAAATCTCGATGCGGCGCTACTTGCTTGTCCTCATCTCATTCCCCTTTTGCCTGCGTAGTGGGGAGAAAGCAAGATGCAGGGAGACTGCTAGGCTGGAGAGACAGCTCGGAGGCCTGGGCCAAGCTCACAGAGGATTGATTCTTCATCTCTTGTTCTGGGGACCTGGGCTTGCTTTTCGGCCAGGCGCAGTGTAGAAATGTCTGTGGACCAAATAAGGATTGGCATCTAGTCGTGTAGGGGGCAGCCAGGCCGATTCAGGTAAACACATCTGTTCAGAGATGACGCCTTTCCGCGTTCATTTGGGCGTGTGGGTTTGCGGTATTCTTCGCTCTCGTTATCTTCTTGACCCGTTGTTGGTACCCAGCTTTTTGACGCACATACAAAGTACGAAGTACGTACCGCAGCTTCTTGCGATCTGGCCATGCCGCTCAAGCAGTCGTTGATGTCGTTCTTGATGCATCTGATGCGCGGCGCGGTTGTCCTAGTTGTTCTGTGCAAAGATTTGAGAAGCAGGTCCAGAAGCAGGTCCCAGCTCCAAGTCTTAGCCGGACCTGCTGTGTGGGGGCCATGCTCTTATTTGTACTGTAAACATTGCGAGTAATTTGGCTCAGCTCGAGCCGCGCCCGTCAAGATGCATTGGTTGTTGCCCTACCATTCGACACCCACTTTCAATCTCCCCGTCCGTCAACCGCGTGGAGCCTAGACCGAGACAGTGCAATGTAAGACCTGTACCGCAGAGGTAAGATGAAGGGGAAAACAAAAGAACAGAAAACAAAAGAAACGAGAAACAATGGGAGCCCGAATTGGGGGAGACAAGATGGACAAGCTGTGCATCTGTCAACTAGCGGCGGGAGCTTGAAAGTCGATGTCGTCTTTGTCGTCAAAGCTCGGAGATGGCCAGACGGACAGATGCAACTCTGCACACGGTCTGGACCTCTCAGCTCTCCTTTTTCCGGTGTACAGTGCAGTACGGACTTGGCCATGATCCTGCCGCCTTCGGTGTTGATATTGCCCCGGACAGACGGGATGAACAACCGGTCTTCTCTTCTGGCTGCAGCCGGGTCCTGTCGCGCCTCCCTGTCTGGTTGTTGTCAGCGTTGCAGTGATCCTAATCCCAGCCAATTTCAGTCTGTTTGAGGAACCTTACTGGCGGTTCTTCGTTGCAACTTGTGTCTGGTGGATGGAGATTCTTTCAGGGCTAGAGGCCCACCGCCTTACCGCTGCCGCTTCTGAGGTGACGCTAGCCTGGATAACTAAGACTTTTTGAGGCCTGCTGGATGAAAGTAAAATAACCAGACGGGGCGCGAAACGGAGAAAAAGGGTCTTCATAGCTGCTCGAAGCCGCATACTCAGATCGTTGATCATGGCACACCAGTGCCACGATATCACTGCACATACTCGTACTTTGTACTTGGTAGTATCTGCAGCCGCGAAAATAGGGGCTGCATACGAAGTATGTAGTACGTCGTAGGGCGAGGGCACCGAATAGGCAGAGCGAATGCCAGGACCCGCCATAGCTATCCATTTTCTCCAAATACATCAACTGTGCAGGAGCGTTTGCGGCTAGAGCGACCGACGGCGACAGCCACATTCTCCATCGACGGGCTGTTCCTTGTGCATACTGGGCTGAGTAAGATACGAGTACTCAGTATGCAAACAGTTCGCTGCACGTATCGCTTCGCGCTGCCACAGCTGCAACGAGAGACCTAGAGGAGAAGCGAACGGTCGAGCTGTAAGAACAGCCCATGCAGGGGCTACGCGCCAGCGAACGCGACTGCCAAACAGGAACAGACGCAGAAGGCACAAAATGCCCAGTATGAAGTACACGTAATTACCCTCCTGAGATGTACCGACCAATAGCGCGAGATAACGACAGGTTGGCTTCCGCCCCATTTTACGCTGCTTCGAAGGAGCCCCAGCGAGTGCTTTCCCTCTACCCAAACCGCGACAGGGAAGATCTGACAAGAAGCGCAGGCAGGCGAAAAATGTAAAAGGGCTGGCATGCAGGAAAGGGCACACAGGGAGATTCCCAGATAATCTACGAGCTTCCACTGAGCTTCCACTTTGCAAGCCATCTTCTTCCTTCTCTTCCTTTACTTTCATCATCGTCATCTGCCACCGCGTGCATCTCGTATTCTCCCCGCCTGGCACAGACAACCGCCACCTTCCTTACCTAAGCGCGCAACCACATCAAAGACCAGGCGCCCATCGACCCGATAAGAAGCCCATCCGCTGCTTGGCTGTCGGCTTTTTACAGCTCACCACTGACACATTTCTCCCTCACGTCCGCCAAGGCGATCTACGAGTACTTCGTACTGATCGGATCAGACCAGAGACGAAAACGCCAGCAATTCGGCTAAAAATCGCCTCCCGCGAACGGCCAGCCGGATCTCGACTCAGTCCATTCTCTACCCAGAGCCGTCATTTTTAGGGGATACACTAGGGAAAACTGATTTGACAGTGGCAAGTGTACACACGCGCGTGCGCGCTGCCATACAAACAACTACGAACTACGAGTACAGGTCCAAGACGTTAAGAACAAGAAAAATGGGGACCGCCATTTGGCACCTGTCTAGCGCAAGATTCTTTTCTTGTCCTCCCACCAAAACTCGTGTCCTCTCCTTATCCTGTCCTTCTCGCCAAAGTCGCCTTTTCTCACTCCGCTGTACGGGAACCCCCTCCACCCTTTCTCTCACCGTTTGAAACTGAGAGCTTCCAACCTTCCAATCTTTCCTACCTCTCCTGCTTCGGGTTTCATCGTGACCTCCTGCTCTTTGTCCTCCTTCCCTTTGTCCCACCCCTTCTTCTCACTCTCCCTATCCTTTTCCATTTGTGATCAGTGTGGCCCGTCAAGTGCCATTCTGGTGACGTGGACACAACAGCGACCAACCTGGCTTCTTCAACACTATCTACCGCGTCCTCTTCTTCCTTTAGCGACCGACCACGGACGCACCGCCGCCGTTCATCGAGCATTGGCCCCCGTCGTCGCTGTCGTTGGACGGTCACTCGTCGCAACACCTGGGCGTGAATGCCCGCCAACCGCCCCTTTCACCAATTCCCGTATGTAACAGCATTCCCGCTGAGTCAGAAGTGTCTTGGTTGAGCGCGGAAACGGCAGCAACCCCGGGCCATGTCTTGCTTCTCTTCCCTGTCTGCACCGCGCTCTGCGACTGGCCGCGGCCACGTTTCTACGCTCCCGGAAAGACACGAAGCTGACTTGTTTCCTCTCTCTCTTTGTCTCTGCCCCCTCATTTAGGTACACCGAGCTTCAACATGTCTCTTTCGCGGAGTCCATCACCGAGCCCTGACGGCGGCTGGTCCAGCCCTGGCCTTAATATGAACGGCAGCGGTCGTTCGAGCCCAGCCAAGTCGTACGGCGACTCAAATGGCAGTGCATCCAGCCATTCGCGCAACACGGGCGCAAGCAAATACCCTTCCTTTGCCACACAGAACCAAGGCTTCTTCACCAGGCACATGCGTCAACTCTCGAGCAGTTTACCACGCTTCAAACGCAAACACCCCGGCACCGCATGCCTCCTCGTACTCTGACAAAGAAAAGACAGAGGGCGCTCGGGCTTTGGCAGCGCGTCACTCACTGGACGCGTCAAAGTCTTCTTTGCGCGCATGGGGCGTACGACAAGAATTCGTCTGGCCGTCGTGCTGGCGATTGTGGCATCGATATACATCTTTTACCATTCCCGTGAGTGCTTCCCTTAAGCCATTCTGCCTCCACGGCGTGCCCTTGCCATGGTGCACGCTACGGCGTCAAACATATGGAAATACTGACACGTGGCGGTCGCTTCTGCAGCCCTCGTTTATTACTGGCGGAGAACGGCATGGCTGGGCGGCGGAGAGAAGTTTGTCATCATCCTGGCGGCGAACGTCGGCGGTGGTGTCATGGAGTGGAAGGGCGCGCGCGAGTGGGCGATTGAGAGAGACAGTACGCGGAACAAGAAGCGCTACGCCTCGCGCTGGGGCTACGATCTCGAGATTGTCGACATGAGCACGAAGAAGCGCTACGCTCACGAATGGCGTGAGAGCTGGGAGAAGGTCGACTTTGTCCGTCAGGCCATGCGGAAGTACCCAAGGCCGAATGGTAAGTACCCGCTCTCTTACAACACAGCTTGCAAAGGAGTGTACCATGTTGCTAACACACCACAGGTTCTGGTGGCTGGATCTCAACACATTTGTCATGGAGCCCTCGTACTCATTGCAGGACCACATCTTCAACAACCTCGAGAAGCACATCTACCGCGACATCAACGAGTACAACCCCTCAACCTCACCCACCCCATCAACGACGTTACCTCGACGACGTCTCCCGGAGCAATGTTGGCGACGGCGAGCCAAGCTCGGTGAACTTCATCCTGTCGCAGGACTGCTCTGGCTTCAACCTGGGCTCCTTCTTTGTTCGCAAGAGCGAGTGGACGGACCGTCTGCTCGATGTGTGGTGGGACCCCGTCGCCTACGAGCAGAAGCACATGGAGTGGGAGCACAAGGAACAGGATGCTCTAGAGCAGCTGTACACTGCGCAGCCTTGGATCCGGCAGCACACGGGCTTCCTGCCCCAACGTATGATCAACAGCTTTCCCAGGGCGCTTGCTCGGAGAACGGCAACAACACGCGTTTCCACTACGACCAGAACGACCGCGACTTTCTCGTCAACATGGCCGGCTGCGAATGGGGTCGTGACTGCTGGGGCGAGATGTACAGCTACCGCGAGCTCAGCTACTACTTGAACCGTTCCTGGTGGGAGCGCTTCAAGGAGGATCTGCTGTGCGCCGCCTGGTTCAAGCTGACGGGCCAGAAGGTCAAGTTTAAAGAGGCACGGACAACTCGCATGTTTCATAAAAACTTGCCTGCCTTCTTTCCCGCACTTTATGTTTATACGATCTTGACGACCTTCCTCCTTTTCCCCTTTCAGGCATTCTCGATAAACTAACCGTCTCTGACGGCTGGCTCTCTGCAACCGAACATACCCCTTCTCGCCCGTCACAACTCTCCTATACAATACTACCGCTACGATACCAGACGGTGTTTTCTTCTCCCTCCCACTACACGTACAGATCTTTTTTGCAGGTGGACGACTCTCTCATTTGCCTTGCTTTGCTTTGCTGCCTTACGCCTTCTATTCAGCAGACAAGGCACATGGGACAGATTGGAGAGGTACGATGAGATATCCTTGTAGGACAGTGCGTTCTGGATTCCCGTACCCCAATGCTCGCTACAGCATAATTTCGCTTCTTTGCTCTCCGGAAGCTCTGGTACCCAGCTTCCGCGAGGCATCAGCTCCCCCCCCCCCCACGAAGCAAGGTGCTAGGCTTTTCTTGCTCGCCCTGCATTTTTACAACCGTTTCCCTTTCAACTCTCGACTTTTACTTTTACTTTCTTGCTTCTCTTTCTTCATTTCGCCTTTCTTGATTTTCTTTTTACATTGGGCTCCAGTTGTTTTGGCTGTTCTCGCTGTTCATCTGACTCTTGTTATTCACTTCTTGAGCCTTGGACTTCCGTCCGAGGATGGCATCGTTGTTTTGGACCGTTTTCATCTTCTTCTCTTTGGTGTGTAACAACTCAATCTTATCATCCTCTTGTTTGCTTACGGGGAGGACTTTCCATTTGATACACAATGGAGTATTTGGCAGGATTTACTCATCTCTGTTTTCCCGTACCTTTGTTCGTTCCTGTCATGGCAAATTATAGATTACTTTTTGAAACCAATACAGCTTTTCCAACGAGTCTTGTTTCTGCTCCAACCATCCTCGAGGCAATCTCACAAGCAGTATAAATACGGCCGAACGGCTCGACACAGCCCCAAAGTAATTGATAAAGCACATGTGATGCACAGCGGTGCGACCTGGGGAAATCAACCGTGTACGAGTAGTGGCGTATGTGACGGGAGAAGATGTTCCGAGCGGCAGGTCGCGACTATTTACCCCGGCCCAATAGGGAAGCTGGCCGGGCCTGTTTCGGGGGCTCCGGTCCCTCGCGTGTTGGAAAATCGCAAGGCTACATGACGTACCCTAGAAAATCCCTGTCAAACTCGGATCTGCCAAGAGATCTATCTGGGGTTTCCTTCTCGTAAAAAGAGGCTGGTGGGTTTCCATCTACGGAGTAGTCTCGATTTACGTGCGGAGATCTTGTATCACGTGTGAAATGCAGCAAGAATTGGAAAAGTCATATGTAGTACTTCGTAATGGAACTTTGAAAGTAGCTTGTAATTTTGTAAAGAGAAACAAAGTGGGTAAAATAGATACAAAAGAATTGAAATGGCCATGTATCATCGGGCACCTGGAAGCAGTCACGAGATGTATCAAACACTCGACGCCGGCAAGTGGTGAATGGCAAGAGAAAGTAGTCAAGAAGAAGAGGGGGCAATAGAAGTGAAAGGGGAAGGGCAGGTAAAAGGCGCAGCCAAAAACAAAAAGCTCTTGCAGGAGCGCCAAACTCTAATGCGACGAGAGCAAGTGAAAGCAGAGCAGAAAATGGGGACAGAACAACAGGGCTCGCAAAGGGGCTTTTGTACAGAAAATCAAAACGCTCGAAAACAGCGCGAAGGGGGTTTGGGGTATACCAGGGGAGCAATGCTGGGAGTGCTGTGTGATGTGATGCCGGCGATGGGAGGGAACGGTCACCAAATACTCTTGAGAACCGGGGGCTGTCTGATTAGTGCTGGAAGGGTTATTGCTGGGAAGGGTTCTGGGAGGCAGGGAAGGGAAGGGGAAGGGTAAGGGAAGAGAGGGCGCGATTATGCCATGAACGGCACAACCTTGAGGCCCTCCTTGAGGTTCGGCTGCTCCTCTGTCTTGGGCGGGCTCCGGCGCTTGGTGGAACCGGTGCTGCCAGTCTGGAACACCTTGACGCTGTTGATCAGCCAGTAGGCGTCAACGAAGGCAGCGGCGTTCTGCTGGACGTAGGCATCGCAGGTGCTGGCAAGCGGCGCACAGGTGGAGTCCTGGTCCCAGACCTGTCCGGCCCAGTCGCCGCAGAAGGTGGTGTCAAAGATCATTTGCTGTGACGTGAAGTGCTCGTCAATGTCGCAACCGGAAAACTTGCCCACGGGCGTGCCAAACGAGGACGTGTCGGGAGAGGGGTTGTTGACGATGCTGGCGGCCTGATCGGTGTTGCGAGGGAAGAACCACACAGAAATGGCCTGCGAGGTGAGCTCCATGACGTAGACACCGCCGCCGTTCTCGTTGAAACCCGAACCATAAGCGTTGGTGGCTGTCGTCTTGAGCGAGCAGCCCTCGTAGCCACCGTTGGAGCCGCAGTCAACCGTGGCGTCACCGTTGTTAAATTGCGTGCTAGAAGTAGAGCCGGTGTTGCTCATTGTGCAGCCTGCACTGGTGTGCAGTGTGATGGCGTTTGTGGACTGGCTGTTGACGCCCTCAATAATGTCAATCTCACCACCACTGGGCCAGTTCTGGCCGAGTGTCCAAAAGGCGGGCCAGACACCGCAGCCTGTCGGCATGTGCTGGATGTCAGCAACGAAGAGGCCCTTGTCGTAGCCCTTGGTGCTGGTGATGCGAGTGGAAGGGCGACCAGACGTCGGGTTTGCGGTGCTGTGGTCTGCACCAGGTAGACCATGCCGTTAACGTAACCGGCAAGGCCACCTTCGGCGGCAGTGTGCGCGTCGACATACTCCACAAAGCCGTGCGTAGGATCTGCGGCGTCAAAGAAATCAAAGCCGCCGAAGAAGTTTGTGGAGTTGAAGTTGTCCACCAGGGAGTAGGAAGTGGCCTGGGCCGTGGCAGCCAACAGGGCAGAAGCAAGAGCAACGCGAGTAGCGGACTTCATTTTGAATTTGTTGTTGTAGACTGGTGATGTGTGATATGTTGAAATGAAGTTTCTATCGAGACCGAAAGTGTCCAGCACAATGGGTCCTAAAAGCTTTGAGGGAAACTGAGAACCTGGTGTCGACTGGTGGTTATTGCACACAGGAGAAAGCGACTGACTCTCTGCTGATGGGTGTTGTTGGTGTTGTTGTGTTGTGGTGTCGTTGGTGTTGTTGTAATGTATGGAGTTGTCGAAGTGTGTTGTCTGAAGGATAGAAATGCAAAGAATGGTTTGAGTGATGAGCAGGAAAGGAAAGACAAGGAGGACGACGCGTCTTTATAGAATTGAGGCTGTCTCGAACAAAGTCTAGAAACGTAGTGAAAGTGAACACAATGAGCAAAAAGAGGGAGGCAAGTCGTGCCAGACGATGCTTGGAGCTGTCTTTGCCTGCGTGGTGTGCGGTGAACAGCTTACACCCTTGGGATAGAAAGGGGGTGTGGTGCCAGCCACGAAAGAATGTGAAGAAAACGTGGGGCAAAAGACTGTAAAGTGACAAAGAGAGAAAGACGAAGGCAGAAAGAGAGCATCCAGACTGCAAAATCGTGGCCTTTCTTACGACTGCATTTCCAGAGATGGCTGAACATGAACGGAAACGGACGGACGATCTCCGAAAGACAGCAGAGCAGAGCGTGGGAAATACGGGGCCAAGAAGAGAAAATAGGCAAGACACAGCAGCCAGGCTGAGCGGCCAAACACTTGAGACACTGGAGGCCGCGTAGATCGGGCCAAGTGACAGGACGCACTGCGCTTGTAAAGAGGAAAAAAGGCAAAAGAAGAGGAACAGGAAGCAGAAAGTCGAGATGGCGTTGCGTGGCCCGCCAGCCAGGCACTGGAATGCAAAGGTTTTCCTGAATAGGTTGAGCTTATTGTCTCACTCCGGACGACAAGTGTGTTCAGATATCCGCACTAGCGGGCGAGGCCTTCTGTATCTTCCCTATTTTTGCCTCTGCGCACTGCAGCGAGCCGCGCGCGAGAGGCCCAGAGGGCCCTGAAGAGCAAACATGGAAGTACCATTGCCGATCTTTCATTGCAGACATGCGGCTGTCGATCTGTGACGATTGGCCTAGAAGAGTCGCATCCGGAGGTGTTCAGGGGGTTAGCGTGGTCGAACACAGCCGAATAAAAAATAGAAGTAAAAATGAACAGATAGAAAGCATTGTTCAAGTTACAAGGGTCTTTGTTGCTGTAAGACCGGAAGATCTTGCCGGAAAGCAGCCACACACAGCGGCCGAAGACAGAACAGAAACAAACGAAACAAACGAAACAAACCCGTCAAAACGGTCAAGCCAATAGCCATGGATGGAAATGGGTCAGGCGGATGATATTTTTTGGACAAAGGCCACTGAGAGTGCCCAGAAGGCAAGGGCCGGAGCCGCCAGTACACGGACGGGCAAAAGAGAGCCTCGAGCGTTGAGCGCGTCCTCCAAATGCCTCCATAAAGGCCGGAAGGCTCGCCACTAAGCCCGGTATAATGAGAATCCCATCGAGGCCACCGACTGAGAGCGTGGAGAACGCGTGGCCGAACCTGATCCTTGGGGAAAAAGACCGAGTGGATTGCCTAGGAAAGAAAGAGCAATTCGACTATTGACATGTGTTTGACGTGGTGGTGTATTATCAGCTCTCAGTTGGGTCGACAAAGACATCCAGGAACAGGGTCCACTGGCGCAGACCGAAAAGGGAACGCCGATGACGAGGATGGAAAGGCAGAAAAAGCAAAGTCAGGGGAGGAGCGAGAAAGAGGGACAGAGAGAGGAGAGGAGAGGAGAGGAGAGCGAGAGAGGGCATTCGAAGGACCAAAGTGCGTGAGGAATGCAGGACAGATACTCTCACATTCCAACGGTTGCCACATCCAGCGGATGCGGCCGCCACTGTTGAGGACTCTTGTCTGACCAGTGGCCCAATGACGACGTTTGTTCCTGAGCTGAGGATCAACAGCTCATAGGCGCCGGTCGGTACTGGCTGGCCGTTCGGGCGCTTGTGCAGGGGCAGCGACTTGACTAGCGCGCATTCCAGACCCCAGGTCGACGCGAACTAGGCCGTTTGTGGCAATGGGTGCTGGTTTCAGGATGGTTTTGGCGAACAGCTGCATGGGAAATTGACGATGGTGATGATGATGAAAGGATGAAGCTGAAGCTGGAGGGGCGACGACAAGATGGAAAGTTTGGAAAAGGGGTCGAGTCAAGCACTCGACAAGTATTGGGCAGGAGCTGCCGATTGCAGAAACAACAGAAACAACGACCGGGTTTCGAGCAAGGCTGGCGGGAAGGAGCCACCAAGTGTCAATTTTAAAGCGATCGATTGACAGCCAATGGTTGTGCTGGTGCTTGCCTATTTTGGAACTCAGCTCCAGCTTTCCCAAACAGGAAGTGGCTGCCGGCCACGAAACATTGAGGCTCAAAAGCCCTCTGGAGAGATTTTGGGACATCTCTCCTCCAAACCAAAAGACACGTATGACGCGAGAAGAACGGCCTCTCGGAGCGAGGATCGTTTCTACTTGCGGAATGCGACCTGCCGCGCGAGTCCCCTGCCCTTGGCGTGGCTCTGAGACACAACATGGGCGCTATGAGCATTCCAGTCCGGTTCGGATGCGTTCTTTTTTCCATCTCCTCCGAAGTCTGCATCTCGACCTGATTTATCACCGGATCGAGAAATTGGACCTCTCCTGAAGCGAGAGACAGCTGGCCCTGAACATCACGACGTAATTGCATCCCAGGGCCCAATAGTGAACACCACCGTTTCCAGAGACCGCCGTTGATCTCCAGCCGTGACTCTCTTTGCGAGTCCAGATCGCCATCTCGAGTACCCACCCGGAAAACACGACCCTGGAACGGTCGAGGAACCAGAAGATCACGGAAACTGGAGGGTAACGTGCAAATGCGGAAGTGGACGATCAGGGCCGCTGCCCGCTGCCCGCTGCCCCTGCCCTTTCCACCGGACCGTCAGTGTCTCATGTCGGCAGATGAAAGCGAGAGACAGGCAGAACAGAAGGCACAGCCCCCTCTCCGTGATCCACCGTCCCCATGCGCTGGAGACCAAGATCTAGCCAGCTGCTCGCGAGCGGCTTGTCGGTGACGCGTCCGATGCGACGGAATGGCTGGTCTAGTTGGTAAGCTGACGCGGCCTGGGCTCTGGAGTGAGAGAGTATGACGACAGTACGAGTGGTTGTAGGAGGAATTTGATTGTGCCTGGCATTTCTTGGGTATCTTGACTACACTGCCTCTCAGCTTCTTCTTGCCCAACGGAAGCCTTGGCTCATTGCCAGCTCCGGCTCAACAGCCTCTCGTCCTCGCTCCGCTGCTTGTCATTGTTTGCAATGGCAAGCACAAGCTCTCCGAACAAGCCGTTCGCCCACCCAAACCACGGGCGCGTCCAGACCTGAGGCGCCCACGTGTCAATGCTTTCGTGCATGACACCCGCGCCAAAGGTCGAGTTGAGCAGCATACTGAGCTGGGAGGTGACCATCTTGTCGCGGCTGCTGACACCACTGCCACTGTCTTTGTCGTCACCGCCGTCAAGGTATGTGGTCAGGGCCGTCACGATGGCAGCCATGGGCCATGCTCTTCCCGGCCCAGGTGCGGGCCGCCGACAGAGGCAAAACCGCTCGCTTCGCCCCAGGCGAAGTACGGATTGGCCGGACTCAGTGTAAACTTGCGGGTGTTTGCATAGATCTGGGCATAGTCGTGCTTCTTTTTGGAAAGAGTGTCAGTGTGCGTGTCGGCCTCGGCACCGAATGCAGGCTTGTTGAAAAAGCCGAGGAGAGGGATGGACAGCAGTGACGGGATGTTTGCGTCGTCCATGAGATTGACACTGCCGTAGCCGTCGACTTCGTACGCGAAAATGTCGCCGTACTTGCGATGCGGAATGACAGCATCCTGTGCGATACCGTCGCGGATACCCTGGGCGAACGGACGCATCACGCGCGTAAGGTTCCCGGCCTTGCCCTGCTGGCTAAAGCTGGAGCTCAAAGGCAGAGCAGCGAGCTTCTCCATGATGACCGAAGCGCGCTCCAGCGAAGCCGCCCACATCATGTTGGCCGGCACCAGAAACTGGAAGATGCAGGCATCGTCGGACGGCCGGAAGGATGTGCGCACCATGCCGTTGGAGAAACTGGGGTTGCCGAGGCCGTCGTTTGTGAGCGTCTCGGAGCCACGGTCGGTCCAGCCCGTAAACGTGTAGGCAGAGTTGAGCACGTGGCCCTCTTCGTCGTAGGTACCTAGCCGCATGGCGCCCGCGGCATCGACGGCTGCCTCGACGGCCGCGACCCAATTGTAGCGCCCGAAAAAGGCAAGGTCGCCCGTCTTTTCAAAGTAGGTGGCCGAGATTTGCAAAAAGTACGCGAGCGAATCGAGCTCCCACTTGCAGTCGAAGACGAGCGTGCGGTCGTACGGAGGGACGGGGTGGTTTTGCGCGGAGGCGCCGTTCCACGTGGGCTTGATGCCAGACTCGCGCGGCGGCTGGAAGCTGTGGCAGTAGGGCGCGATCAAGACATGGCGGCCTGCATGTTGATGAGGCCCCGCCAGAGCCGGGCCAGTGATGCTTCTGTCGTTTCACTGGCGCCAGCACTGCCGCTGTCGTCGGCGACGAGGAGGCTGCTGTACGACAGAAGCTGGGCCGCCGAGTCGCGCAGCCACATGGCATCGATGTCGCCCGTGATGATGTACGTGAGCTCTTCGTCCGTCACGGTCTCGTCTTGCGTCTCCGGGTCTGTCGAGTTGGCATAGCCATACCACTTGACCATGGTATCGAGCGTGTTGGGGAATGCATTCTCAAATAGGCGGAACAGGTCGGGGTCGCTGATGGTCGTCCGCATCTCGTCGATGAGCGTTTCCAGAGACGAGAGGTTAAAGGTGCGGCAGGCCGGAGGAGGCCGCACGTATGGAAGCTTGTATCTGCCTGTGGACAGTGGCCCGGGCTTGTTGTGGAGCCGCGTCTCAAACTTCATGCAGCCGCCGGGATACCGGCTGTCGTCGGACGGGTCGAACGGCTCACTTACGTCGACGGGTATGGGAATCTCCAAAAAGTCGGCGGCACTGTCACTTGGAGCCACGGCCTTGTCGGGCTGGCTGGCGGCTACAGGAGGCACTGCATCGTCGCCGCCGACGCCACCGCTGGCAGTTTCGCTAACGTCGGCAGTGCTCGGGATAGAGCGAAGACGGACACTTCCTCGTGGCGGTAGTGCAGCACGGCATAGCAGAGGGCGCTCGTGATTAGTAGAGCGCCGATGCGGGGGAAGACACGCCTGCGCCAGCGCGGGTTGTGCCATCGTGATGCGAGCCAGTTCTTGATGCCGGCGCTGGAATCGTTCCACGACCCTGATCTTGTTCCTGCTCCTGATCCTGATCCTGATCCTGATCCTGATCCTGATCCTGATCCTGATCCAGGAGGCGAGAAGGAAAATGCTGTTCTTTTTAACATTGCCGAGGAGAGTATGATGATACGATGCGAAAACACGAGGCAGCCGAGTCCCTCTTTGCTGGCGATGACAGCGGCAAAGAACAGTCCGGGATCGCACGTCGTGGCCAATTCACTGCTGCGTACCCATGGCGACGGAAATGAAAGAAGACAGCGTTATGGAGACGCTGGACGTCGTAAAAGGAGCGTCGAAGGAGCCAGGGTGTCTCTTGAAGATCGACTAGGCCGGGCGGGGAAGGACGGACGAATCGCGGAAGCATTACCCAAAGAGAGAGCATCGTGACTGACAGGACGACCAAAAAGAGCAGAAAAGGGCAAAACTGGCAAAAAACGGTCGCCCCCCTGACCCAGAATATCGCCAAGACCCATCAATGCACGGATTGTGTCACCTTGGCGAGACAGTCATGGAAACAAGCCGTCCGTGCATCGCGTGGAGGGCGGCACAGAGCAACTGGAGCGTATTGGTGGCGGTCTGTTTGCGACCATTGACTGGAAGAGATTGCTGGTTGCTTCAGATCTCGTTCTCATAAGCTGCACAATTGACGACATTGTGAGTGATTCGGGTCTGGAAAGGAAGCCGTATCAGGTCGGATCCAAGTGATCCGGGGTAGAAGCACGAGAAAGCGACCGAAACCAGGCGTTGACGCTTTCTGCGGCTCATTCTGTCCGGGTAACCTGTCCTGATGGGCGCCAAGACCGATACATTCTTTTTTGTCATTTATGCTAAATTGCCCTCATGGGCACGGTGGAACTGAATGCCTGGTCCATACAGCTTTGCATCTACAGACTTTATATGGTGTCATCGTGTCGTTTGCATCGTATCTTGCACCACAGCCTTGTCCGTCAGCTATCCCCTCGCTGAAGCCTTTTTTGGTAAAAGACAGTCTCCTTAATGGCGTGTCGTAGTAGGCCCCTGTCTGTGTAAAGCCCAGCTTCGTGTATAGCTGCCGCGCCGGCGTCATGGACTCCAGCGTGTCCAGGACCACGACGCCGTACCGAGGGCAACGGCCTCGACGAGGGCGCGCTCCGCGAGTGCCCAAGCGAGACCGGTCCCACGAGCATCGGACCGGACATACAGACGCTTGAGTTCGCAGCGGGGCTGGTCTTCGAGCACACCGCGGGCCAATGGAGCGGCCGGAGGGCGATGCAGCCAATGGGTTTGTCTATTGTGCCGGGCACGGTGCTCCGCGCAATATAGAGGGCGCCCTTTGGTGGGACATACTGTCCTGGCAGGCCAGCGAGCTCTTGGGCAAACGACTGGTAGGCGAGGTCGATGCCGAGGCCGCCAGTGTATTCGAGAAAGAGTTCCGCAATGTCCGTGAGATCCTGCTTTGACGACGCGGATTCGATGCGGAAAGGGGGAGGACGAGGTGAAGGTGGAGGTGGAGGTGGAGGTGCTGGTGTGTCGGCCATGTCGGCCATGTCGGCCAGTTCCCAGACCAGAATATCTGATGCGGTGTTGTCGTCAACGGGTGAGCGTGGGTGAGTACTCGTATGCATTAATAGGATGAGAGAGGTTCACGGGGCTCGTTTAGGAGGGTTGACGTTAAGTTTGGCGCAGCGATTCGCTTCGGCGATTTTTGCAGAGACCCGGCAATGCAGACTTACACTAGGCGTAGCACATAGCCAATACGATGCCAGGTCTCTCCTAGCGGAGGCACATTCACAGTTGCTGTACGACGCACACATGTGTTTGCAGGACAGTTTCAGGTGTTGTCTGTGGGGACAGGAACAGGCAGTTCTATTTCGTCTTTCTACGTCGAACTCGTACGTCTCATGTCCAATAGGACCCGCCCTGCCATCGTGTCGCACATCACTTGTGTCTACAAGCTTTAAAATACGTTGAACATACAACAACAAACATAGATCCACAGATAAATCCAGAACAAAGCAATGCACAAGCATAGAAATCACACTGCCTCAAACAGCTCCCACATCGGCCGGGTATTAAGATGGGGCCAGCGCCCAGCCGGATGGCCTCGTCGCGGAGCGAGACGTAGACAACCCGGTTTGATACGTCAATATTGGTGGACTGTGACGTGAGGCCGTAGTAGTCGGACAGCGAGTGTGCGATCCAGCGCCTGCACGGTTAGAATGCGCACGAGACAAAAGAGTAAAGAGGAGAAAGACATACTTGAAAGAGCCGGTCTCGCCGTCGCCGAGGGCGTCAAAGAGAATACCGCTGTCGACGGTGTCGTTGCCCAGCTCGCGGTGCGCACGCTTCCACGAGGCCTGTGCCTCCTTCTCGACCACGGTGCGACGGCCGACAAACACAAGCTCGTCGTCGTCTTCGTCCGAGACGGCATACGTGTCGCTGGCGGCCGTCGGGTCCGAGGGGATCTCGCTGTGCTCGTCGTCATCGAGAGACGACGCCGCCATGGCGACCACCACAGCCGCCTCCTCGTCGCCCTCGTCGCCCTCCAGCGCGCGGCGCGCAGCCTCGGCTGCAAAGACATACTGCCGCACGGGCTCTTCGAGCGCGCGCACCCACAGCTTGATTGTCTCGGACTTTTTGACGGCCTGCCGCAGATCGCGCGTCACCATGCCAAAGGTGGGGGACGTCGACGTTGAAGAGCCCGAGGTCTGCGAGCCCGACTTCTTCTTGGAACCCTTCTTCGGGCTCCGGGGCTCTTCTTGGACCGGGACGCGCCCGACGTGCCCGACTGCTGCGCAACCAGCTGCTTGCGCCGCAGCACGGCCTCGGCCGCTTGCCGCTCATGGACCATCTCGCGCAGGCCGCGGTCCCAGAACTGCGCCAGGTGGTACGGCAGGTTGTAGTGCACCGTGTGCGTCGGGCGCACCTCCCAGTCGCTCGGCAGCGGCGGCTGCGCATTGGGGACGTGCAGCAGGCGGTCGTTCTCCCACCGCCGGCGCTGCCGGCTGCCCTCTTTGCCTTTGAGCAGCGCATCGCGGCGGCGCTGGCTGTCCCGCTGCGAGTGGCGGCGCTTCAGCAACGCCACACGAGGAGCAGCGCCGACCACGTCGTCCTCATCATCCGAGGCAAGGACCGGCTCCAGAACCAGCTTGCGCGGCCGCGGCGGACGGGCTCGTCGAGCGGGATCGTGAGCGGCTCACCCCCCGTGCCACGGGCATCCGGCGACATGCCTAGCGACTCGAGGATGCTGCGCGTCCATTGCTCCGTGTGCTGGAGCTTCTCCTCCAGCTCGACCGGGGGGCCTCTCTCGAACGCAGTCGCCATGGTGGAGCGTGATGGGTAAGATGTTGGACGTAAGTGGGATAGATAAGAGTCGTGGATGACTGAGAGGATCTGTGTCGTCGAGACGGCTTGGCGTCGGTCGGAGAGGGGATAGTAGTCGAGATGGTCGTAAAAATGGCAGAATCGTTGCCGTTGATGGTCGAATGTTTAAAGCAAGTTTGTACAAGAACGAAAGAAGACGAGAAAGAGGAGAAAGACGAGGACAATGGGTGAAGAGAGTTGGCTAGAAGGGGGGCCGGCCGGTTATCTGTCCCAGCACAACGTCAGCGTATTGCAATGTATCTCCTCTTACTGACTTGCAGTGTAGATACGGGGCTTTACCGTGGCCGCGCGCAGGGAAACGCGCTGCGCACACTCTACGCGGGGCATTTTGGGCCATACTTTAAGGGGTTTTTGGCACCTATGCCCTGTGCACCCTTGCGCCTTGCTATTGTTCCAGTCCTTCTGTTGACTCGGCCGGAATTAGGCACCCCTATGGCGCGACGGTGCTCCCACGTGAGTGGGGCGCGCTCTGGATTGGTGGATAGCGGTGGTTCACGCACTGATAGCCTCTGTGGCGAGGCTGATCTTTTGGCGTGCACCGTTATTGTGTCAGGATCATTGAGCTGCTGAGGTTCCGGCATTCCTGGGATCATGTCGGTAGATTTACATGGTTTTGTTTACACTCTCACCGTGTTGAGCGCCTTTATCAGTCTTCTGGCAAGTTTCGATATGTTTTTCATCATCTTGCAGCGCAGTGTGCCTCCAATCAGTCACATCAAGCACTTTGTTTGACTCCGTGGCTCGACGAGCGGGACAATATGCAAGCCTGCGATCACACAGATAGATTTATCTCTGTTGTCCAAGTCACAAGTTTCGTGCTTTGTTCTCTTTACTTCGTAGTAGTATGCCACCCTCAATTTGAGGGCCCAGCATACGAGTTTCAGACAGGCCCGAGTCTGCCGCTCCGGAAACGGCTTGAGTGACACCACCACTAAGAGCTCGCGAGCAGGTGAGAAGGAATGCCAACGACTCAAAGAACCCAAGTCAATACAAATCAACAGACGAGACTGGGTCTATTCTTTCATTGGGCCTTTGTCGGTGCGAGATTCTGCAGTTCGTCGAGGAATACGATGATTAATCACACGGAATTCTCCGTGCAAAGTACAAAGTACTTTCCCTCCTGAAGAGGCAAGGCCTTTGGTTGGCTACAGCTTCCAGCCTTCTGAGTGGACAATTGCGGAGCGCGCCTGCCACTTTATCTTCGTCGCCGACGCGCATCTTTTTGGCGGGAAGCTGCTACCGACGCTGCGCTTTAACTCCGGAGCATGCACTCTACGAGTATTGCAGGCTTAAGCTTTGCCCTCGAAACACATTGATATCGTGGTCCATGCTCACCTTTCGGCCAGCAACACCGACTTCAACATAACCAGCTGGCCTCGCATGCTCCCTTCGACCTGGAACCAGACCCTTGAAGCTACATCGTCTCCTTCACCCAGGCTTTTGTCCAGCACCACCAAATACCTACCTCCTGCATAACCCACCGCCATCCGCCTCCACCTCCGCCTCTGCCTCCGCCTTCACCCCTACCCTTCTCTCCTCTCCTCTTCTCCTCCTCCTCAGATCTGCCATGGCCTATGTCGCGCCAGTCCACCGGCCGAGCAGCATCCGACATGCGCTGCGGATAAAGCTGTTTTCGGCCGAGGAGGAGTGCTTAGTCGTCTCGTGAGCTCCCATCCGAACTGCCTGCTGTACTTGTATACCTGACGTAGCTGACCACGTGCCCAACACCAGACAAGCAAACCGGATCGAGATCTGGCGGTTTACCGAACACGACAACCTCGTCCTATTTCACTCACAAAAGATCTACGGCACCATTGCCATGCTCGAAGCCCTGCGACCAAAGGATTCAGACACCGAGCTGCTCTTTGTGGGCACCGACCGCTTCGACTACCTTTCTCTCGTCTGGGACGACGCGCAACAGAGCCTGGATACCATTGACAACTTTCACGATGTCGGCGAGAAGCACCTGCGCGACTCGCAGAGCCAAGACCGCTGCATCGTCGACCCGTCCGGGCGCTTCATGGCTCTTCTCCTGTGGGAAGGCATCTTGTGCGTGTTGCGGCTCAAGTCACGCCGTGATCAGACCCGCAACATTAGCTGGATGGACCAGGTGCGCCTGTCGGAGCTCTTCATCAAGGCATGTACCTTTTTGTACACGGAGACGGGCCACCCAAGATTGCGTTCCTGTACCAGTCGCAGTCGGAACGCCGGGACGCCAAGCTGTCCTCCTACCGCCTCACCTCCGACGACCGCGACACTGTTGTCTCACGCTTCGACGCCGCCCGCGACCGCGAGATCAACCTGGATCTTGACGATATCGGTGCCGCCCTGCTGATTCCCATCGAGACGAGCGAGGGCGAGCGACGCCACAACGTGCGCAAGACGAGCAACAACGCACCGGCCGAGCCGCACTTGGGCGGCCTGCTCGTTGTCGGCGAGACGAGCTTGGTCTACATTGATGATACGACCCAGGCGACAAAAACCGTGACACCGCGCACACCGGCCGTCTACGTTGCATGGGCGCGCTTCGACAGCACCCACTACTTTTTGGCCGACGACCAAGGCGTGCTACGGCTGCTTACCATCATCACGGATGGCCCGGTCGTCAAGAAGATTGAGGTGTCTCCCATTGGCAAGACGTCCATTGCCTCGTCGTTGGTCTACTACCCGTCCAAGAGCTTGCTGTTTGTGGGCTCGCACCACGGCGACGCGCAGCTCTACCGAATCGACCTGTCCGACGACAGCAGCGACGATGCCATGACGGACACGCCTGGCAAGGGCAAGGGCGCTGAGAAGAAGCACAAGTACTGCGAGCTCGTCCAGACCTTCTCCAATATCGGCCCCATCCTCGACTTTACCATCATGGACATGGGCAACCGAGAAGACGGCAAGGCCAACGAATACGCATCCGGCCAGGCACGTATTGTGACTGGCAGTGGCGTCAACAAGGGTGGCAGTCTTCGATCTGTGCGGAGCGGAGTGGGCCTCGAGGAGATTGGCATCTTTGGCGATTTTTCCAATGTGCGCGCCCTGTTCCCGCTCCGCTGGCGGTCGGCGTCCGGCAAGACAGACACGCTGGTCGTGTCCCTGTTGACCGAGACGCGCGTCTTTGTCTTTGACAGGGAAGGCGAGGCCGAAGAGGTCACCCGCTTCCCCGGCATTGACTTCGAAGAGGATACGCTGTTTGCAGCCAACGTGAAAAGCGCAGCCGGCAACCGCATCTCGTCATTACGGCCAAGTCCGCGACATTGTCCGACGCAGAGACCGGCGCCACCGTAGCCAGCTGGTCTCCGCAAGGTGGTGAAGCCATCTCCCGCGCCTCGGCCAACGAACGGTGGGCGCTGCTCTCCATCGAGGGCAAGCGGCTTGTGTCTTTGTGTATCGAGGAGGGTCTCACACTCGCAGCCGAAAAAGACTTTGGTGCCGATCAGATTGCCGCCGTCCATGCTGCACCACAGTTCCTGGACACCGGTGTTGTTGGTACGTGGATGGTCGGCACCGTCGCCGTCGTGGATCTCGCGACACTCCAGCCTACGCAGGCGAGCGTCTCGGTGCGCCAAAAGGACGACACGGCATCTGTACCACGCAGCTTGGCGCTGGCTCAAGTGATGCCCAAGCACCTGTCTGGCCCGACGCTGTTTGTCGCCATGGACGACGGCACCGTGGTCACCTTTTCCGTGTCCAAAGAAGATCGTACGCTGCACTCCAAGAAGAGTGTGGTCCTGGGTACCCGTCGTGCCAACCTCTATCCGCTCCCGCAACCGGACGGCACGTATACCATCTTTGCTACGACCGAGCACCCGAGTCTCATCTACGGCTCCGAAGGCAGGATCGTCTACGCCGCAGTCACAGCACAGGACGCCAACGTCGTATGCCCCTTTGATAGCGACGTCTTCCCCGAAGCCATCGTCGTGGCTTCGCTAACATCGATCAAGCTCGCGCGGCCCGACACCAGAAGCAGACCCATGTGCAAACCATACAGATGCACGAGACCATCCGCCGCCTCGCCTACTCGCCTGTCGAAAAGGTCTTTGCCCTTGGCTGTATCGGCGCCAATGTCGTCAACGCACCGAAGTCCCGACGTGCTCCATCAAGCTCGTCGACGAGACCATGTTCCGTACCATCGGCAAGACGTTGCCGCTCCAGGGCGAGCAGGGCGAACTGGTTGAGTCGGTCATTCGCGCCGAGCTTCCGGACGCCCATGGCAACCCGGCTGAGCGGTTCCTCGTGGGCACGAGCTACGTGCCCCAAGCAACCGTCGACGATGGGGCAGCCTCGGCCGTGTGATTGTTGTCGGCGTTGATTCCGAGCGCAACCCCTACATCGTCTCTGCGCACCGCATGCGCGGGCCTGTCGTCGTCTGGCCGTCCTGGATGGCAAGATTGTTCTCGGCCTTAGCAAGACGGTCATCATCAGCGACTACGTTGAGACGAGCAACATGTCGGCCAAGCTCAAGAAAGTGGCCTCGTTCCGCGCTGCGACCTTTATCACCGATCTGGCCGTGCATGGCAACTTGATCGCTGTCGGTGATATGATGAAATCGACGACGATTGTCGAGTACATCCCGGCAACAGGCGGCGAAGATGGCGAGGACGACAGGGACAAGGGCGTGTCCAAGGCGGGCACACCCGCCGGAGCCGACAGCATGGACGTGGACAACGACAATGAAACAAAAAAGGCCACACCCGCCACGCCTGCGAAGCTGGAGGGCCGTGCCCGCTATTACCAGGCAAGCTGGCGTCACCGCCGTCTGCCACATTGAGGCGAGACCTGGCTTGAGGCCGACGGATTTGCGTAACCTGTCGGTCCTCGAGCGCAACGTCAACGGCATCACCGAGGAAGACCGTCATGCGCTGCGTGCCACCAGCGAGATGAACCTGGGCGACATGGTCAACCGCATGCAGCCGATTTCTGTGGAATCCAGCCCAACGCCATGGTGCACCCCAAGGCCTTCTTGGCCACCGTCGAGGGTGCACTGTACATGTTTGGCACGGTGTCGCCCAACGCCCAGGACCTGCTGATGCGACTCCAGGCCAAGCTCGACGCCACGGTCACGGGTCTGGGCAAGACGTCCTTTGCATCCTACCGCGGCTTCCGCAACCAAGAGCGCGAGGCTGCCGAGCCGAGCCGCTTTATCGACGGCGAGATGCTAGAGCGGTTCCTGGACTTGGACGAGGAGACACAAAAGGAAGTGGCCCTGGGTCTGGGCCAAGTGTGGAGGACTTGCGCAACAGCATTGAGGAGCTTAAGCGGCTACATTAAGGCTGCAGGTGTCGTTGCATGTCGAGGGGGACACTCTGCCTTTCTTTTTTTCTGCAAACCCATTTTGCCATAGCTAGCCATTTACTCGAAAAAAGAGCGACGAGTATTGACACAAACGTACGTTGTTGCGACTGCGAATTCACCATGCATGCTTCATTCTCTCTCCTTTTGGTGTACGAGGAGTTGACGACAAAGTGTGGCTCGTGCAATGTGGCTTGTGGAACTCGGCCTGGCGGATTGGCAGTCGCTTGGCACGAAGCGAAGCTCTGGGCGGTTTCCCTTCGGGCAGGACCGGAAATCTGTGCAGAGGAGCACGACGACCCACCATCGGTAGCCAATGGGAGGCCCGCAATTTGCATTTTCTCTGCCTTAGGCCACTAGCATGGACTGCTCCTTCCCTCCTGTACACCGTACTGGGCCCCCAGCTCTAGCCGGGAAGGCGCCCGCCTGGCTGTTTCCCTGGCTGCGGGAGTGTGTGCCAATTGGGGGAGAGGAAAAAAATACGACTAGGGAAAAAACCTCAGGTCATTGTTACCCGCGAGAGCTCCCTCTACTCCCGTCTCCATTGAAGTGAACACGCCCTCTGTCTTCGTCTGCATTTCCCACCCGGCCACCGTTTCCCATCCGCACACGGCATTTCGTTTCCTCTGCTTCGCTTCATCCACACCCAACACACACAATGGCCCCTCTCTCGACGGCATCGCGCGTGCTTGCGCGCTCGGCGGCCCAGTGCATCCAGCAGACGACTAAGCCGACGGCCAACACAACAGCACGGCTCGCCGCCGTCGCCACCTCCAGCTTCAGCACCTCCGTCGCGCGCAACGACGGCTCGGCCGCCACCTTCAAGAGCCCCTTCCGCGGCACGTCCAAGTCCGAGCAGGCCCCCGACTTCAGCCACTACCTGTCCAAGAAGAGCGGCGGCGCCAACGCGCTGTTCGGCTACTTCATGGTCGGCACCCTCGGCGCGCTGTCCGCAGCCGGTGCCAAGTCGACTGTCCAGGTAGGTTCAATCCAAAGGGAGGACTGGTGGGAGAGAGCGAACTGGGCTCGAGAGAGAGAGCGCAGGCCATGTCTTGATCGATACAACTCGATCCTGGGCATGGATGCCGAGGGTCTAGACACGGACGGTGACATGGATATGATGTGGATGCCGACGAGGACATGGACACAGACTCGTATCTTGAGCTTGCGCTCAGGCCCAGGGGCGATGAATGGGGTGACTGGGCGATCAGAAACGATGGATCTGATCCTGGCATGGCAATCGGTTGCTGACATGATACCCCCACTACAGAGTTCCTCGTCAACATGAGCGCCTCCGCCGACGTCCTGGCCATGGCCAAGGTCGAGGTTGACCTCAACACGATCCCCGAGGCAAGAACGTCATCATCAAGTGGCGCGGTAAGCCCGTCTTCATCCGCCACCTACCGAGGCCAACGCCGTCAACGTGCAGAGCCTGCGCGACCCCCAGACCGACAGCGACCGTGTCCAGAAGCCCGAGTGGCTTGTCATGCTGGTGTGTGTGCACGCACCTGGGCTGTGTGCCATTGGCGAGGCCGGTGACTTTGGTGGCTGTTCTGCCCCTGCCACGGTTCCCACTACGGACATCTCTGGCCGTATACGAAAGGGCCCTGCGCCGCTCAACCTGGAGATCCCGGCATACGAATTCCCCGAGGACGAGAAGCTCGTCATTGGTTAAGCGGTCGTTTCCTTTCCATCGGAGAATGACGGGAGCATGAGCGTTGAACAGCATACAAAAAAGGACCAAAACAACTAGAAACAAACATACAAAACCACCAACCATCATACAAACAGAAATGTACGAGTACATATTGATACATTGGAATATGGCAAGACGGGTCGGGGAACAGACCGGTGAGGAGGCGGTCGGTGGTCGACACTTTTGTTACTTGCCTTTGTTTGCTGCTTGTTTTTTATATCTGCGAGCTGGAGAGAGGCGGAGGACGAATGGGAAAGAGGGACTCCCAAGAAGGAGCCCTCTTCCTGCCACCTATTTCACTGTTATTTGAAAGCACATATTTTAGGATTGTTATGCCCTCGTTGACTCTCTGTGCGTGATGGAAGGCTGACTGTAATAACCACTGGAAAGAAATAGGAAGAAGAGCCTCGAAACCCTTGAATCCAGCCTTTGCAGAGAGCACCGGTCTGACTGTGACCCGGTGAGCAACGCTTTCTGACACCGAGCACTCTCAAAGCTCGAGGTCTCATGTAGTCATGATGTCGCCCATCCTCGCTTCCGTTTGCCAAAATAGCGTATCGAGCGATGGACCGCCTGGTTCAGCAGATCACGACGAGCACAAAACAGAGCAGGATGAGAGGAGGGTGAGAAGACGAGGCAGCTGAGGCGACGGATCATGATCAGTAGCTTGTCCCAGGTTGACGGCGGATGGTTGGCCTTGCAAGGCCGTCACGATGCCGCCAAAATCAAGATATCGTGTAGGTCACAACCCGTGATGCAGCTGGGGCGGAAACAGCCAACGCCGAAACGATCAAGGTGTCTCGCAAGGCTTACAAGGGCCACACGCCCAAGTTCGACGGCTAGGGAACCAGATGGAGTTCAGACTGCAAGTGGAGATCAGGGCAGCCCCATTCCAGCATGCTTTTACATTCTCCTTTTCGATTTGGCACCACACCACACACTGCTTCACTATACGCGTGTGACTTTCAAACTTGCATCGCTGTTCAAATCTGGAGTTTGGTGAGTTCTTCGATGCTACTGACGTCTTGATTTGGACTCTTGTGTTCCCGTTCCCAGAAAGTCTTGCCCGATGTCGTCGTGCATACAAGGATTCTGTGGCAAGTCCATGCACGGAGTACCGGCCCGTGTTTTGGGTAGGATGTGTGCAAAACGTCGCATGGGCCATGAGCGAGCCGCAGCTGGCGCCATTGGTACACTGGGTTTCGTATGAACAGAGATGCTCCTCCATGCACAGATCTGCTTTGCACCTCGGTTAAGACGAGACGGTGAAACATACAACTATAGCTGATGCTGCCATCGCGCTGCATCGTGAAATGCAGGCTCCATCGTAAACAGCCAAAGAATGCTGCAAGTATAAAGCGCCGAGAGCAACACGCTGTCGCTGGTAGCCTCATCGATCGTGTTTTGTTGTGCGCGGCATGCCATGCTGTCGTGTCCTTTGTATCATCGTCTTGTAAGAGGTAAAGAAAAGCAAGGCGCAAGACGTCGGAGAAATTGTCCGAAGAGAAGGAGATCACGGACCAAACATCAAAGGTGGAAAGGCAGGAGCGAACGATTTCAGGAAGGCGCGAGTGCCACTCTCCCCAACAGCATCAATTCACTCCTTGGGAAGGAGCAAAGGCAATTGATCCTATCTGGCCACATCTCGATAAGTAGGAGACTGCAACTGTTTCTCTACTTTCTCCCCATTTTGCCTCTTCACCTATTTGCCATCATTACAATCAACACCAAAGTCTGTGCAACTCCCGCGCAGTTGAGACGTGCGACGTGCCATCGACAGTCTGATCGGAGGGCATCCAGACACAGGCGCAGCTGGCCGCCCTACACGCAGCAAACCAGCCGCGCGTCGACTGCAGCCGGAGGCAGAGTTATTCTTCTCATTGCAACCCTCCAGTGGACGTGGGAGTGAGAAAACATTCTTTGCGTGGCACCTGTCATTCTGTCACATGACGAACACAGTCGTGTCAACGAAGCACGGCCCAACTAGCTTTCACCAAACGGTGCAATTCCAACGCACGACCCATCTCTCGTCCATGTCGTCGTCTGATGGTTCAATTGATGGCCTTATCAAGTCTGCTCACAGAAGCTGTGATGAGCAGGCATCGCTGAGACTGACCGTGATGAGACTTTGATGCCCTCACCGTCAGTTGAGACTGGTCCTTGTTACCACAAAAATATCGTCTGCTTCTCGGATCGTTTCTCATTGTCGACGGCCAAGATCGTCCCAGTCCTCTACTCAGTATGGCCGCGGGTGAGCTATGCCAGTGCGATTGATGCAGGTTGCCTTGCTCTCAGAACCTTATGAACGCCTATAGGAGCACTCTCGCCTCTTTCGGCCCTGCACTCGGAAAAAGCCGTTGCCGTTGTTGCAGGAGCAATACGCATAAATATGAGCTTCTTTAGCAAATAGCCCGCGTATTTTCCTACAGTCCCTCAGCAACCCTGGCTAACCCGACAGTCTGTTATCTCGATCTGGCTAGCTACCAGATACAGGAGGGTGCACCATGCAGCGTGACAACGGGGCGTGGGAAACCTGGAGAGCGTTCCACGCACCCTCCCACACAGACCAAAAGGCCATGGGCTCACGGTCGAACATCACTACATACTGTCGGGGCATCTCGTTCCGGAAACCGTCCAAGCCGATACAGAAAGCCTTCACCTTACGCCCCTGCCCGTCTATCACTCCTAGCCGACACGAATCCTGACGCTTCTTGTCAGCCGCCACGGCGAAGCATCCATCGTGATCTACAGAATGATAAGGGCTGTAAGTGAGGGTCCCACGATCTATGCTATAGCATGCCTTTCTGCGCCGTATAGCCACGTATGAGCCGGCTGGGTGGAGAGCAGGGAGACGATTGGAGACAGCCCGCCACAATGATCGTATTTGGATGTTGCATCTGCCTCCGTCTCGTCAGCTCCTGGCCATCCCGACTCTATCCAGCCCTGCCGTCTGGTCTAGTCTGTCATGGTCTGATCTCTCTGGCCGCTTGTCCCTTGAGACACCCTGTCCGTCCGGCTTTCCTGCCTTTCCCCTGTTATTTCGTTTTATATCTTTATTTTCATACAACTCACAAATTGGCATATAATCGTTCTGTGATGGCATATTGCTTTGCCCGCCGTCGTCAGATCGCCGAGCCATACATATAGCCCGCTTCCTCGTCTCATATTCTAGCCTCTCCTTTCTTTCTTTCTTTTTCTCTCTGTTCTTTCTCCAGTCCTACTCAACAATCGCTCTCTTTTCTCACTCAGTGTGCTTTCTTTTTTTTTTTACAGTTCTGTGAACTTTTTGTCCTTCTCACACTCTTTTCTTAATTTGATTTTCAGGCCGGGCCTCTTCGCTCTTCTCTTCTTCGAACACTCTCTTGTTGTTGTAACGCACTCTCCCTTCCAGATTTCAAGATGAAGACTACTGGCGCCGTTCTCGCCCTCGCTGGCGCAGCCGCCGCGCGCGATATCTCCCTCTACAACGCCGCCATGAAGCGTGAGGTTCCCCAGGAGCACTCGCACCAGAACATTCTTGACGTCGTCAACACCATATTGAAGCAAAACAACCCGCTGGCCATCCAGGACGCCGTCTTCGGTCTTCTGGGCAACAAGCTGCTGCCGAAGGCGCTCCCAACGTCAAGGACCTCGACTGCCTCCAGCAGATTATTGCTGACCAGGTCTTCACCAACGCCGTTGCTGCCGGTGACATCAACGGCCAGGTCAATGCCATCCTCTTCCGTGCCCTGGAGCGCAACACCGGCTTCCGTCGGTCTGGCCTCGGTCCTCTGCACGCAGACCGCTGTCAACCCCGAGATTGCTGCCATCACCCAGCACCAGGACCCTGCCTCGTCTGCGGCCTCGGGCAACAAGCAAATCGCCCTCAATGTGGCCAAGCAGATTGCTGCCGTCGGCGGTGACCCGACCCTAGCCAACCAGGCCAGCACTTTCGCACCCGGCCAGATTGGTGACCCGACGGCCAAAGGCAACACCTGCGACGACGCGACGGATGCCGCTGGCTGCATCAACTCCCAGAAGCTGCTTGTCCCCGACCTGTCGGCTGCTGAGATCAAAGCTGCCGTCGCCGGCGTCAAGGTCAAGTCCCGGGCCACGGCCTCGGTCAACGTCCAGGCCTTCACCGGCACTCTGGGTGGCGCTCCGCCGGCTGTCATCAGCTCGGATGCCGACCCCAAGCGCCCCTTCTCGGTTGACGGCTCGACCTTTGTGAACGCGGGTGCCGCCTCCAGCGCTCGTGCTCGGTCCAGCACAACAAGTGCGCCACGGCTGCGAACTCGGGCCAGATCCAGGGCGGCACTGCCCAGTGCGAGACGCAGCAGGCTGCTTGCGAGGCGTCCAACGCTGCCAAGCGCTTCAAGAAGCTCCGCCGCGCGGCTCTTGGCTTTGGCTCGTGCTCCAACCCCGCCATTCAGTTCGCTGCTGGCCTCGACGGCCGCAAGGAGAAGTCGTTTGCCCCCGTCGACGCGGCCCAGTTCAACCACGGCTCGGCCCTCAACATCAAGTCATCTCGGGCTTTATCTGTGGCCAGCTCGCCTCCCAGTGCAAGGCCGATGCCGCTGCCGTGACGGCCTGCAACAGCGCTGCCACTGCTGCCAACGCCGCTACCGGCCAGGCTGCAGCAGACGCCTTCAACGGCACCCTGGGTGTGTCTGCGTAATGGGTCTGTTTTTGCAGACACTTTATTTTCTGTGGCCTCATCGTCGACGGTCTTTGCTGTGGTAGTCGAGGAGGGTGGCTCTCGGCCACTGAAAAAGTAGACAAGGAACATAATCAAATTTTGTACCCGGTACGCTCTTCTCTGTGAGATTAAGCGGGCTTACGAGCGTTTGGAACTTCTGTTGGTTATTTTTTGATCTATCTATATGCCAACTTGGCTTTGATAGTGAGGGTTTGTTCTTTTTCACCTTGTACGAAGAATAGTCAGTCACTAGTTTCGACAGTGATACCCCTATTTACTACTACGAAGAATGTCAACAAGCATGCTGTGTGACGTCGGTACGTCAACTGCAAAGTATGAGGATAGCCCTGTCTCGATCTGACTTCGTGCAGGTACTGGGACATGCGGGAAGGAGGGCGGCGAGCGGGCGTGAGACCACAGTCTGGCGAAAGGTGGATGACGAAATGCATGCGACGCTGTGGAACAATGCGCCTGTTTTTGCCGGGAAGTCGATTTGGAGTGGAAGACAAGAGAGATTTTGACGAAAAGCGATGGGTATAATGAGAGGTATCATTTTCTCATTGTTGTTTACGTCAAATTGTGTACATCATCATCGATCCCAGTAGTGTTGCTTTGCTGGTTGAGGAGCCGATCTGAGAAAATACTTCTTGTAGGATATTAAGACGGTCCTCATCTCAAACCGAAAATCATGATGGATCTAGAGAGCCAAAATAAGGCTTGTAGCTGTCAAGATGAAAGCAGAGTACGGTTAAAGAGGCAAAGAGGGCAATACGAAACAATGGCAACCGTTGACCAGAAAGAGCAAGCATACTCGACACTAAGAAAATCAGAGTCCCGTTCTACAAGTCGCCAGTATATATGAGGAAAAATGCAAGATCAAAGCAAGACCACGGAAAGCAAAAAGAACAACGCGCGCTCTCCCTACTCTGAGAAGCCGGCGCAGTGTCCGCACAGCTCCCAGTCGGCGCCGGCCGTCTGCCGCCACGACGACTGGGCCACCATTTCCAGGTCCTCAATCTCGTCCCGCTTGCCGCCGCCGCCGCTCGTGTTCCGCCGCGACACGGTCACGCGGTAGACGGCGGCGACCGCCATGAGGTCGATCTGGACGACCTTGATTGTCGTGGAATTTGTACGACAGCAGCGGGGTCATGTTGGACAGGCCTTTTCGACGGCGTCCTTGCCGGCGACGACGCTGGTGCCCTGTCCTCCTCGCCCTCGGCGGGAGGGACGAGCGGGCTCGTGACGACGCAGTCCTTGGCCATGTAGGCGACGGCGGTGGCGGGCTCGTCGCAGAGAGCGCGCCAGAGCTGGGTGTCCATGGCGCGGCCGGCGGCGACGTTGCGCTGGAGGATGGTGGAGAGGCGGCCCTTGTTGTCGGGGCCAATGGGCTGGGTGGACATGTCCTTGAGCTTGTCGTAGCTCTCGTTGGTGAGGCCGAGGACGGTGGGCATTTTGGCGGTTGTGATGGGGTGAGGGTGGAGGCGAGGCGGCGGGGTTGTTTGTGTGTTGATGTGGTGTGTGCTTGGTTCGTTTGCGCTGCTGTGCCTTGTTACCGTTGTGCATCGAGCATCGAGAAAGAGAGGGTATCGACAGGTCCAGGCCTAGATCGACTGGATCACGAAGGCCTTTGTCCATATATACCATTTCGTCTCTATTGTATCGTCCATTTTGCGTCTTTCGTCATCTTCTGTCACTTTCTGTCATTTCCTTTTATTCCCTTGCCTGTTTCACTTCTCTCTCCACGAGTCCCTCGATGGCGTGGCAAACCAGAGGTCACTCGACGTGTCCCACCCCGGGGAAGAGTGGCCGTGTGGAGGGCAGAATGTCGGACACCAGGATTGCCTGTCTCGCTTGTCGTTTGTGGTTTCGTATCTTTGGTGATGTGGTTGAACAGAGTCCTGTGGACTTGGACCGTCTCGCCCATCTGACGTTGTTGACGTTGTTGACGTCAGTGGCCACTGCATGGCCAATCGTCCGTCCAGCCTACAGTAGCCCCCTGTCCCGCGCAGGCTGACCGCCCACACCCACTGTAACGGCCCAGCCCAAGTGCCCTGTGAAACGGGTTTGCTCTTCAGCTTCAGCACCTACGGCGGCTGTTGCCTCGGTACATCAACAGGGTATGACAGAGGAAGCAGAGAAACAAACAAATCGAGCGAAGAAGACGGCTCTCGCCAAAAAACAAGGAATTTGTTGTTCAACCCTCCCGCTGCAACCCACCCTGCGCCCATGGAGCCGTTCCATCGCGATGTCTCCACGCTCTGACGACTACATGTACGTAGCCACTCCAGCCCTCTGCAAAGATGGCCGACCTAGACTGCCACCCACGATGCCTGGGCTGTGATCTCACTATTCTGTCCGCTCTCAAGAGCTTGCAGCTTGCCGTCTTCTGTCTTCTGGGAACGAGGCTGAAAGAAGGCCCGGCGGACTGAGTGCTCGCAGTTGGGCGTCATTGCCTGCAGGAAACAATCCGTGGTCAGGTGAGCCTACGAAGTAGACTGTCAGACGGTCAGAATGTCTCGACGGTCAAGAGCGTCCCACAACTCCTTGCAGGTAGATTGGGCTGTGTGGACGATGAAGCAGGATCGTGCGGGAAGCCAGAGGGCAAAGGGGCCAATAAAGTCAGACAAGTGGAGGGCATTGGCCACAGTTAGAGACAGCCAACTTCGATGCACACCTTTTTGACTATGAACGGGAAAAGATGAGAATGTGTGTTTGGGTGACGGCCGACGACAGGGCATTTGGCAACCACTGACGTCGGTGTTACGATACGAGGCGCCGATGGATGCATACTGAGTATATATCTTCTCCATCGTCTGGCTCCTTGTTCCATGTGCCTCAACCTGCACCTCGCTGTATTCACAAGTCTTCTCGTAGACCTCGTGACTGGAGTGTCTTAAAAGGGTTGTCGACTGGGCGAGACGGATGTGATGTGTGACTGACACGAGGACAGGCCGGCCCCAGTGTAACAAGGCAGGCCTCTCCGTCTGGGTAGCAATCCGAGCCCACGTTCCCATCTGGTGCTTCTCTTTTGTCGATCCCGGCCAGGCGCAGATCTGTTTTCGATGTCATGTTCGGAAACAGGCGTAGCCTCGTAAAGGACGCCCCGCAAGCCGCAAGCAGAGAGTCTCCGTGAGCAGCACAACCAAGCGGTACCTATTACACTCCAGGTCGTGGAGATAAAGTATACATTCCGGGGATGCAAGCCGTGCTCGTCTTTCTGATGTAGACTTTGATTTGCAGCTACGGCCCCTGTCCAGGTCAAATGCTAATTGTAAGAATAGGCAAAGACCAGATGCGTCCACCCCATGCCATCTTTCTTTCCAGCCTCCCCCCCGGCTTAGTACCAGCTGAACTTCTCGTTGGCCACCCAGTCCACGTCCTCCGACGGCCCGGCGCCGTGCCACCGTAGGCTCGGGATGCTGTCCTTCTCCCGCGCCACCTCCGTGTATGCAATCCCGCTCCGCTCGGCCAGGATCCGCTGCGCCGGGGTCGGGTTCCACAGCTGGACCTCGCCGCACCGCCATGCACCCGCCTCGCCCTGTGCATGCGCACAATGGCCGCGAAGCCGTCGACGTGCTGCTGCGAGATGGGCACCTCGCCCGGGTCGGCGGGGAAGTCGTCGTCCAGATCCTCGAGCACGACGTGCAAAATGTACAGCGTGTTGCCCTCGCCGTTCAGCGTCTTGAGGCCGCTGTAGTAGCCGCGCGTCCAAACGACCCAGATGCTGCGCTGCTTCTCGACAACGACGCCGCTGCCGTCGGCTTGGGGCATGGTTCAGCGTGCACAGAGCGCCGCGGACCGTGGGCGTCTTGCCGAAAATGTGCTTGGTCATGTAGTCCTCGCGCATCAGGTGCCACAGCATGGTGTTGAGGTCGGGCACCAGTGTGACGCTGGGCCGGCCAGGCTGGGGCGGCCGCTGCCGCTGCCGAGCACGGCCCGCCGCGTGGCCCGCCGGATGAGCCGCGCGCGCAGCAGCTGCACATCAATGGGGCAGAGCTGCGTCAGTTCGTGGTAGCCGAGCGGTGTGACGGTAAAGCTGCCGTCCTCACCGTGCACGGCCTTGGACGTGTAGCTGGCCGTGCCGTCCTCGCCCTCGGCGGGGCCGGCGCCCGTGGTGGGAACGACAGGTGCGTGCTGGGGAACGCCGGCCAGCCCAGGCCTGCATAGTAGCTCTTGCCAATGTCCGAGTAGAGGACGGAGAAGAGCGTCTTGGGCGTTGGCTGTTCGCTGTCGCTGCCGCTGCCGTGCTCCGTGTCCTTGGCCGCCGCGTTGGCGCCCACCTCTTCGTGCGCTGGGCTGGTCACCTGCCACCGCTCCAGCCGCTGGCCCAGCTCCCGCAGCATTCGCCCTGCGTAGCCCTTGCCCCGGTACGCAGGGTCTGTAAAGACGGACGCAATGCCGTGCGCCACGCCGTCCACACACCTTGGCAGCTGTCGACGCCTCCACCGCCATGGCGGCTTCCGCAGCGTCTCGCAGCTCGACAGGATGGGCCGCGCGTTGGCCGGCTGCCGGCTGTCTGTCAGGATCCAGTGCGTGATGCCGCAGTCCATGGCCAGCGGCACCGTCGTCAGGTAGTCCTCGCGGTGCAGGTAGTCGTCCATGGCAAGTGCGTTGCCCCACATGGAGTGGTGCAGCTCCCAGACTTTGCGGCGTTCGTCCGGCGTCGGGAGCGCGAGGATGAGGGCCGGGTCCGCGACGACGGCAGGCTCTCGCCGTGGCCTGTGGAGCCCATTTTGAGACGAGGCGGTGCGAAAGAAGGCAAGGAAGCAGACAGAATGGACACTCTCGCAATGTCAGGCCGACGGGGTGCAGTCGTTTGGCCACTCGTCGATCTGGGAAATGTGTTGTTGACGGCAGATGCTCTGTCGATGTCACCTGGCCGATTTCTGTTCTGTTGTGCCCTCTCTTTCAAGCTCGATGGACGAAAGAGGAAGGAGGAGCCGTAGCCGGCCGTTTCGTCGTTCGCGGGGGAAGGTGCGGGTCCAGCGCCTGTGCTTGCAGATAAGGAGCGGTTGATTGTCAAGATACAGAAACGAGGAGACGACTGTTGGAAGCGGCGTGTGGAATATATACTCAGCACAAAGTCGATGGTCTCGTCGTTCCCTGCACATGGACAAGAGATACGATGGTATCAACGGAAATCTCGACAGGGAGGATCGGCCGCACCAAGTCTTGAGTGTCGACCCAGGGAGGGTGTCAAGCAAAAGACGCCAGGCGCTTGGGCTTGTGACTCAAGCCCACGTCATGATTGGCAAACAGAAGAAGAAAAGGGCCAGGGCATATTGCCTTGCATTCCTTTTGCGTGTATTTTGCATTCATGTCCAGTATCCAGCAGACACATCCATACACACTTGGCCCAAACAACAGGAAAGAGCTGGCGAACAATGCCTCCTGGAGTTCGGCCGTCTTGTCGTGCAGATACAAAGGCCACTTCCTCACCTTCCTGCACCCTTGCGTCACCGAAGTAGAGCAAGGTGACGGGAGACTCTCCTTGTCACTCAACCCTTTGTACTCCGTACACGTGTGATTTGCTGTTGGCATTGCTGCGGCCGGGGATGCAACGCGGCCCCAGCTGGATGTCCGCTCGATGGACGGAAACGGTCTCCCGATGCTAGCGTTTAAGCCGACGATAGGCGGCCCACAGGCACTAAATATACCCGAAACGGGTCCACGAGGCGCTGAACGGCACGCCATGCTGCACTATCTCAGGAGGGGCCCAGATGACCGCTTTTCTGGCTTTGACGTGCCTGGAGCCTCCATGTTCGAGCTTACGAAGTACTTACTCGTACCTCTTTGCGTTGCGTTGTTCACCGACTCGCCTTGGCTTCTCATGCCGAAACTTTGACTAATTGTGCGTGGTGCTCACAAAGGCGCGGGACTCTTGGGCTCGGATGGTTGCATGCATAGAACAGGAACTAGCACTATGTACGAAAGGGACAAGAAAAATGGAACAAGACCAACGACATACGGAAAATGCATTTTGAATTGTATGGACGACGCCATGGGTCTCTTTTTGACTTTCTGTTTTTTCTGTCACGTACATGGCCGAACGCAGACCTCGGATACAGTTCTTGCCGTAACCAGCCCGTGCGTCCTCGAATCTTTTCCGCTTCACCGGGCACCGCCTCTAGTGGCCGTGTCCGTCATCCTCCCGCTGCTGCTCCGGTCCAGCTTGATCAGCGTGTCGATGCGCATGATGCTGATGCACGCCTCCACCGCCGACTTGAGCTGCCGCACCTTGCTCATGCTCGGCTCCAGCACACCCGCCTTGATCTCGTCCACCACCGGCCGCGCATCAGGTCCAGGCCGTAGTTCTTGTAGCCTTCTTGCGCGCAATCGCCTTCTCGTCGTCCAGCTGCTGCTGCTTGGCCGCTGCCGACTTGCCCTGGGCGGCGGCCGTCTGCGACGCCAGCAGCTGAGCATCCTTGGCACCGCCGGGGCCGCCCACGCTGCCCGATGCGGCACCGGCTGCACCCGCCGACGCCGCCGCGCCCGCTGCGCCGTGGCCGCCGGCCACCGGCTTGTCCAGCACCCGCTGCGACAGCGCGTGCCGTGACCGCAGCTGGGCCACCAGCTCCGAGGCGTCCTTGGCCGCGTTGACGGCCAGCGTCTTGGGGATCACCAGCAGGACTGCGCAAACTCGCCAATGGCAAGCTGCTCGCGCGAGCCCACAGTGCCCGCGTACTCCTCGAGGTAGATGTGCAGGGCCGTCTCGACGGCGCCGCCGCCGGCACGATGCTGCCGCTCTCGAGCGTGCGCTTGACGGCCGACAGCGAGTCGTGCACAGAGCGCTCCATCTCGTCGAGCGAGAAGTCGTTGGGCCGCGCAGGATGATGGACGCCGAGGAGTGGACCTTGGTGCCCTTGACCAGGATGCACTCGTCGTCCGAGATGCGCTCCTGGGAGACCTCCTCGGCGTGGCCGAGGTACGACGCATCGAAGCGCTCGTCGCCGTTGAGATCGGACAGCGTGCTGAGCAGGGTGGCGCCGGTGGCACGGGCAATGCGCCGCAGGTCCTCCTTCTTGCAGCGGCGAACCGCCATGGCGCCGCGCTCGATAAAGAGCTTGAGCACGAGGTCGTCGATGCCCTTGGTGGTCAGGACGACGTTGGCGCCGGCCTTGAGGATCATCTCCACGCGCTCAATGACCATGCCGGCCTCGCGCGCGGATCTGCTCGAGCTGCTGCGGGTCGTCAACGGTAATCTGCACGCCCAGCTTCATGCGCTCCTTTTGCAGGTTCATGTCCAGCACGGCAATCTTGGCGTCGGGTATCGCGTCTTCATGGCCTGCGAGGCGACCGTGCAGTTGAGCGCGTAGCCCTTGACGAGCACCGACTCGGTGGCGCTCTTGCCGTGCGCCTTTAGGATGTTGACGGCCTTGACCGGGTACTTGGTCTCGCCGTTGCGGCTGTTGACCGACTTGACAGCCTGCAGCGCGTCGACGACCATGTTGGCAAAAAAGTCCGAGTCGGCACCGATAATCTTGCTGGACATGGAGGTCTTGGCAATGTTGATGAGCGACTCGCGGCCCAGCTGGTCGACCTTGATGCTAATGTTCTCGCTCATGTACTTGATGGCCTCGCGCAAGGCCAGGCGGTAGCCCGTGATGATGGTCGTCGGGTGTATGCGGTTCTTCATCAGCTCGTTGGCACGCCGTAACAGCTCGGCCGCAATCAGCACCACAGACGTCGTGCCGTCGCCCACCTCCTTGTCCTGCTGCTGTGCCAGGTCCACCAGGATCTTGCCGGCCGGGTGCTCGACGTCGAGCAGCGTGAGGATCGTCGCGCCGTCGTTGGTCACCGTCACGTCGCCAATGTCGTCCACCATCATCTTGTCCAGACCGCTGGGGCCAAAGGAGCTCTTGACCACGTTGGCAATCGCCTGTGTTGCCATCACTGGGAAGGGAAGCGTTAGTATGCAGACACGTCGGCCCAGTGGCACGCCCGACCCAACCTACCGTTCTGATCACGAATGTCGGTGCCAGAAATCTTCTGACCACCCAAAAGAGCGTCCCCTGCCGGGACTGCTCGAACATGGACGTCATGGCGATGGCGGTGTGGGATGGACGAATGTGTATGCGTATGGAAAGACGGCGACACGTCACAGACACGACAAGCAAGGTATCGATCCGTCGGTTCTCGGGGAGCAAGAGTCGTCGAAGATCTGACAGAAAACACTGGCGCCTGGTCGTGGGGGGGTATGTTGTAGCTGGAATCGACCTCGTTGAAGCTCCTGTGACCAAGGCAGAAATATTTCAGACTGTTGGAGTGGCTCTGAAAAATAGGAGAGCTTCGCGCAGTAGCTCTGAATTGGTCCCGCGTTGCTGTTGGGGCTGCCTGCAGTTTGCTGACAATAGGGCGAAAAAGAGGGAGCCGTGGAGGGGGATAGAAGACAGGGGAAGCAGCGACCAGCGGCGGTGCTGCCAGGAGTCCTGTCTCTACAGAGCACAAAGTACGGATTTTACAGTGCTCCATAGCACTCTGCCAGAATTTAGACGGAAAATCAGTTGATCCATGCCCTGCAGGCACAGGGAGAGGAGGGACCTGGCAGAAAGAAGTGACAGGGGCCGCATCGACACACCGCCTTCTCCTCCTGTATCGCAACGAGATAAGAGGTTCCACAAGCTCTAGCCCTCGATCGGCGCCTGAAAGCGACGAGACAGGGCCGACGTGCGGGCAAACAGAAGAATTGCAGCCGCTCAGCGCAAAGAGTCAGACGGCGTAGGACGGAGCAGCAGCAGTCCAATAAAGACTCCATAGTAGAGACTCTTTTCAGCCTGAAAAATAGCAAACAGCACGTTTGAAGCACGCTTGAAGCACCTTGAAGAAACACACGCTGCACAAGACCACAAGGCGACCTGGAGAACCTGGAGAACGAGCATTGCGCACTTCCGACGACTCGTGTTTACTTGTGCTGCAAAGTGTCGCCAGATCCACTGCATCGCCCGTTCGATACCACCAAACATTGCCAAAACCGCCAAAACCGCCATCTGACACACCTGTCACGATCAACAAACATGGCCGACGCAGCACCCCCCGCGAGCACGGAGCCCTCCAAGAGCGCGCTCAAAAAGGCCGAGAAGGCCGCCAAGATGGCCCAGGCCAAGGCGGAGAAGGCAGCCAAGGCGGCCACCCAGACCGTCGCCGTTGTGGGCGGCAAGAAGGCCGACGATATCATTGGCATCACCGTCAGCAAGAACGACCACTTTGCGCAGTGGTACCAGGAGGTTGTGCTCAAGGCCGAGATGATTGAGTACTACAACGAGATTGCCGGCTTCTACATCCTGCGCCCGCCTGCCATGTACGTCTGGAACGTCATCCGCAAGTGGTTCCAGGAGCGCATCGAGCACATGGGCGTCGAGGAGACCAGTTTCCCATGTTCCTGTCGTCCAAGTCGCTCGAGAAGGAAAAGGACCACGTCGAGGGCTTTGCCCCGAGCTGGCCTGGTGACGAAAGCGTAAGTCCCGTCCTGCCACGCGAGATGGCCGTCCTGGCACAAGCGTCCCTCGGTGCTAACCCTGCCCCGTAGCGGCGACAAGGACCTCGAGGTCCCCGTGGCCGTCCGTCCCACCTCCGAAGCCGTCATGTACCCCTACTACGCCAAGTGGATCCGCAGCCACCGCGACCTGCCCTTCCGTCTGAACCAGTGGAACTCGGTCGTCCGCTGGGAGGCCAAGCAGACGACGCCCTTCCTCCGCGCCCGCGAGTTCCTCTGGCAGGAGGGCCACACCGCCCACGTGTCCGAGAAGATTGCCGGCGAGGAGGTGCTCGAGATCCTGGAGCTGTACGCCGGCGTCTACGAGCAGCTGCTTGCCGTGCCCGTCGTGCGCGGCCGCAAGACGGAGAATGAAAAGTTTGCCGGTGGCTACTACACCACCACGGTCGAGGGCTACATTCCCACCAACGGCCGCGGCATCCAGGGTGCCACGTCCCACTGCCTGGGCCAGAACTTTAGCAAGATGTTTGACATTACCGTCGAGGACCCCAACCAAAAGGGCCAGCACATGCACGTCTGGCAGAACTCGTGGGGCCTGTCCACGCGCGTCATTGGCGTCATGGTCATGATCCACGGCGACGACAAGGGCCTCGTGCTCCCGCCCCGCATCTCCAAGGTCCAGGCCATCCTGATCCCCGTCGGTCTGACGGCCAAGATGACGGCCGAGGAGAAGACGGCCCACCTCGCCCGGTGCGACGACCTGTACGCCCAGATTAAGAAGTCGGGCGTGCGCACCGACATTGACGTGCGCGAGGGCTACACCCCCGCCTGGAAGTTCAACGACTGGGAGCTCAAGGGCGTGCCGCTGCGCCTCGAGTTTGGTCCCAAGGACGCCGCCAAGGACGTCATCAGCTACGCCCGCCGCGACACGGGCGAGAAGGGCACGATCCCGCTGGCCGAGCTGGCGACGTCCGTCCCTGCCATGCTCGAGACCATCCAGCAGGCCATGTACGACAAGGCAGAAAAGGCCTTCCGCGAGCACCGCCTGGTGATTTCCGACTGGAGCCAGGTCGTGCCGGCCCTGGACGACAAGAACGTGGTGCTGATCCCCTTCTGCCTGGACCCCAAGTGCGAGGAGCGCATCAAGGACCTGACAAGAGCGATGAGGCCACCGAGGGCCCGACGGCCAGCGTGCCCCCTCGATGGGCATGAAGTCGCTGTGCATTCCCTTTGAGCAGCCCGAGGAGAAGATCCCCGAGGCACCAAGTGCCTGAACCCGAGTGCAACAGCACCGCCAGCACCTGGGTCATGTTCGGCCGCAGTTACTAGAGGGCAGGAGGGCGTGGGCGTGAGGGCGTGTGAAGAGGAGGAACAGAAAAGAATAGAAACATTGCGCGTTTGCTTACGAGGGCTGGCGGGACAGGGTCAACAGGGCGGGCGTAGTATGGAGAGCGACTGATTTTTCATAGTGTTGGCGATGAGCTCATTCAAAAGAGCAAACGAGCAAACGAGCAAAAGAGCAATAGAGCAAGATACGTTTCATACAAATCAACATGACGCTTGCATGCAAACACAGTGGCAACCAGCACGGGTTGCTATCAATTCTGTACAAAGAGAGCCCCATCGCCCTCCGTTTCTTTTTCTTTCTCTCTTTCCTTTTCTCTTTCTTTCTCTTCTTCCTTTTTCCTTTCGTTTTCCCTTTCCTTCTCCTTTTCTTTAAAGGACCACCACCAGTCATTGCGTGCATTGCATGGCAGCTCCTCCTAGAAGCCACCCTTGCCCTGCACCCGCTTGATGGCGCCCACAAAGCCCCTGGCCCAGCTGAAGCGGCCCGGGTCGATGCCTGTAGCGCCGTCGGCCTCTTCGCCCTCGTGATCGCGCCACAGGCCCTCGTCCTTGATGAGTCCGCCGTACAGATGTGTGTTTTGGTTGCGGCGCAGGCCGTCGATCCATGCATGGCACACGTCCGGGCTCTCCAGCATGACATTGATCTCTTGGCTGTGGTACCAGCTCTGTGTGTCCTGGTTGCCGTTGCCCATGATGCCAATGGTCTCGTCGACAATCATGAGCTTGATGTGGCAGTCGCGCTTCTTCTTTACCTGCGGGATCGGCCGGGTCTGGTCCTTGGCGACGTACCAAAAGTAGTGCAGGTGCTGGCGACCCTCTTCAGACAACGCCGTGTACAGCTGGTGGGCAATCATCTCGTTGGTGCCGCCCTGGCGCGGCAGCAGCTCGCCCATGTCGTTGTAGCCGAGGCAGACGTACAAGATCACGTCCAGGCCGCGCTCGCACGCCTCGTAGATGGCGGGGACCAGGGGCTCGGCATTGAGTGTTGGTGTCTGGATAAAGACGTTCTTGCGTGCGTTCTTGAGGGCCGACAGCCAGGCGGCGTTTTGGGCTGGACCACCGACGAATGGGTCGGAGGGCCAAATGGCGGCCGGTTCACCATGGCAATGGGAAAGGGCTCGTGGGTGGCGTGTGGGATGTATGGCGTCATCTCCTCGCCTTCGCGCAGGTCTGGTGCATCGGCCTTGAGGTGGTTCACCGTGTGATTGAGCAGCCGGCTGATGGCCTCCATCTGGGTCTCGCCCGGCTTGGCTGAGACGGCCGTCTGCACGCGGGTGACCTCGCCTGCAATGTCGCGGTCGTACTGCGGGTGCTCGTTTGTGCTTTGCGGCACGAGTGTGTCGGAGGACGTCGGGCTGTGGATGGAGGCGGCTGATCGAGGCTGTCTTCCACTGCTTAAGAAGCCAAGCGTGGCTGGATCAGGGCCGTTTGGTTTGTTGGGGTGGCTTGGTGATGCTGTTGGTCACCTCGGCGTTGCCAGTGTTGCCTTCTTTGATCTGAGCTGCCGTGGCCTTGTCAAGCTCCGGACGGCCCATGCTGCTAGCCCCCCCGACTTTGGAGGCGTGCGGGTGCAGCGTACTGGCCGTTGTTGTCGGGCCCGTGACGATATCGGCGCGGTGCACGTTGTCACTTTCGACCGGGGCGTTGGCGGCATTCGCATCGAGTGCGCCAGGCTCGCGCACACCTCGTCCGTCAACAATGGGGCCAGCCTCAGCCGTTGTTTGCGGCGGTGAGCCACTGGGCAGGCCTGTGTCACTGCTGAGACCACCGGCGGCCGCGGGCGAGTTGTAGCTCGGCAGCGGAGGCTCCATCTTCTTGTGCCAGGACATGAGGGCCATGTCGTAGAATGAGTCGACAATGGGACCCTCCAAGTGCACCATCATCTCCAGGTTGTCATTGTCCTGGATGTTGTTGCTTTGCAGGATGGCTATCTTGCGGTCGACCACCATGTACTTGGCATGGAAGGTGCCGAGCATGGCCTGGTGGTAGTTCATGACCTGCATGTCAATGTGGGGCATTTCCTCGGGCGATGGGATCATGACATTTTTGCCGTGTACTCGTCGACGCCGACAAGATAGTGCGGGTCGAGCACTTGCTTTGCACTGCCGCGATCGTATATGACCTTGACGACGACGCGCTCGCCTCGTTCACCCGCGCGGCGGTTCAGCTCGCGCATGGCGTTGGTCAGGTACCGTGAGGCGACACTGTCCTGCCAGTAGTTGGTCGCCAGAAACACCTCCTTTTCGGCGCGGGCAATGACATTGGCCATGTGCCGTGCAATGTCCGGAATGGTCGAGATCACAGTCAACGGTGCGACGCCGCAGCTGCCCAGCAGTGACGGACTGACCATGGCGCGGTCGGGACTCTCTTGGACGACCGCCAGCACATCACGGTATATCTGGGGGTGTTAGTGGGGACGTGCTGTCGTCTGTCTCGCGCGACACGGAGGACTCGCCTTTAAAAACAGCTCACTCGGCTGTGTTGGGCCCATTTGCCACATTGTGCTGCACGTTGCAGGTCATCGGCCCCCGTGGTGCAGCCTTGCCTGCCGCGTCCTTTGTGTTTTGATACTTGCCATAGAGCGTCTGCCAGGCATCACCAGCTGCCAATGAGGATCGGCAGCCACCAGCGATGACACGCTGTCTCTGGACGTACATAAGTCGAGGATGCCGTTGCCGAGCGTCTCCTTCTTGAGGATGCCAAAGTCTTGGCCTCCATGATCCTGTGTGCGGAGGCACCCTGTGATTGTCGTGGGAAAGGGCCGAAAGGCTGAACGTGGAAATCGGGGGAGGGTTAATGTGTTCAAATGTGTTCAAATGTGTTCAGTGGGCTGTGTAAGATGCACCGTCTTGTGGACTTGAGCTCCGTGATGTGGCTGCAATCGTAGGTTGAAGCTCTGGAAATGCCAAGAGGAAGACAAATAGAAGAAGCCAGTGCCAAGAACGGGGAAGCTACGCCTTATAAAGGATCCTGGGGAGGAAGGCGCGACCGCCCCGGGGGTGGCATTGAGAAGGTGGGCAATTGGCTCGTTGTCCTGTTTGGGAAGGAGGAGGGGCGAAAGGCTAGGGAGGAATAATGATAATAATGTCGTAGAGAACAATGAATTGGGTCGTCAGCGTACGTCACTACTGCAGGAAGCAGGCTTTGTACCTGGGAACGCGAGTACTTTACGTGGAGAGTCGAGAGATAAGAACATGGAAGAAGCAACAGTGCCATGCCTTCACTAGGCTCAGCAAGAGTCGAAGAGGACGGAAGTGACTCGAGTTTCTGTCACTGGCCACATCCAACGCAGCCGTCGCTGCCACTCTCCGTCCTGCGAGCGAGGGAGGGTCCTTTGCCTCGCCAGAGAGGTCTGAGGCTGTCAGCGAGGGCCATTGCTCGTTCATGTCGTGAATGTGGCAGTGTGGCATGACGTCAGTACCGTCAGTGTCACTTGGTGCCGGGGCGCTGCTATGTGCAACGCTGTAGCTGCGGTTTGACAGTGGCTGAAGCAGTGGGCTTTGCGGCTCTGTTGGGCCGAACGTGGCGTTGTCACTCTGCACTGCAATAGCTTGGCCGTTACTCGTACTCGTAAATCTGAATGGATTCTGGCTACGTTGGAGTACATCAATACTATCGTCTGCATACTGAGAGCCCGACCTTTTTTGTTGCTATTGTGAGGTTGGAATAAACGCGATGAATAAGAATGTCTTGGCAGGCCCAGCTTGCACGTTTACAGGGCCCGTCTTACAGGCTGCAGCCGCCACAGGGGCCGTAATGCACTAACGGGGACGTGGCTGCTGCGCCCTGACCACCTCGACGGCGCCTCACCGCCTTTATCGATAAGGCAATTCTGCCAGCGCAATGAAAAAAAGTTCTGGCAAGACGTCTCCACTGGAAAACATGGTGGAATCCAGCGCAGGTGCACCAACCGACACCTTTTCCGACAACCTGAACAACCGCCACGACTCCCCCCTGACTGGACTTGACGGACTCCCTCTCTACTCTGGCTTGGACCGTCGACAAGAACCTCACTCTCCGCGCCACCACCATGGCCCTAAAAAGAAGGAGCGCAGCGGCTCGCCCAGCCGGATCAACGATGCGCGGTTCGCCAAGTTTGAGAGCGACCCGCGGTACCGGCTGCCGTCGAAGCGAGATACCAAAACAAAGCTGGACAAGCGGTTCGGCAAGTCTTGAAGGACAAGGACTTTACGGCCACGACACAGATTGACCGGTACGGTCGCAAGATCAAGTCGGACAAGAAGAAGAAGGCGCTGGAGCGCCTGTACGAGATGGACGACGAGGAGGGGCCGAGAAGGACAAGGACGATGAGGAGGAGGAGGAGGAGAGGAAGACGGCGAGGAGGCCGCCAAGGTCAAGCCGAGCAAACACAGCAACTACGACGCGGCACGAGGCGGTGGTTTCTCGGCGTCCGAGTCGGATTCCGACGAGGACGACGAGGACGACGAGTCGGACGGCGAGCTTTTCGGCGACGAGGACGACAAGGACGACGACGACGCCGTCGACACACAGCAGTTTCGCCAAGAGGAGGCGAGGTGCGACGGCGAGATCACACACCGGCTGGCGATTGTAAACCTGGACTGGGACCACGTCAAGTCGCGGGACCTGATGGCCATGTTTGCCAGCTTTGTGCCCAAGGACGGGCGGGGCCGCATCGAGAAGATTTCGGTGTACCCGTCGCAGTTTGGCAAGGAGCGGATGCAGCGGGAGGAGCTGGAGGGCCCGCCGCGCGAGATTTTCAAGGCAAAGGACAAGGCGGGCGACGAGGACAGTGAGGGGGATGGCAGCGACCACGACAGCGACAACGACAGCGACAGCGGCAGCGACAGCGAGGACCCAGACGACTCCGACGAGGAGGACGAAAAGGTCAAGCAGGATCTGCTGCGCGAGGAGGACGACACGGACTTTGACAGCAACGCGCTGCGGTCGTACCAGCTGGACGGCTGCGGTACTACTATGCTGTGATGGTGTGCTCGGACAAGGCGACGGCCGAAACAATCTACCGGGCGACGGACGGCACCGAGTACCAGTCGTCTTCCAACTTCATCGACCTGCGGTTTGTGCCGGACGACACGACGTTTGACGACGACGAACCCCGCACGAGTGCACAGAGGTGCCGTCCAACTACAAGCCGGTTGAGTTTTGTGACGAATGCGCTGCAGCCACAGCAAGGTCAAGCTGACGTGGGACATGCACCCCGAGGACAACTCGCGCAAGGACTGATGAAGAAGGCGTTTTCGGGCACGCCGGCCGAGCTGATTGAGAATGATTTGCGGGCGTACCTGGCGAGCGACAGCGACGGCGAGACGGCTTCGAGACGACGCGAGCGTTTGCGCGTGGAGGAAGGGCAGACGACAAGGCCGAGGACGGCGAGGAGGACGAGAAGGAGGACAAGAGAGAAGCCGGCGACGCCTGAGCAAAAAGGAGCTCGCGCGACAAAAGATGCGCGCGGCGCTGGGCCTGCCGAAGAGCCGGCCAAGAAGAGCGCGCCTGTGGGCGGCATGCCAAATCACCTTTATGCCTGCGCTGTCGGACGCCACGGCGGCCAAGAAGAAGTCGGCCGAGGCCGGCCCGGAAGACGACCCTCGAAAAGTACAAGCGCAAGGAGAAGGAGCGCAAGGCCCTGCGCAAGCAGAAGGCGATTGCAGCGCGAGGGCCGTGACTTGGAGGCAGAGGCAGAGGCAGAGGCGGGACAGAAGCGGAGAGCGACGCCGAGGTGGTGGCGGTCTTGCCGAGGACGGCGACAACGAGGCGGATCTGGGCTTCAACGACCCTTCTTCATGGACGATGCAGCGGGCGCCGGTGCTTCTGGTGCGGGCAGCACCTCCAAGTCGTCGATCCGCAAGGAGGAGCGCTTGAAGAAGCGCGCCGCCGTGAGGCCGAGCCAAGGAGAAGGAAGAGTCGCGGGCGCAGCTGGAGGCGCTGATGGGTGGCGACGGCGAGACGAGCGAGGCTGCGGGCCACTTTGACTTGCGCGAGGTGACGAGGCGGAGCGGCAGCGGCAAAAGGAGGAGCGCAGGACGAACCGGCGCAACCACAACCGGCCGGCGCGATGGCGATGGCGATGACGATGCGACGATGCGGTGCCGGTGCCGCCACAGCGACGACGTCCATTCACGGCTGGACGTGGCAGATTCCGCGTCTGCAGGCGGTGTTGCGGCGCTGATTTGCCATTGACCCGTCGCACCCGCAGTTCAAGGGACGCGCTGGGTCTGCAGCAGATGCAGACGAGGCGCGGCAGATGCGAACAGCGGCGGCGGAGGCGACGGGGTGCTGCCGCGAAGACAAGCAGAAGGCCAAACGAGCCCGAGCTCGAACCAGAACGAGCGCTGGCCAGCCTGGTCAAGTCGGTCAAGAGCAAGGCCAAGAGGCGACATTGTGAGGATGTGCGGAGAGACTTGACGTTTGCGTCGATATGGATAGATAAAAGGCCTCTTCTGTCCTGACGGGTACTCTTGATTTGACTGTCACTTTTGTTTCCTCTTCCATTGTATTCGTTTATGCTGCAATCTTTACATCTGCCATCGTTACATGGTCGCTACTATAATCTTCATGGACACGACACGTTCACAGCACAAATCACTGGTACAACGACACTTTTGACACCGCTCTGTTTGTGCGCCGGAGTGGGACAGACGCGGCCTGTCCAGTGTCTGCCAAGTGCCGTCGCTGCAGGCACAAAAGCTGGAGGGTGGCGGTGCTCGAACAAGATTCGAGCTCTATGAGTTACGCTGCATTTTCCTGCCGTGGATCCTGCGTCTTGTCGCATATCGTGGCCGTCGATGTTCGATGTCTGTCGGTCGTTTGTGTACAGCTGACTGAACTGACAGCTTTGTGTAAGTCGGACCGGGCGACAGTGGGTCAGACCCACATAAATGCGCGGTCGTCGGCTATCGTTCTCGGCTCTACTTTTGTACGAGTATGAGTCTTTGGCGTGTGCACCCGCCTGACAGGTGTCACTGGCGCACGTGGACTGTCTCTAAATCGGCTTCTGTAGTACGCGATGAAATTGACTTGACATCTGTCAAGCCTGGGCAGTCAACAACAGGGAACATCATAGCCTGTGTTTTGTGGCTGGTGTTGCATTGCAGGACAAGACGAGATGACGTGCTTTCTCCAGCTTAGGATGTCAGGCTTCATCTGCCCACAAGAAGAAGAAACAAGACAGAACAAAGCAAGAAGAAACAAGAGAATGGAAAGAGAGATGAGAGAGAAAAGACGAGAAAACAGAAGAGGAGACGAACGAGACAGCTGCGCCAAGAAACACCACGCCGGCAACAATCTACTTGGCCTCCCGCCTTTTGACACCTGGCACTTCCTTTCGCATCGCATTTGACACATCCGACATTTTCCTGCACAAAGCACCTTGTCCACAAAGCCGTTGCCACAGTGGCCGTGCGGGCCCCTACCATCAACCTCCACCAACGACGGTGCCTTGCCGTCTCACCTCAGACTCTGGGAGACGCATTGCCGTCACTGTCACGCCACTTGTAACGACGTTGGAAGGATATGAACACGCGTGTTTGCTCTACTTTTCGTGTTGGAAGGGCTGTGCAGCGGCAGAACGGAGGTGTGGTCTCGCGCCGCACAAATGATGCTTCCGGATGGTCCGGCAATCTGACGGCCGCAATCAGATCGCTAGTTCAGAGACCAGTCCCAGGGGCCGTCTGCAATCCACCAAGTGCGCCGCTCAACAGCGAAGCTCGTCGTCTCATTCTCCGCTGTCTGCGAGTCGTGTGCAGGAGATGCCGTTTGTGAAAAAGAGCTGTGCGTGCGTTTTGACGTCGAGGTTTCATCAACGGAATACAACAAAGATAAAAAACGCATGCCCTTGCTCTTTCCTATCCCAGCACGTGTCGACGTATGCACTTGCCCGACATCGACCGCGTGACGCGTCGCCGTCGAGCTAGGGGCTGTCACTAGTTGTTGCTTCCTGTTGTGGCCAGTTCATATCGGATTCGGTAACGGGTGGAGCAGCTCTTGTCCGGCTGCTCCTGCCTCTGACAAGCTTTCCACCTAGAAGTACTCTGTTCGTCTTGATCTGACCATTCTCATTGTTTCGTAGACAATGTTTCGTAGACGATGCACGGCTTCATCGTAACGATGCGTGGCTCCATGCCCTCAAATACGACATCTGATAGGGAACACGCGGCCAACTAGCGCCAGGCAGTGCTGGACGGGGCTTGGACCGTGGTCCAGGCCTACGAGTCCTTCGTAGTGCCATTGCCCCAGCCCGTTGTACTTTGTACTTGTAGTCTGCGGGAGAAGGCCTTGGCACGACCATGGAAGCACTGAAAGTGGAAGCGGCGCCCAGTCGTCGTCGTCCAAGAAGGGCAAGAACTTGTAAGTGACGTGCGAGATGCTTTTGCCCATTTCTCGCTCTATTTCGTCGGCTTCAACTCATCATCGCCGTAGCCTTGGGAGAGGTCCGAACATGACGAGGGCCACGCGAGTCTCTTGTCCATTCAGTCCGCAACCTCGCGCGCAGCTCGACGCCCGTCCAATCTTACTCGTACGCAGAATGACGTGCGGCAATCGAAGAGGAAACCTGCGTGGGTCCTGTTCGTCATCATCCAGCACCCTTCCGAGCCTAGCCCCTTTTCCTCGTTTCTCGCGAAAGGACTCGTCACGGATTTGCGCGTCGTCGATCGCCTCCCTCTCCTCCCGTAGGAACGCTACTCCCCAACGTCGCCCCCTTTCGGCTCCTCAACCTTGCCTCAGCTTGCGCCCTCCTCTCTTGGGAACTCTGGGGCTTCCCTCATCTCCAGGAGTCCACTCTTCTTTGTCGACACCTCCACGTTCCTAGTGTCCGACAGTGTGCAAAAATAGACAGGAGTTGCGCAAGACAATGCCTAGGGCGTTCGTTTAAGTGTCCGGTGTCTTACGAGGCCCAGGAAAAGACGAAAAGACACAGGGTGATCTCGCCTGGCATGTGTAAAAGGTACACTCGAAAGGGAGACAAAAACGATGGGCCGCGCCGCTCATTGTCCATTCTTTACTTTGCCATTCTTGTTTTCTGTACATCTACGGCACAGTTCCACCAGGCACCCACCACGTTTTGCCATTGTCTGCGGAGAGAAAGTCGAGACTCGAAACCGCGAGACAACTTTTGATCCAACGTCTGTCTGTTCAACTGATCACCAGTCTTGAAAAGATACTTTCCCGCCAAGCTTTTGTGTCCTCGTATCGACAGCATCGGCCCAGCGCCGCCGCCCAACCCAGGACGGTCGAGCTAGAAGCTCGCATTGCTTCCCGTGAGACGTCTGCCTTTTCCTCGCCAGGCTTCACGATCCAGCCCTCAGACCACCCTCGCTCCACCCGCCGTCGACCAACATCGGCCCGTCGGCTCCCCTACCGATTTACACAGCCGTGTGTTCGGAGTGCAATAGAGAGCCCTGACGCTTCGACCTCTCTGCCCGATACTTGCTTCGATTTTGCCGGCCTCTTTGACAACTGCCTGTTTTGTCGCATCTTACAGATCTTGCAAAGGCTACGGAGCTTGCGGGTTCAAGCGGGTCCCTCTTTACCGTACACGCCGGTCGGCCTTCCTCACGTTGGTCGCGTGCTCAACACGTCTAGCCTGGGGCACGACTACGCTCCGGGCTGACCGGAAACCTCGACTCCCTGGAAAGAGCGCACAGGCGTTTGTTCCCTACAAACATACTCCACAATGGCAGCAGCGCCAGGGGACGCGATGCTCTCCGGTGGCAGACAGTCATTGCCGAGCGGTCGGCGCGTCTAGCTGGAGCCGGCTCTTGGCACACCAAATTCGAAGCATCCTCCCATCACCCACACGCGCCTCGGCCTTTTTATATCGGCCGCGCTTCGCAGGGGCGCAAGGCTCCGGCGGATCGCCCTGGTTTTTGCAGGCGCGTTCCTCTTGACATTATGCATGCTGCGCCTCAACGACAAGGCCACGGCCTCTCCGTACCCGGCGGCATGCGACACCTGCCATGGGGCACCCCAGCCAATGCGACAAGACTAGAGGAGGAAGCAGAGGCCGCAACAGCAGCTGCCGTAGCTGCCGAGGCTGAACACCAAAAGTATGTCGCAGGTATGGGCGACGACGAGTTTGACACGACGACAACGACACTGCTCCCACACATCCCCGCCAAGATTTGGCAAATCTACCTCGACTTCAAGCCGACCGTCGTCTCCGTCACCTACCTGGCCAGCTGGCTGGCCCATTCGCCGTCGTATTCGTACACGCTGCTGGATGCAGGCGGCGCGCTCAGCATGGTCCGCCGGCTGGTCGACATGGCGGCGCCCAGAGAGGGAGGGGGTGCGCAGCGCGTGCCCGTCTACCCCGACACGCTTCGGCAGACTGCCAGTCCGGCCGAGGTTGCGGACGGCGACGACGGCAGTCGCTTGCCGCGCATCGGCGCCCCCGTCGAGATGGGCACGCTCGATTTTGCCCGCGACGCCCTCCAACAGTACAACGGGATGCCGCGCCGCGTGCTGCGCGCCGACTTTATGCGTTATTTGGCGCTCGCGCTCGAGGGCGGCGTCTACTCGGACATGGACACGTCGCTCGTCCGGCCCATTGGCGACTGGGTCCCCGACCGGTTTCGTGCCGACACGCGCCTCATCGTCGGCCTCGAGTCCGACTCCAGCCCGCCCGTCAAGGGCACCGTCTACGAGGTGCAGTTCTGCCAGTGGACCCTGGCCAGCGCGCCCAACCACCCCACGCTCTGGACCATGCTCGACCGCATCCTGGCCAAGATCTCCAAGCTGAAGGGAGGCTTACTGGCGGGCAAACTGTCCGACAAGGACGTCCTGGCCATTACCGGCCCGGCGGCGTGGACCGAAGTCGTCTTTGAGCACCTCGACCAGGTGGCCGCACGGGCGTCGGACAGCCGCGCATCACATGGGAGACGCTGTCGGGCATGACGGAGCCGCAGCTGTACGGCGACACGCTGGTGCTGCCGATCGACGGGTTTGCCACGGGCGTGCCGCATTCGCATGCAAGCCGGGTCCAAACAAAGCAGACGCTGGTGCAGCACCAGTTCCAGGGAAATTGGCGGGATGATAGGGGCTAGGTGAAGGCATCGTGACTGAGAAAGGCGTTGGATGGGTCATGCGTTTCATGGGTGTTTGGTGGACACAGGTCGGCGGTCTTTTCCAGATGACGGCGTTACATTATGGCTTCTTTAGAATATACCACCCCTTTACATTAAAACCCGCCAGTTCGAACGCTCCCGACTCACAAGCAAAACGAAAAAAAAAAGACTTTTGCTACTTCGTAGTAGCACCACACATAGACATAGCAAAAAGAAAGGTTGTAATGGTCCCGGAGGGGCTCGAACCCTCGACTTTCGCATATGTTTCCTCGCAGAAGAAATATTAGTACGATGCGCTAACCAACTGCACCACGGAACCTGTACGAAGACAGGAGCTAGGACTTCTTGATGGAAGGCAAGACCGCTCGTAGAGCTTATAAAGCAATCGTTTAGCTCTACTTGGTGGGACTACAGTCCATCTTTTCACCTGTAACTCGACCGCAGTACGAGTAGTATCTCACAAGAGTATTCTGTATCTAAATCCACTGATCGAAAACGTATGACAAAAACATCAAATGCTTTAAAAAGCGAGTGTTTGCTTCATGGCAAGAAGACACGTTGTGCGTCGCAAAAGACACAAACGGACCTCGTACACGGCGAACACGGTGCACGTCGTGTGAATGCTTGGCCCGAAAGCTACACAGACTCAGGTCTTGACTTGTGAGAAGACGGACACCGGCACCCATTCCCAATGTCTGGGGTGATTGGCAGCTGCAACCGTTTTCGATGGTGTCTAGACCATGTTCGCCTGTTTTCGGGTCTGATTTGCAATGTTTTCTTCCTACTGAGTAGGGAGTGCCTTCTTGGGAACGCCCTTTAGGGAATGGATCTCGGCATTCCAAGGGCACCTCACTTCTGAGCGGGCCAAGACGTGCGAGGTATTCAGGCTTCCGGGCCCCAGGCGACCGCGACAGGCACTGAGTGACAGTCTGTGAGCCTCGAATTCGCCACGGGCCGCGACGAGAGAGACGGGTCGTGCTCTCCTGCTGAACGACCACACAGTGACGCATACTGGTGCCGGAAAACACCAACGCAGGTACCACCACAGCCATGCATATGCCCGCGGACGTGCATCTGCCTCTATCGAGCATTTCCTTTTCGTGCTCTCTTCTTTTTCGGGAGAAAGTGAAAGAGGCGTGCAGCTCTCCGGATCTCCGCCGCGCTTGCAATGGGGCACCTTTTTCACCTTGCAGCCTTCCCAGAGACGTGAAATCTCATTGCTCCTGTTTGTTCATAAAGTGTGGCAGTCCTGTTCCTCAACCTTCTCTTTGATACCGTTCCGCCTTTGTCTTGATAGCCACAAAGACCAGCGCCTCCAAGATGTCACTACGTCTGGCCGTCTTTGCATCGTTTGTCGGCATGGCCTGTACGGCCACGACAGCACCCACATCCGCAACGCCAGCCAGCATAGAGGCCTCAATTTTATTGTCCATGTCGGCTCATGTGCCCAAACTCACACCGACAGCATCGATCAAGCCGACGACCTTGACGACATCTGTAGTATCAGAGCCAAAGACAGCCACGATACAGACTCACTCTACAACGACAGCAGGGCCTCCAACATCACCTCCCCGACAGCCTCAGCATCAAAACCAACGACGGCCACGACGTCGACAGCACCAGCCAGCACCATTTCCATCTCGGTCGGCCACTCCGGCCTCTTCTTCACACCCAACGCTGTCTCGGCCAGTGTCGGCGACGTCCTTCTCTTTTCCTTTTATCCACGCAACCACAGCGTCGCCCTCGGCTCCTGGGACAAGGCCTGTGCGCCGGCCGCCAACGGCTTCTTCTCGGGCTTCGTGCCCGTTGACGAGAACGAGAGCGGCGTACGTCATGCTTTCCCGATTCCCATCTTGTGCTACACAGGCTAACGCGGACCAGCTCGCCACGTTCCGCGTCGAGGTCCGGACATCGGATCCGCTTGTCTTTTATTGTGCCGCCGGCCGCCACTGCCAGGACGGCATGTATGGCTTCGTCAACCCGGCCACGGCTGACGGCAACACCGAGTTCAGACAGCACAACTTGACTGCCTACTCTGTGATGGCCAAGAATGCCTCTAGAAACATCTCGCCGCCGGCCGTCGTGGGCGGTACACTGGCCTTTAACGGCACGACCATCAACAGCACGACCAACGGCACCGTCTGCGGCCGCAGCAGTGCCAACATCACGTCGGCCGACACTTGGTGCATACCCTATATACCAAACGTTAGCAACGGAGCAGCACCTGTTGGGCGTTCTCTCTGGGCTGTGCATTGGTTGCGGTTAGCGGCTGTGTGCTGGATGTAAGATAGCCGAGGCTGGTATATAGCGACACGAGACGAAGCTCGAGACACAATATTGCCACTGAAAAGACGTTTGAATGCACTGAAAGCGATAATTCTCATATCGTGTCGTGACGGTATCAGTGTCTTTGCTGCTAATGATCGGGCCTCCTCGTATTCGGCCTCTTTCCCCACACCGTAGTGTCTACTGCTGCAGGCGTCGTACCATATTGTAGTGTTAGAGGTCCCGTTCTCCCGTTCTCCCGTCAACTTCCGCCTCACATGACACCAGTGACGTTTTTCCTTGACAGAGGCTGCCGAAGGGGGTTTGGGGGCCTTTTGTCGCAAGGCTTTAGCGCAATACAGCGTCTCGGCAGTGTTAAAAGCCGCCCCAAAGCCGGCAGCAGCCAACCAGACGTCGCTTGTTCCTGTCTGTCCAAACGTCCCCAGAATTCGCATATGCGCAAAATCGTGCCGCGGGACTTTACGCCCTCTTGCCGTCCTGTGCGCTTTTGCCTCTCTTCTCTGACATTTGCCGCCTCTCACCGTTCTGCTTGGCTCGAGGCATAACCTCACCACTGTATCCTCCCTCGGCCATCACCCACCCCTGACGATGCAATGATCGCTCGCTCGTCCTCTCCCTCCTCCCTCTACCCGGCCGTGCGCCGCGGGCTTGTGCGACGGTCGACGCCGCTTCGCCGACGGCCGCTCTCGCCACCAGCGCCGCCCGTTTTCTTGCTCCGGCCTCTTCGACAACACTTCCTACGCCCCTGTGTGCGAGATGCATGCAGACCCAGGCTGGCGCGTCCGCTCGACCCACGACAGCATCAAGATACAGCGCAACCACGGCCTCCGGCAGCATCTTGGGCACCGGCGTCGGCGCTGACACGTGCGCGGAACGGCCAGCAACGGCGCAATGCCAGCAGCGCGGCGGCGGCGGTAGAGAGCCCGGCGAAAGCCACACACGACGATATCGGGCCGTTGCAAGAGTACGACCGGCGTGTCGAGGCCGGCCGTCTGCGCAATGACGAGCACCAGCGAGGTACGTCCACGCAGCCGTAGACTACGGGACACTACGGGCCAGGAGACGCCATCGGCACTGACACAACACCAGGGATCATACAGAGTTTGCAGCACATGCACGACGAGCTTTGCCACTACCACGCGCCAGACGTGGTGCACCCCGACATCGAGAGCCTTCAAGCCGCAGCCCACGTCGTTTATGGGCTCGCTCTTTGGCGGCGGCAAGCCCAAGACGGCCGCTATCGGCAAGATCCCCGAGAACCTGCCCGGGGCCTGTATCTGTACGGCGACGTCGGCAGCGGCAAGACGATGCTGATGGACCTGTTTTTTACGACACGCTGCCGAGCGCGGTGCGGTCCAAGACGCGCATCCACTTCCACAACTTTATGCAGGACGTGCACAAGCGGCTGCACAGATGAAGATGAAGTACGGCAACGACGTCGACGCCGTGCCCTTTGTGGCGGCCGACATTGCCGAGCAGGGCAACGTGCTGTGCTTTGACGAGTTCCAGTGCACGGACGTGGCCGACGCCATGATCCTGCGGCGGCTGCTGGAGGCGCTCATGTCGCACGGCGTCGTGCTCGTCACCACGTCCAACCGCGAGCCCGACGAGCTCTACAAGAACGGCATCCAGCGCGAGTCGTTTGTCCCCGCCATCGAGCTGCTCAAGCGACGCCTCCACGTCATCAACCTCGACTCGCCCACCGACTACCGCAAGATCCCGCGCCCGCCTCGGGCGTCTACCACACGCCGCTCGACAGCCACGCCAAGTCGCATGCCCAGAAGTGGTTCCGCTTCCTGGGCGATCGCGAGCACCCGGAGCCGCACCCCGAGGTGCAAAAGGTCTGGGGCCGCGAGATTTACGTGCCGCGTGTCAGCGGGCGCTGCGCCTGGTTCACGTTTGACGAGCTCATTGGCAAGCCCACGTCGGCTGCCGACTATCTGGAGCTCGTGCGCGCCTACGACGCCTTTATTGTGACGGACGTGCCCGGCATGACGCCACCGGCAGCGCGACCTGGCGCGCCGTCTCATTACCTTTATCGACGCCGTCTACGAGGCGCAGGCCAAGCTGGTGCTGACGACGGCCGTGCCGCTCAACCAGCTCTTTGTCTCCCGCGACGAGATTGTGGAGACCCTGGCCAAGGACGGCAGCAGCACGACGACAAAGGCGCGCGACGGCCAAGTGACGAGGCCATTGAGCAGCTGGTGGAGGGCATGGAGGGCCACAACATGATGGCCGAGGCTCAAGCACTCGAACCTGTTTACGGGCGAAGAAGAGGCCTTTGCCTTTGGGCGCGCGCTGTCCCGCCTGACGCAAATGGGCAGCAAGGAGTGGGTGGAGCGCGGCATGGGCCTGGAGAGCCAGGGCGGCAAGCCGGAGCACGACAACTGGGCCAAGACGCGGAGCCGGCAGATGGAGGACAGCATGTAGCGGACGGGCGGACGTGACGCGTGTCCACCAGCGCTCACCTCGCATACATGTACGAGTAGAAACAAGCCTGCATATAGAAAGCCCTCTTTGTTTGTCCGCAACGTCGCTGTTGTCCGGGATGCGTGCTTGACATGTGAATCTGATATCTGGCGCCGACAGTCACGTGGCTGAGCCTGGAGAGAGACCGGAAACAGCGCAAGTGGTGCGAGAGCAGCCAGTCTCAAGCCATAGTATGCCGTGCCAACGACCGTCCAGGCAGACAATGTCTCAATGTCCGAGACGGTGCCGCTGTGCACGATGGGAGGGTGCCGGATGTTCGTGCGGTGGTGCACTGTCGCCTCACCTGTGGGTCCCTGCGTCTCACTGCTGCATCCGGCATCAGTGGGCCAGTGGGACTCTGACGTACCAAGTACTCCGCACTGCTTCCAGCCAATCGCGTGCGCTTGTGGAGCTCACCTCGATCGCCTTCCAGATCTAGCCTGTACATGTACCTGCGCCGCCTGGCCAACCTAGGAAGGAGGGCGAATACCTGCCTGACCCGCTGCTTATCGGTGCGGAGATACAGCTGCCTGTTCCCCTCGAGCGTCCGCTCTCTTCTCCCATCTCCCCATACTTTGTACGCAATCCGTCCCGACAGACCGTTTCCCCATACAAACAAGACAACGATTGACGATTCTGCGTTTCATCAATCATCCCGTTCTTGGCCACATTGCTCGCATTCGCTTTTCCTTGCACAACCGCCATCATGAAGGCCGCCCACGCCCTCGCGCTGCTGCTGCCGGCCGTGGCCGCGCGCTTCGTCGACAGCACCAAGGGCGACGACAACGTCGAGCTGCCCCCCGAGGTGGCGGCTGCCGAGCAGTAACCTGATTGAGCTGGCCCCCGGCGAGACCCGCTGGGTGACGGAGGACGAGAAGTGGGAGCTCAAGCGCAACGGCCTGCGGTTCATGGACATTACGGCGACGGAGACGCTGGGCCAGATCAACGCCGTCAAGGTCAGCGCGGCCGGCCAGCCCGTGTCTTTCCGGCCAACGCCACGCTGCAGTCCGAGGTGGCGCCGCTCGCCGAGAACCTGAGCAAGGCGTCGCTGCAGGCGCACCTGGAGAAGCTTGACGTCGTTCCACACACGCTACTACAAGTCCGACTACGGCGGCAGTCGTCCAACTGGCTGCTGGGCCAGGTCAAGAAGATTGTGGGCGAGGCCAACGGCTTCAAGCACGGCATTACGTCGAGCACTTCCCGCACCCCTGGGGCCAGAACTCCATCATTGCCCGCATCCCGGGCCAGACGAACCGCACGATTGTGGTGGGCGCGCACCAGGACTCCATCAACCTGTTCCTGCCCTCGATCCTGGCGGCGCCGGGCTCCGACGACGACGGCAGCGGCACCGTCAACCATCATGGAGGCGCTGACGGCGCTCTGCAGTCCGAGGACATCAAGGCCGGCAAGGCGCCCAACACGGTCGAGTTCCACTGGTACTCGGCCGAGGAGGGCGGCCTGCTGGGCTCGCAGGCCATCTTTGGCACCTACGAGAAGGCGGGCAACGACGTGCGCGCCATGCTGCAGCAGGACATGACGGGCTACGTGCAGGGCACGCTGGACGCCGGCGAGGTCGAGAGCGTGGGCGTGATTGTGGACTACGTCGACCCGGCCCTCACCGAGTTTATCAAGAAGGTCATTGTGGCCTACTGCGACATTCCGTATGTGGAGACCAAGTGCGGATACGCGTGCTCGGACCACGCGTCGGCCAGCAAGGCAGGCTACCCGTCGGCGTTTGTGATTGAGTCGTCGTTTGACCTCAGCGACAAGCACATCCACACCACGGACGACCTGATCAAGTACCTGTCGTTTGACCACATGCTGCAGCACGCGCGCATGACGCTGGGCTTTGTGTACGAGCTGGCGTTTGCCGACTTTGACGAGCTGGAGAAGAGCGCCGGCCACTCGCCAAGGCGCCGGCCATGGGCGAGCTGTAGGTGGACATGGCCGTGGACGCGTGCGCGTGCGCGTCGACATGTGTCAAGGTCGAAAGGACGAAAGGACGAAGGGCAAACAGCCGATTGGTACGGCCGCGGATACGGGCCGCGGATACGGGGACCAGAAGGCCAAACATGTTGCATTATCCACACGTCCATCGACCGGACACGAACGAGTTTCAAGAGGACGCACCCTGCATCCGATGGCATGTTTACTATATACTATATCCGTTTCCGTTGCTCCGTGAGAGACGACTGCTTTCAGCTCGGCTGGGCACGTTCACGGTCCATGTGCTCCGTTCTTGTCCGTGCTTTGTATGCCGTCCATGTTCTTTGCTAGCTCCACAATGGGAACGTGGGATGAACGGAATGAGTGACATGTGGACTGCGTATGTGCAGAGGTTCGGAAGAGGACGAACTCGCATCGATGGCTGCTTCTGTTACGACGGCGCACGTGTTGGCCCAACTGACCGACAGGAAAAGGGGCTAGACTCGGGGCAGTCTTGTTTGTGTCGTGTCGTGGCGGTGGTGGTGGATGCTGTATGAAGTACGCCGTACGAGTATTAGCGTCTATATCGTGCCCTGCGGTAGCCACAGAGCCTGATCTACGAAGTAGCGATTTAACCTTGTCTACCTTGTTTGGACAACCTGCTGTGCCGTCCGTCTACCGTGTGCCGTGACTGGTTTGCTGTTGACGGCTCTCCTTTCACGTTGTTCGTCTGTCCGGATGCCCACGGGGTAACGTGTCGTCCCCACGAGAGAGTCGATCCTTTTGCAGCGCCGTTTTTGATCTTCTGTCTCATCTTCTCGCATCCCTTTGCAGCACACGCTCTCCTGCTCTGATGGGAGAAGAGATTGCTGATCTGTCCGCCTCTTGATTCTCGGAATCCACGACGTACGAGTATGCACAATCGGCCGTGTCCGTCTGGTCCTGCATTGGCTCGACCATTCTTCAATGGGCGGACGCCTCTCCATCAGCCCATTCGAGCTGGTCTGTCCAAGCTGCACTCGAGCAAAAAGGGAAAGAGGCAGAAAAGATGTCAATGTCAAACGCCCAGACCGTAGTGAAGCGTGCGTAACGGCCCGCTCGTCAACGGGCGCCGCCACACAGCCTATGGAATAAGAAGAGGGGACCAGCTAGGAGGGAGCGAGGACGGCAGACAAGCGGCTCGGTGATCTGAAAGGTCAAGGGCCGGCTTGGCAGCACGAGGAACACGGCAGAGATGGAGATGGAGATGCTGCTCACGTCGCGGAGAGGGCGCCGATGAGACGACGATTGCCAAGACATCGGCTGAGCGCACGGGGCGAGAGGCGACGGCCACGATTGGAAGGTGCTGCCAAGGCGCCCTGGTCGCCCTGGTTCGGCTCCTGTCTTGTCTGATTTAGGGGGGTCTTGGCATGCAGATGGGACTGATCCGAGGACCACACACCACGACAGAGTCCTCTCGCAATGGCACGGGAAGATCATGCAGAGTGCGGAAGAGGCGGGCAAGAAGATCGACGACGTACGAGTACGAGTGCTGTAGATTGCAGATTGCAGATTGCAGATTGCAGATGCGCATCAAAAACTGTGGTCGTCGTCTGGTCTGGCCTCGGCTTCTTGCCACGCTGCAAGGGCGCATTGTTGCTGAATAGGAAGGCGTCCATGGCCAGGGCCGTTCCATGGCTCCTTCCCGTCACTACGAGGCACGCGGATTGTGAACGGGCAGGTCCCGATGGCGAGCTAGGAAAGAGCTAGATAAAGGAGGGATCGTCGGTACATAAAGGGCGGATGGTACGAGGGGAGAAGAGGAGAGGAAGAAGAGAAGAGAAGAGAAGAGAAGAAGAAGAAGAGACGAAGAGAAGAAGAGTTTACTCTCGACACAGCTCTCTGCATCGCCACATTCACCATGCACAGCTTCCTCGCCACGCTCGCCCTGGCCGCTGTGGCCGCCCAGGCGCAGAGCATCAACGCCATCAACGGCCACCAGTTCCTGTCGCCGTACAATGGCAAGTCGGTCTCGGGCGTCGTCGGGCGTTGCGTTCACGGCCTAAGGCATCGGCCGGTCTGTACCTGCGCAGCCCCAATCTGTCGTGCGACGCGCGCATCGGCAACGGCCTGTACGTGTACAGCTCCACGCTCTCGGCGCCAACGCAGCATCGCCATTGGCGACACGCTGACGCTGAGCGGCAAGATCACGAGTACCGCTCCAACACGGCGTACCTGTACTCGACCGAGCTAGAGGCCCCCGTCGTGCAGGACTGGGTCTCGGGCAAGGGCGTGGCGCCCAAGGCGCGCGTGCTCGGCAGCTCGTCGGCCCTGAGCCCGCCCACCGAGCAGTTCACCAGCCTGGACGGCGGCGACGTCTTCGCCGTGCCCAACAACGTCAGCCAGGTGTCGGTGGCCAATCCCAGCCTGCAGCCGAATGCCTACGGCCTCGACTTCTGGAAGGCGCTCAACGGCGACCTCGTCACCATCCCCAGCCCCGTGGCCGTCGGCAAGCCCAACACGTACGGCGATACGTGGATGGTCGGCAACTGGACAACGTCGGGCCGCAACGCCCGCGGTGGGCTGACGCTCAGCAGCAAGGACGCCAACCCCGAGACATCATCGTGGGCGCGCCGCTCGACGGCACCAAGGCGGCGTCCACGTACAAGATCGGCGACACGTTTGGTGACATCACGGGCGTTGTGCACTACCAGTACGGCTTCTACTACCTGCTTCCCCTCACCGCGCCCGTCTACAAGAGCTCGGCCTCGCCGGCGCTGCCGCCGCCACGACGCTGCTGAGCACCGGCGCGTGCTCGGGCCTCACCGTCGCGACTACAACATTGAGAACTTTGCGCCGTCGGACACGGCACACGTCGCCGCCGTCGCCGCGCACATTGTCGACTACATGAAGACGCCCGACGTGCTGTTTTTGCAGGAGGTCCAGGACAACAACGGCGCACCGACAATGGCGTCGTCGACGCGTCGCTGACGCTGAGCACGCTGGCCGCCGCCATTGTCGACAAGGGCGGCCTGTCGTACAGCTACACGTGGATCAACCCGGCCAACGACGCCGACGGCGGCCAGCCCGGCGGCAACATCCGCGTGGCCTACCTGTACAACACCGGCTGTCGTGCGTCTGGCGCAGAGCGCGTCCGGCACCGCCGGCGGCGCTCTGGATGCCAACGCAGTCGTGGCCGACGCCAGCAACGGCGGCAAGCCCACGCTCAAGTACAACCCGGGCCGCATCGACCGACCAACGCCGTGTGGGACAGCAGCCGCAAGCCGCTGGCCGCCGCGTGGCAGACGGTCGTCGGCAACCATGTCTTCTTCACGGTCAACGTCCACTGGGGTCCAAGGGCGGCAGCTCGAGCCTGCAGGGCGACCTGCGCCCGCCCATCAACAAGCCGGTGGAGAAGCGCACGACCCAGGCGCAGATCACGGGCGCGTTCATCAAGTCGATCCTGACGCTCGACAGCGACGCGCGCATCATCATGGGCGGCGACCTCAACGAGTACAGCGTCGTGCTGCCCGTCACCACCTTTGCCAACGTGTCGGGCATGGTGGACCTGGACGTCGCCGCCGGCATCAGCGTGGACGAGCGCTACACGTACACGTACGACAACAACATGGAGGAGCTCGACCACGTCTTTGTCAGCAGCGCCATTGCCGCCCTCAACCCAAGGAGGAGCACCTGCACGTCAACACGTGGGTCAGCTACAAAAACCAGACCTCGGACCACGATCCCACCGTCGCCCTCCTAAACGTCTGCGGTGCCAACATTGCCCCCGGCAGCGGCCTCAGCCCGTCGTCGGCCGTGCCGTCGTCTCCTGCCACCACAGCCACCACGGCAGCCACTGCTACGACGCTGGCGACCGTGACCAAGACCACGGCTTCCGCCACTGGCACCGGCCTCGGCCCCCTCGGGCACGCCCGGCGCCCTCTCTGGCAAGGGCCGCCTTCAGGTGTCCTCGCCCAATGTTTCGTCTGGTGGCGGCCTCATCACGGCCGGCACCTGGTACCGCGGCGGCGGCACCCCGCCTCCTACACAGCCACGCCGGCTGCAGACGGCCTCACCTTTACGCTCAGCACCTCCAAGGGCAAGTGTGCCATCCTGGCCGACTCGTCGCTGTCGTGCGCCAGCACCGTGACCACGGCCAGCAGCTTTGGCTACGACGGCACCTACCTGACCTACAACGCGTCCAGCACCTTTTATGCGACTGCCGTGCCGTCGGGCACCGTGCAGGGCGTCGTCTACACGGCCGACAGTCGCCGTGACTCTGCAGAATTACCTGGGTCAAGGTGTAATTGTTGGGCGACCGCTTGCTGTCACGTATTCTGGGGTGGTATTTCAACGACGCACAGCACACTCTTTATTTCCATTTATTCCAATTCTCCAGTCATTTCTTGTCATTTTCTACAGTCTCTTTCAATCTGCATAGCATTGCTTCAATGAATTCACTACCTCAGCACACGATGGAACACAAACGGTACTAGCGAGTCATGACTCGATGTGATTGCTACCTAGACTTGACAGTACATCGCAGCGTTGATGCTGCTTTTTGCTCGTTGACTACGGTTGCCCAGAACTGTGTGGAACGCGGGCCGTCAATTCGTGCTTGCGCGACACAAGGTCTATCACATAGGGCCAAGTCTCAACAAGTCTCCGTCCTGCAAGTGCCGTCGGTACGCTACATGTACGACGTACGCCATCGACCTACAGAGTAATCACGACGAAACATGACAGTACCGAGGCCGGGCAAAGAAACATGTATACAGCATTGATCCACTACACCACAGTGACATGGGGGTAGCCCCCTACACTGCGGACGTGATGGCGCCCGTGGGCCCCGACTCGAGCAGAGCCTGCAGCAGCTTCAGGTCCTTTAGTGCTTTCTGCGGGCTCTGCAGCGGATCGGCCTTGCCGGCAGCGACAGCAGCCGCAAACGCGGCGACTTCGGATCGGACGCCAAAGTCGGCCTCGTACGTCTTGGTCTCGGGTTCCGTCTGGCCGCGGCGGACGCTGACAAAGGACAGCGGCTCCCAGGTCCAGGTGACGCGGCCCTCGGTCGTGATGACCTCGATCTGCAGCAGGCTCTTGAACTCGGTGCCAAAGGACATGCTGATGGTGCCGTTGACGCCGTTGCGAGTCGAGGCAAAGGCGTGGATGCTGTCGACGGGGGGCAGATGCTTCTCCAGGAGAGACGAGAAGCCGGCGACACGGGCGACCTTCGTCACCGGCCGCCTCCAGCAGAAAGCGCAGACCGGCCGCAAAGTGCACGCCGCCGTCCAGGAGGAAGCCGCCCTGGTGGCCGGGCTCCTTGCGCCAGGCCGTGTTGAAGTAGTTGTTGTCCGGCCTGACGAACCCGTTCTGCACGAGGTGGAAGCCGACGAGCTGGCCGCCCATGTCCTTGATCTCGGCGGCGGCATCGCGCAGGATGCGTAGGTAGCGGAAATTCTCGGCGACGGACCAAATCGGCCGCGGCCGCGCGGCCGCCGGCAGGCTATCGTAGTACGCCATCAGGTCGTTGGCGCCGCGACTGTCGGCGCCAACCGGCTTCTCGCTCAGGACATGCTTGCCGGCGGCGAGCGCCTTGCGAATCACGTCGGGCTGGGCCAGGATGGGCAGAGCGATGATGACGGCGGTGACATCCGGACGGGCGAGAGGGCGTCGAGGGTGTTTTCAGAGGCAGGGCTGTCATAGTAGAGCTGGGGCTTGGTGGTCGCGTGGTGCTGTCGCCAGTCCTTTGGCTGTGGCCTGCGAGCGCGAGTAACGGCCAGCAGGTCGAGGTCTTTGGCGGCCTCGATAGCAGGAGGTGCTCTGTGTCTGTTAGTGCCCATCTGTACCTCGGAGAAGCTGGTGCCGGGCGAGACTCACCAGTCTTGGCAAAGATGCCAGCACCAAGGATAGCGACGCCAATCATGCTGAACTGTATGGTTGGTTGCCGTTGAGGCCGAGGGCGTGCTTGTTGATACGAGACCTGTACAGACCGCCGAATCCGTCGTTGTTTCGGAATTCTGCCTCGTTTGGTATTGTTTTCCTTTGTGACACTTTGTGCAGCTTGTTTCTGCCCGACGCTTTATCAGTGTCCCCACCTCGGGCCTCGACGTCGATGTCGGTTGTCCCCGCATCGCGAATTAGTGCTGCCTCTGTTCTCCGATGAAACGCCACAATGTCATCGAAGCTGGCCATCAAGTCGACCACCGGTCTTGGCATGCATTCTATTTGGCTGGGCATCCGGATAAGAAGCTCGAGCCTATCAAGTGAATCGGCGCACATTCGTTCCGCATAAGCTGTTGAGTGATAGGGTGGGTGGCTCAAAGGTAGGACTTGTGATCGTTGCGGCGTACAAAATACGCATTGCATTCGTCGCTATGTCTTCGTATCGCAACGCTCTTTGATTTCGCTAGAACTTCCATGCGTGCAACCAAGGTGTATTCATTCGGTTCGGCTGCCAGATGCGCGGCGATGTCAGGGCGGCGCGGACAGCGGCTTGTGCCAGAATGCTGGATCTGCATGGCCCAGCGCCGGTAGACCTGGGCACACAGCAATAGCATGGTGACGCAAAGAGCCAGCATTACTGACAAACACCACCAGGTGGCGGTCGTGCAGCAACGGAATGATGCAGAGTCTCGCGTTCTTGATATGGAATGAAGCGTGGATTGCAGAAGAGCAGCCGTGCTGCTCAATCATAAGACACCAAGGAGAACGTCGCGTGGACAGGTCTGCTCGACAGACCAGACCGGCAGCGGCGTGGGCTCAGGTCCAGATGGTCTTCAAGGGGCGTGTCAAGACTCTTGACGTTGATGTACCAAAAAGCTCAGAAGAGGAGGTGTCTGTTTCTCACGAGAGCAGTCTTGAGCGAGGCAAGACTGGCGAAGAGTCCATGGTCACTGGTGTGGCGGCGTATAAGCTCATGGTTGCTGTTGGTGATGAGAGTTGAGAGTGGTGAGAGCGGTGGAGGTGCTTGGGATGGTGGTCGTAGCCTTTCTGATGATGATACTTCTCAGGCGAGCTCTGATCACAGGGGAAGACATACGGGACAACGGGGACGGATGATGCAGGACAACAATCGGAGTTGCTAGACATTGCTTCAGGGAAGAAACGAGCAGAGAATCAGGCCTGGTATAACATGTTCTGGAAATGACTCCAAGCGACCCAGTCGCGCCGCAATCCTGCTTTCACTTGAGAAACGATCGCTCTCGGAAGTTCTCGGATTGCTCGTGCTGTTTGTTGGGCGGCGGCGGGACGGTGATGGTGTTCGCCGGATACCTACTCAGTCGGGAGAAGTAGGCAAAAGAGCGAGCGTCTCGTGATGTACGCCGTATCATAATGCCTTCAATAAAGAAGGTAGCACATCAAGTAAGTCTCTAATCAGACTGCTCTTCGGGCATCTTCACGTTGATATCAAGGCTGTCCAACTGTTTACACACTTTGGTGGCGATGCGATGCTGTTGGTGATGAGAGTTGAGAGTGGTTGGCAAGCACAGTTAAAGTGGGCGTCTGCAGCTCGCCACTGGTCGCCGCCTTTCCATCGCGCCAAGAATTTAGAAGCACATTTCACGCTGGAACATCGTCACTTTTGACTCCTTTACGACTTTAATTCTCGAGACGCAACGCCACGACGACCCGACGAGCCGGCAACCTGACATCGAACAAGATACCACAGCCAGCGTTATTTGTATACAGCCGCGAGTGTCAGACCGACTGACGTCCGCAAACAGCAACACCTCCCGACCGCCCACCATGGAGGGCCTCGAGGCGCTCGAGGTCATCTCGCTGGTGGCAAGGTCGCCTCCGAGATGGAGAACCACGTCGGCATGAACAGAGACCGCGACGTGGCCGAATTCATCATTGCGCAGCGCCTGGCCAGCGACAGCTCTCGGCCTTCAAGAAGAAGCTCGCCGAGCTCAACGTCGACTTCCCGCCCAGCCTGGTCGAGAGCATCGATCGGTTTGGTGTGTGCACACTTCACCCCGAGATGCGCAACCGGCCGCACAACGACTCCCAAGCTGGTGCATCCGGGAGCAAAGTGCACAAGCAGCGGTCCGACAAGGACAGCATCTTCAAGGGCCTGGCGCTGCCCGACAAGCAGGTCGAGGCCGACGACGCTGACACCCACGAAAGCCGACGAAATCGACGACGCGTTGGCCCTCCTCGAAGGCCTGGCCAGCAAAGCACCGAAAAAGGACAAGACGACGTCCGCCTCCACAAAAGACAAAGACCGCGAACGCACGCGAACCCGGCGAGACAGCGCAAGCCCACGGGGCCGCGACCGCGACCGCGGCCGTGATCGCAAGTCCCAGTACCGTTTCCCGGTCCCGATCGCGGTCGCCCTATCGCTCGCCGTCACGGTCGGCGGTTCACGATCAAGGGGCGCAAGCGAGGGCAGTGGCCGCCGCGGTTACGACGACGACGAGACACGTGGGCGACCACTACGGCAGTAGTCGCAACGCCAACGGCAAGCGTGAGCGGAGGACGCGAGAATGGACGCGAGACGGACGAGAGAACGGACACACGTGGCCGCGATCGGTATGACAATCACAGCCAATGACCACGGCAACCACGACAGCGGCCCGCTTGACGACAAAGCGGAACTCGGCAAGGTGTACGACGGCCACGTCACGGGCGTCAAGGACTTTGGTGCCTTTGTCAACATCCACGCTGCGTGCGCGCAAGGTCGACGGTCTGGTGCACGTGTCGGCCCTCGTCGACGGCCAGCGCGTCAACCACCCTTCGGATGTCGTGTCCGTAGGCCAGCCCGTCAAGGTCAAGGTGGTCAAGGTCGAGGACCGCCGCATCGGCCTGTCGATGAAGGAGGTCGACCAGGTGTCGGGTGAAGACCTAAACGACACGCCCAAGACCTGTTCCAGTCTGGTGCCAACATGGAGGCCCTGGGCGCGTGCGCGGCGGCGCCCGCATCAGCAGTACGGCGCTTGCTGGACGTGGACGGCAAACCCCCTGCTGGCGGGCCTGGTGGTGCCGGCGGCCGCAGCTGCCCACCGCCGCGGCAAGAAGCGGATGACGTCGCCGGAGCGCTGGGAGATCCGGCAAGCTGATTGCCAGTGGTGTGGCCAAGGCGTCCGACTACCCGACCTGGGGAGGAGTACAACACGCCACCCTAACCGGCGAGGGCAACATTGAGCTCGAGGAGGACGTCGACATTGAGATTCGTGACGAAAGAGCCGCCCTTTTTGGCCGGCCAGACCAAGCTCTCGCTCGAACTGTCGCCCATTCGTGTGGTCAAGGCCCCGACGGGCTCGCTCAACCGAGCTGCCATGGCAGGTGCCGTCCTGGCCAAGGAGCGCAAAGAGCTGCGCCAGCAAGAAGCCGACGCGGCCAAGGCCGAGAAGGAAAAGGAAAAGGTGGACCTCATGTCGCAGTGGCACGACCCCATGGCCAACACCGGAGCAGCGCAAGTTTGCCAACGACGCGCGTGCTGCCCATGCAGGCGGTGCCGGCGGCGGCGGCCGCGGTGGCGGCCCTGGCGGCCCTGGCGGCCCTGGAGCTGGTGCTGGTGCTGGCGCTGGCGGCTTCGAGCCCGTGCCCGAGTGGAAGCGCATCATCCAAGAACAAGGACCAGTCCTTTGGCAAGCGCCACCGACCTCAGCATGAAGGACCAGCGCGAGTCGCTGCCCATCTTCAACTTCCGCCTCGCCAGCTCATCAAGGCCGTCCAGGACAACCAGATCCTGATTGTCATTGGCGAGACCGGCTCCGGAAAGACCACGCAGCTCACGCAGTACCTGGCCGAGGCCGGCTTCACCACGGGCGGCAAGATGGTCGGCTGCACCCAGCCGCGCCGTGTGGCCGCCATGAGCGTGGCGAAGCGTGTTTCCGAAGAGGTCGGCTGTCCGCTGGGCGAGGAAGTCGGCTACACGATTCGGTTCGAGGACTGCACGAGCCCGTCGACGCGCATCAAGTACATGACGGACGGTATGCTGCAGCGTGAGATTCTGCTGGACCCGGAGCTCAAGCGGTACTCGGTGATTATGCTCGACGAAGCCCACGAGCGGACAATTGCGACCGACGTGCTGTTTGGTCTGTTGAAGAAGACGGTGAAGCGGCGGCCCGACCTAGACCGCTACTCGTGCATCATCATGGACGAGGCGCACGAGCGCGCGCTCAACACGGACGTGCTGATGGGTCTGTTCAAGAAGATTCTGCAGCGGCGCCGCGACATCAAGCTGATTGTGACGTCGGCCACGATGCCGGCCGCACGTTCCCTGTCGAGATTTTGTACTCGCGCGAGCCCGAGTCCGACTACCTCGACGCCACCCTCGAGACGGTGATGCAGATCCATCTTACCGAGCCGTCGGGGATATTCTCGTCTTCCTAACGGGCCAAGAAGAAATCGACACCAGCTGCGAGATTCTGTACGAACGCATGAAAGGCCTGGGCTCTGCCGTGCCGGAGCTCGTCATTCTTCCCGTCTACTCGGCGCTGCCCAACGAGGTCCAGTCCAAGATTTTCGAGCCGGCACCGCCCGGCGGCCGCAAAGTCATCATTGCCACCAACATTGCCGAGACCAGTCTGACCATTGACGGCATCTACTACGTCGTCGACCCGGGCTTTGTCAAGCAGAACGCCTACGACCCCAAGCTCGGCATGGACTCGCTGGTGGTCACGCCCATCTCGCAGGCGCAGGCCAACCAGCGTGCTGGCGCGGGGCGTGCTGGCCGCACGAAGCCAGGCAAATGCTTCCGTCTCTACACGGAGGCGGCGTACCAGACGGAAATGCTGCCGACGACCATCCCCGAGATCCAGCGCAAGAACCTGAGCAACACGATTCTGATTCTCAAGGCCATGGGCATCAACGACCTGCTGCACTTTGACTTTATGGACCCGCCGCCCATCAACACCATGCTGTCCGCCCTCGAAGAGCTGTACGCCCTGTCGGCGCTCGACGACGAGGGCCTGCTGACCAAACTGGGCCGCAAAATGGCCGACTTCCCCATGGACCCGACGTCGTCCAAGGCGCTGATTGCGTCGGTCGAGCTGGGGTGCAGCGACGAGATGCTGAGCATCATGGGCATGATTGCGCAGCCCAAGGGCGTCTGGTACCGGCCCAAGGACAAGCAGCAGCAGGCCGACGCCAAAAAGGCCAAGTTCAACGACCCGCACGGCGACCACCTGACCATGCTCAACGTCTACAACAGCTGGACGCGGTCGCGCTTCAGCAAGCCCTGGTGCCAGGAGAACTTTTTGCAGTACCGCGTGCTGACGCGCGCCAAGGACGTGCGCACCCAGCTCGAGCGCATCATGGAGCGCTACAAGCATCCCATTGTGTCCTGCGGCATGCACACCGACCGCGTGCGCCAGGCGCTGTGCGCGGGCTTCTTCCGCAACGCCTCGCGCAAGGACCCGCACGAGGGCTTCAAGACGCTGATTGAGGGCACGCCCGTCTACCTGCACCCGTCGAGCGCGCTGTTTGGCAAGCAGGCCGAGTGGGTCATCTACGACACGCTCGTGCTCACGACCAAGGAATACATGCAGTGCACGACGGCCATTGAGGCCAAGTGGCTCGTGGACGCGGCGCCGACCTTTTTCAAGCTGTCGCCCAGCGACCGCCTCAGCCGGCGGCGGCGCAACGAGCGGATCCAGCCGCTGTTTAACAAGTTCCAGACGGAAGACGACTGGCGCATCAAGTGCCCAGAAGCGCGGCGGCCGGTCGGGCGGCGGTGGTGGTACCTGGGGCTAGGTGGCTGTTTCTCTACTCTCTCTCTCTCTCTTTCTCTTACTCTTTCTCTCCTTCTCTCATTCATTCTCTCTACCTTGCTTTTCTTCTGCATGGCGTTCTGCTCAGACCTTTCGGTGGGCCAGGTCTTGCTTTTGTACGGGACAATCGAGTGTAGCATAACGGCATATCCATTTCGCTCCCTTTTTGACGATTCTCTTCAGCAGCTCTGTTATATTGATTCCCGTCTATGCTATGTGCAAACGCAGTGCATCCTGCCTGTCCAGCAGGGCTGGCGGGCGGCTCTCGACACTGACGAGTCCTGTCCAGCTTATGCTGTTGCTGTTGTTCGCATGCTGCCTCTCTTGTCCCCCCCCCCCTTACATCAACAGATAACCGAGGCCCAGGGCCAGGCCGCTCAGCACAGGCACGGGAAGCGACCGCGACAGCAGCGACGCACCGCCCGATGTCTGCCGGGACAGGGCCAGGTTGGCAGCGGCCACGACCGCGTCATTGTCTGACGCCTGGACGGTGGCGCCAATGTCGCCCCAGCGGATGTTGGAAAAGGTCACGGCCGCGTCCGAGTTGTTCTTGGCCACAATCGTGGGGTCGCCCTGGGTCGCCGAGCACGGGCCGGACTCGCCGCTGTCCAGCCAGTTGAGAAAGTCGCCGGGCGCGTCCCAGATGCTAAAGACCATAACCATGCCGCGCGCCAGCGACTTGCCCATGGTGGTGAAGCCGCCCAGGCGCACAAAGTCGGTGGCGTAATTCTCCGCGCAATAGTCTTCGGTCACGCTGCCAAGGCCCGTGGCCAGCGCCGACACGGACGAGGTCGAGCCGCTGGCCGACGTGGTGGCCGACGTGGTGGCCGACGTGATGGTCTGGCCGTCCTGGATGTAGATGCGGCGGATTTCTGTGAGGGTGCCCGTGGACGTGTTGTCGCTGGTGATGAACTGGGTGACGACCGTGAACGGCTTGCTGGTGTCGACGGTGCCGCTCTTGCGTAAAAGCTCTTGTAGCCGGCGCGGTACGGGTTGATGCCGCAGCCGTTCTTGTCGCAGACGCCGGCCGTGCCGCTGCCGCACTCGTCGCCCGAGCACCGGAACAGGCCGGTGCCGCTGCAGGCGTGCGGCGTCAAGGCGGTGGCGGCGTTGTTGGCCTCCCAAATGTCCATCTCGTTGCAGCAGGCGCCCGAGTTGTTAAAGTTGGCCAGGCCGTTGATAAAGGTCGTGCTGGAGCACTGCGCATCGCAGTAGCCCGTGCCGTACTGGGCGCCCGCCGGGTTGGCCTCCGAACGGCCGCCCGACGCGTCCATCTCCGACAGGTACAGGGCGCCGTTGACTCCGCAGCCGACCTTGCTGACGTCGACCTCGTAGGACAGCTCCTGGTTGGCCAGCTGGAGCAGCTGGTAGTTCTTGTCGTCCTCGGCCAGCAGATACACGCGCGGGCTCAGCGTCTCCAGGTCGTCGCCCGATCCGCTAAAGAGACGCAGCGTCATGGCGCTGCCCGAGGTCGACACGCCCCCGGCGGCATAGTCCACGCCCTCGAGGGCACAGGTCTCTGAGCAGGTCGTGGCGTCCGGGCACTGGGTCTTGTTGGCGACGTTGCAGGCGACCGACGGCTGGTCGGCCACATGAAGCCAGCGCCCCATGGCGTCCGTGACGAGGCGGGTCTGCATGGTCTTGCAGCCGCCGGCTGTGGTGCAGTACTGCGTGGGCAGCTTCGGGTGCACCTCGGGGATGACCGTGCCGATCTGCTGGGCGACGGCGCCGCCACCGAGGAAAAGCAGCAGCGCAGCTGCTGAGAAAAACATGATGGCAAGAGACTGAACAAAGTAAAAGGAGTGAATGGCGCGAGTGAACAACGGGGCTCAGGCAGCGCGGGTCTTTGACAGAAATGGAATTGCCTTGAAGAGGAGGGAGAGCATAGCCAAGACGCCAGATCAAACCGACCGGAAATCACGTCGATTATGAGGCGGTCTCTTCCACGCCGACGTCTCTGTGTCGGCCTCTCGCCTCAGCCCGGCATCCGTCCTGGCCCGTGGTTCTGGAAGGCGAGCCTTTCATTTCTTGCCGGTGCATGCGAAGACAAGGGGGCCTGGACAAGAGGCGTGCAAAGGATCCAGCGTACCCGCTGCGCGGTCGGCGAGACGTGACGTCCAGCCTGGCCTCCCTCGTCCAATCTCCCCTATCGAATCTCTGTCAAGCCCCTATCAAAGGGAGAGTCGTGTCCGTCGACCAACAACGCACTCGGCATACCCGTGTCAGCCGTGCTCGTCCAAGCATGCTCACTTTGCTGGCCCGGGTCGGGATGCGGCGGCTCACGTCAGTCATGTTCCAGGATCACAGGGGGCCAAGGATGGTCGATAAAAGGGGAGGGACACGTGGAAAAAGTCGCTAGACAGTGTATCGAACCCATGGGATGACCACCCGGAGCCAGAACGAGACCCTCTGCAGACAGGGGGCGAGGAGACGGAGAGAGATTGAGAGGCGAGGCCAGCAGGAGCCAGCAGGAGCCAGCAGGAGCCAGCAGGGATGCCGTCGAAAGATTGATCGGATGAAACGACGCCGCTGTGGAGAATCCCTGGAAGAGGTGCGTGAAACAGAGTCGAGAGAGATGAGTGTTAAAGTCGGAATGGGACTGTCGTTGAATGTTGCATTTGTTTGTCTGAGGCTGGCCCTTTATCTAATTGCCTCACATCGTTCACTCTAGACAAGATTGGTTCTTCTACCATGGAGTTTTGGAAATGCTCGAAATGTACTAGCAGAGTTTCATGAAACTTCAATGTCAAACAGGGTCACATTGTTGAATGATTCAAGCATTTTCTTATCAGTTGACTTTCTGTCACAGTACTATGAAGTAGTAACTTTAATAAGAGAGAAGAAAAGAAAGAAAAAAGAAGAAAAAACGGGAGCTCGTCTTCCTTGGTGAATGAATTTGCCGTTGGCGATCGTACTTTTGTCGAGTTTAGCCTTTTGCCGCTCTACTCAGTAGTGTCACATCGTCGTTGGACAGGGACTGATGCACGGCTAATACCGGCAAAAGGCCAATGGCGTCGAATGTACGTGAGATTCAGGGGAGAGAATGGCTACAAAAGAAATGAAAGACAAGCATCGACGCAACCATGGTCGTTGCCGATGATCTGCCGAGTCTCGTGCTTAAGTTGGTCAAATGATCAGATGATTGTTTATGCAGAAATATACGGATCAGAGTTGTTATTGCATCGTGTGTACAGGATGCGCCTCATTTGAGATTGAAAATGCAGCGACGTGGCCGGGAACATGGCCGAGGACAGGAAGAAAAGCCCATGTAAATAGGGTGGTATTGCGAATGTTCATATGCGAGGAAGCACCGGAGAGCAGTGTTCCGTACTTCAAAAGGCTCGCCTGTGGCGTGAAAAACTCCTTGGATGATGAGAGGGGGAATCAAGAGAAAAAGCGAACGTCGGACGGTACTAAAGAGCATGATGAAGAGACAACAAACGCCAACCTCCGTGTTAGAAGAGCCCGCTTCCAAGGCAAAATAACAGACCGAAATGCGTAAAAGGAAAAAGGAAAAGGAGGGAGGAAATTGAAAAGGAAAAAGAAGAGAAGAAAAAGAGAAGAAAGAAAGAGGAAAAATATCAAGGTCAACAGAGATAGTCGAGGTCACACTGCCAACAAGGCCAGCAATGTCGGGGGTTACTTGGTCAGCTCGTCAAAGATGGCAATCAGACTCCGCACGCCGGCCAGGTTGTTCTCGTCGGGTCCCTCTTCGGGCGCGACAAACTTGGCGTGGGCAAAGTCGATGAGGCGGAGGCCGAAGATGGGCGGCGCCTTGGCGCCGTCATCGCTCTCCTCATCCTCGTACTCGTCATCGTCCTCGTCGTCGTCTTCACGAAGAATACCGGCAACGTCCTCGCCAAAGGAATAGTCAACCTCCGCCAAGTGGCCAAGGTCGGTTGCTTTTGCCTGCTGCTCAGCCTCGTCCTCGCCCTCGTCCTCGTCCTCGTCAAGGACGATGCCGCTGTCGGTTCGACTGGACGAGCGGTCGCCGGCCTTGCCGGAGGCCTCGCGGCGGGAGCGGGAGCGCGGATCGGCGTCACCCGGCATGTCGAGACCGACGACACCGTCGACACCGAGGAACGACACGACTGTTGCGGCGGTCTCGGGCTCTTTGCATGCGGCCTCGGCCTCGACGACGCGGGCGGGCGCTGGCGACATGGGGCGCTCTCGTAGCTCTCTCTTTCTGGCCTCGCGCGCCTCCCGTGCGGTGGCGCGCGCGTTGCCTTGAGCGACGGCAGCCTGCAGCGTGGGCCCGTCGCCCTCGTACACAAAAAGCAGCGAGCTGGAGTACATGCGCGTGCGCTCGCTCTCCAGCACGTCGCGCACATGCTCCAGCTCGGCCTTGAAGGCCTCGGCCATGGCGCGGCCGTGGGCCTCGTCGACGCCGGCGGTCTTGTTGTTCAAAAACGTGCGGAAAGCCTCGACAACGTTGCCATCGTTGACCTCGGAGCGGCCATAGGCCTTGTCGTACACGCGGTAGCCCGGGTTCTCGGTGGCCGGGTCCTTGGCGAGAGCAGCCTGCTCGGCAGCATCGCCCTGGTAGATGCGCATGCCCGCGATGCGGAAGCCGTATTTGGCGTGCGTGGTCTTGGCGCAGACGTCGTCCATGCGCTGGCGCTTCTGGAGGGGCGCGGAGTCGGCCCAGAGGCGATGGCCGAGCTTGACGTCCAAGATGTTGGGCCGCTTGTAGCCCAGGGTGGCGTTGTCAAGGACAATGGCGCGGTCGCTTTCAATCTTGGCGCTGCCGCGGGAACCCAGGTGACGTTGTCGGGCGGGGGCGGTGCAGAGAGTGTAGCCGCAGAAGGTGTTGTGTTTTCTGCTTCTGTTGCTTCTGCTGCTTCGGTTCGAGTGGCTGTTGACGGTGCGGCGACGGCGCGGCGGCAGAGTCTGGCGACGGAGGCGCAACGACGACGGGTAAGCCTGGCGCTTCCTTCTCCCCCTTGTCCTGCTTCTGCGCCTGTGTGTCGAGGTTGGCAATGGCCTGCTGCATGTCGCCAGTGACGACCCCGCCAGCAGCAGCGACGGCCGCAGCTGTGGCTTCGGTGGTTGCGGTCAGAGACAGCTCGCCATAAAGACAGGCATGATGCCGGCCAGCTCGTCGTGGTCGCCGTGGTGGACCGCCTCGTAAAGTCAATCTCGTCCTGTACGCAGGGCTTGATGAAGAGCTCGCCGTTGGCGTCTGAGAGTGTTCCGGCACTGAGGGCTGTTAGCAAGTCACGTTCAGAGCCTGGAAAAGACAGCAAAGGCACGGGGGCAGATGCACGTACTGCCCGGCAACAGCGTTGTCATACGCTTTCAGCTCAGAGGCTTTGGGCAACTCTCTTGGTGTCATGGCCACAACGTAGTCACAATGTGTTTCTGGGGCTTGGAAGCCCAATGGCCGACGATGTGGCGTCGGATTGCGATGAGGAAGGTGGATGGAAAGAGGCGCGTAGGTGCTCACGGCGCGGGCAGCAGTTTGCGTTGTAGATGGCCGGCTGTGCTGGTGCCGTGCCGCACAAAGAGTTACAGTCTGATGCAGCGGTCGTCTGTCGGTGTCGATGTCGGTAATGGCAGGGATGGCGAGGTGCAAGAAGCGGTGGGCGACATCCGGGCTCGATGGATCTGCGGATATATATCGAGGCTCGAATGAGCAGGTGCTCTGTGTATCATCAAGTTCGTTGTGTGCGAGGGAGAGCAAGCCGATGGGATGCGCGTGGTGACAATGCACGCGTGCTGCGTTGTTGGGTGACGTTTGTGATATAAATAATGAGATAATTGGGTGTTTTTTTCAGTGGTTGTGTTTTGAAGCTTGGGTCCGGGGGCGATGGCGGCCTGGCGCCTCTGCCGGAAGGTACGAATGTGTCTACAGAGCCTTGCAAGTATCTTTGCCGCCAGAGGTACCTCTTTCTGGGTCGTTACGTCGTAGCGCCTTGATGTCTCAGTCTCGTCTGCAGCGCAGCCCGCATAGGCCGTCCCTGATTGGCTGAAATGCACTGTTCCAGTGGGAACTTTGGGCTGCTCCGCCACCACTCCAGTGCGCCCAACCAGCAAACCAGGGGGGTCCAGGGGGGTTCCGGGGGCGGTCCAGGGAGGGTCCAGGGAGGTCCAGGGGCGGTCCGGAGTTTGCATCTTTCAGCAGCACAGCGGCCCGCCCAAGCGGCAGCCCTGGAAACACGCCCTGTAAGTGGCCCCAGTCTGCCGGCGCAGCGCATGTCCGCACACGACGGTCTGTCTGTCTCCTCATGCGCCAGTATGCGATGAAGAGACTCGAGCGAGGAGGCAGCAGCTGCATCAGCTGAAGCGAAACGAGAGCGGATGAGAGGATGAGAGGGTGAGGGTGAGGGTCAGAGAAAATACACATACAGAGGCGAGAACGAAAAACCGGTTCGTCCTCGTGAAAGCCAGTGCCGTCGTGAGCTGCACCGCCCCCGGCATCAGCCAATCCATCGCCCATGTCCATGTCCATGCCGACTCCGTTCTTCCTTGCTTCTTCCTTCTTCTCGCCCTTTGCTTTGGCTGTATTATATTGCCGTCAGCTGTCTCGTGTCTGCTCGACCTTGGGCCATCCGTCTGCGGCTTTGGCGGCCTCTTTTGGCCGTTTGCCATTTGCATCGTCCCCCTTTGGGTGCGTCTCTTTCACCGACTCGCACACCTCCTCTGCCTGCCACTGCCATTCACTGCCTTCACCGCCCGTCATACGAACACGGCCGTTGCGTGCGCAGGCCCTGCGCCCGTCATATTGCTTCGCAACTATTGTATGGGCACGTCGGAGACACAGGATCCCGGCGATGCCCACAAAGTAGACATGGTAAAGGACCATTGTCGTACAGAGTCCAGCTCAACGTAGCACCCGGGTCTTGGAATCTGAGCACGCATGGGGCATGCGATGCAAGGTGAGTCCGAGACATGCGTGTCTTTGACATACTGTCCTTATGGCGTCTCTCGTACAATGCACTGCAGCAATCACTGTTGAAGAGTATGACAATCCTTCGGTGAGGACCGGTCACAACTGTCACTAGCGATGAGAGAGTCACCGGTGTCTCCTCACGGACTGTCCGCGATCTTTGACGAGCCTGGCCGCAACGGGGCTTGCCACGGACTGAGAATCAAAGCGTGCATACAACGAAACGGCCTTTTTCTTCAGCCCATGATCTGCCAGCGAAGCAATGATAAATGGCCTGTTTACAGGTCGTAGGAAGCGCAACATCTCTGCTTTTCTACCCTTGGGAGCGTGTAAGTCATTGTAGGAGGGCACTAACCGCCCAGCTACCAATGGTAAAACGAAAAGCGCACTGAAGCATCACAGTTGCGTGGAGTGGCTCTCTGTCAAAATACATCCCACTCCGTTACGCTCGTGAGTCCCATGTCCTTGAAGCTCGTCGATGTGATGCCGCTCTCAAGACTGAACTTCGTAGGATGGCCCAGCATGTGTCCACCAAGAGATACGACGTACAGAGTACGACGCTCACGTTTGTTGGTGCACCCGGATGGAGGCTGGTCCTGGCCAACTTTGTGTGAGAAAGCCAAGCCGCCACCTGCATCTTGCCTGCATCTTGCCTGCACCTTGACTTCCGTCGTAGTGCATGCTAGAATCTCTTGGGTCGGCTTCGCCTGTGTCCTTGGCGTGAGCCCCGGTGATGTGGTGATACAAGTCGATATCCCCAATGCCCCCGTCCCACCGCGTCTCACAAAGAACGTCACGCCAGCAAGCAGCGGGACAGGAAACGGGAACCGACTCTGCCTTCAACGGAGCACAGCCTGGTGGGATCTGCATGCAGCGGGAGGCCCGCTGGGTCGAGCGGCAGTGGCCAGGAGGCGCACGGGAAGACGAAAAACATCAGTCAGTGACACGTCGCTGACGAAAGAGGGATCAAGAAGCAGCCTCGTATCAGGCAGTCGAGTGGCCACTGCGCACATGGTCACTGTTTCTTTCGATTTGCTGTACGTCGCAACGTGGCTGGCGACAAGCAGACGGTAGCCTTGTGAATAGCCCGTTTGCAGCAGTTCAACACCTCGTGCGTGTTGTTGACCAAACGCAGACAGTTTGTCTTTAGCTTGTATTGACCAAACGCAGACAGTTTGTCTTTAGCTTGTATTGTGATGCTTCGATAATGTCTCTCTTCGCGTTGAGATGCGTCTCACCTCACTTTCTCCTCGTCTGTCGATGACCGTGACTGATGTTGGTGCATCGTGCCTTCCTGTTACAGTCAACCCGTCTGTTGCTTCCATTCCGGGACCATGATCCCACTCGCCATAGATGGTCTTGGTCTGAACCGACCTCTTCATCACTCTGTCACCACCATCACATCTTCTCCTTCATCCGCTGCCTGAACACGCACCGGCGGGACTCACTGGCTGTCGTGCACCCGTTCTCTCACGACCGCATCTCACTTCTAGGCTTCTGCCCTTCCAACACGGAGCTGCTCACCTCTGTCTACCACAGGTTGCTTCCTCTATCCTTCATCCGCTGCCTGAACACGCACCGGCGGGACTCACTGGCTGTCGTGCACCCGTTCTCTCACGACCGCATCTCACTTCTAGGCTTCTGCCCTTCCAACACGGAGCTGCTCACCTCTGTCTACCACAGGTTGCTTCCTCTATCCTTCTCCCGTGATCCTGACAGCTACCCGAGGCTTTGACCAGGCCGTCTCTCACCATGGCAAAGGCAGTCGAGGTACAGACAGAGCCTACTGAGGCCAAAGGTGCTGCGCCGCCGCCCGACCATGCTCGCAGCAACATCTCCACCAACCAAGTGGACGTTGATGGCGGCGAGCTTGACGGCGCAAATGACAAAGGCGGAAACCTCCCCGAAGCAAACGACACGGCGGCCGACGGAACGGGTGGTCGTGTCAAGGACCACGAAGCTGTTGTTGACCTGCAGCAAGCCACCACGGTGGCAAGAAGAAGCGGAAGAGCAAGTCGACTGCTGCACGCGGCCCGACAGCACTTCCCAGGCGATGTGGCACCGGCTTTGAAGGTGAGTGTGCTCTGGTCCAGATCCATGGTTTGTCTCACATCGTGACGTCGTGATCCGGTTTCCAAGCCATGCAGTAGCTGTGCTGCCCAGCCCTCCCCTGACGGGATGCCACGGAATGCAGAGACCTTTTGCCTGCATACCACCTCGTGCAGGAAGCTCGGGCACGAAGCTTCATTACCCTGCCGGGCCAAGCTTGTTCTCTTCTCTCTCTGCACGGAAAACTAACCGGGGTGTCGCGATGTGACCCATCGCCACGCGAATACACAGAGTACTATGCGGAGCCACCCTTGACCGTGGACGAGTTTGAGGAGGAAATGGACCTGTACCACGCGTAAGAAGACTGCTCTCCTACTTTATGGCTGCTTTGTTGCCCGGCATCTGTCGCTTTGCCTTGCATGGAACCTTGCGCATGCACTCCGCCTTCGCTTGGGATCCTGACAGACTAGGTCCATGCCGGGCGTAAACATTATGCTGATGGCAATCTCTTCACAGCTCCCTCGGGTTTGAAGAGTACGTTTTACCATCGCCCACAGCCCGTATTGGCCATCTGAACGGCTTCGTATTGACCGTGGCGCAGACGCATGGAGACCTGCATCCAGCGCTACCGCGCCCGTCGCCGTCTCGACAGCGACCGCACTAACCTGCTCAACCGCTACCTCAAGCTCGGCGGCATCGACTGCACGCCCCGCATGTTCAATGGTGCCGCCGGCATGGAAGCGGACGAGGAGTTGACCAAGGACGACGTGCGCGCCCTGACCGCCACCGATGTCGTCCCGCGCGCCGGTAACAAAGCCTCCAAATACTACGCCAAGGACAATGCCCATCTCTGGACCGTCGACTTTTCCGGCGTCGTGTCGGGCTTCTTGTACGCACCATTCCTCCCATGCTCGGACTCGGTCTACTTGCTAACACAGCCAGGTCGGTGTCTCTTCGCAGCATCGGTGCTTCCAGCGAGAAGATGATGAAGCTGGGCATCGACGTCGTCGACAACTTCCTGCGGTACCTGCAGTTGCACGATGTCTGCCCGAGTACGACCAGGACATTAAGAATGCGCGCCGGATCTGTGCGGATGCAAGAATCGAGCTGCCCAACATGCAAAAGGCCCTGTCCCTCATGCCGGGCCAGTTCAACATGGCCTGCACGAAGCTGTTTTGCAAGACGCTCGCGCACCATGCCCTGCACGACGGCCTCGACCCGCTTGCCGTGCTCACCAACAAGAACTGGGACCCCGAGCACATCTTCCGCACGACCGTATTCTTGCAAAAAGACGTCGTTGGCTCCAAGGCCACCGCCGCGACCAAGAACGACGTGTCCACTCTTCACATTGTCCGAACCCGCGAGCTGGAGCTGGAGGTGACCAAGTTGGTGCGGCCTACGCATACGCTGGAAGAGCGCTACGCCAACGCCATTGCCTTGGACACGGCCAAGTGGAGGATAGAGGGGGGCGACCCGTCCGGCAAGACGGAGGCGGACGCCAAGTCACACCCTAAAGTGGACGAGAACAGCATCATCCGGCTCGCCGGTGTCGTCCTCACGCGGCGCTGCCGGATCGAGGAGGGCATCGCCAACCAGCCGGTCCGCACGGAGGTAGAAGAGGCCCATCGAGACCGGTTCCGGCATGCCTTGATCCTAGACTCTCAACACATGGACCTGTTCCGCCCCATATGAAGCTGCGCGTCGTCATGCACGAGCTCAACTGCGGCCTCAATTTCGTGTCGGCCGTCAAGGAGATTCTGCCCTCGTTTTACACATTTTTGCCGCAGGAGCTCATGACCGACTGGACGGAGCCCCGGGTGAGTGAGCGTGAAGGCCCGTCTGTCGACAAGCCCGATGCCGAGGCCGAGGCTGTCGACGAGGAGATGGATTCTGGCAAGGAGTGAGGCCAGTGCGAGGTGGCCAGAGAAAAAGGTCGATACGAAGGGCGGGACAGGAGTGGAGGATACCTTATCGATGATCGCGGGCAGGGAAGCTCAGACGGATGATCTCGGACGGGGAAAATAAACCGGCCATGATAGGATGCCGAAGAGTGGGTTGGACAGAAAAAGGGCTGCATCGCAAGAAGCATCAGAACCATGCGACGTGCAACTGCACCCAATCAATGCTGTACTGAGTTACCAATGGTAGTGACAGGTGCACCTCGTATGCAGGTGCAGGTGTTAGTTTGCGTACGTCACGGAACTAAGCGCCGGATCCACGGTGGCGTCCTCTGCCAGGCACCAGCATTTCACGACTCTGACGTCTTGGCTACACCACATGTCGGTCAATCTTTTCCATTGAATATACAGTTCATTAGAGGAGAAAAAGGGCACCGAAACGCAACTATACAAATGGCGCTATGGCAAGGAGCAAACAAAAAGACAACGCAAAGATGTGGCGTGCCGAACAAAGTTGGAGCGCAGGGCAAACGAAAACACAGCCGAGCCGGGGAAATCACAGTAAACGGAAAAATAGTATGAGCCATCGCAGCCGAGTTTCAGCAAAAAAAAGAGAACAAGAGACAGAGGACAGTGGGCTGTTGGGGGTGGGTGAAAGGGTCGAATACGGCCAAGGAGCGCCTGCACGTAGTATCGTGGCTAGGAGAAAAGCTCCCCAGATGTCGGTATTGGAGAGTGTCGGCCATGTCTCGTGCAAGTCATGGCGTCGATGAGGAGGCAGCAAGTGCGCTGTGGGACACAGGCAGGCAAGCAGGGGATCTCGCGGAAAGGCCCCTCTAGTCCTGGCTCTGCACCTTGTTGTCGCCAGCCACGACCTGCGCGTAGCTCGGCGGCGGGGCGTCGCTGCCACCCTCGCCGCCATTGTCGTGGGAGGACGAGCCCGCGACGGGGGCGGCCGAGCCAGACGCGGCAGCCGGGGCATAAGCGGCAGCCGAGGAAGAAGCGGCAGCCGGAGTAGCCGTGGACGCTGTGCCATAGTTCATGTTGTCCTGGATCTTGGGCGCGGCCGACTGGACCGCGGTGCCATGGTTGCTGCTAGCACCAGCAGCGCCGTTTGTGGTAATGTGTTGGCGGTGGTTGCCGTGCACGACCACGTAGGTGACGCGGCCATTGTTCTCGGCGTCCTGGTTGAGGACCTCGTAGTCGTAGTCGGGCTCGGGAAACTTGGCAATGATGTACCAGGCGTGGATCAGGCCGGGATCTGGCCAGGTTAGCGGTGTCGCAGCAGGAGGAGAGGCCAGGGGTGGACAAGACATACGTAGCCCAGAACGCAGAGCAGGATGTTGATGACGGAGTCGGCCGAGCAGATGCCGCGCTTGACCCAGACTGCAGCCGCATGTTAGTGGATGTTTCTTGTTTGCAGTCAATGCGGCTGCGCCGGCGACGCAGCCCGGATGTGCGGAAGCGAGAGCATGAGGCCACCGCCGCAATACGCGGGCCTGTAGCCCAGTGTCGCCGTCAAGAAGGAGGGGTGGTCACGCACCGGCCAGAGGTGGAAAGAGGAGGGCCAGCAGGCCGAGGAAGAGATCGGAAGAGCACATGGTAAAGGTCGAGGTCGAGAAGGAGGACGTCGAGAGAGCGGAGAGAAAGAAAAGCGCGGTGCGCAGTCGGATGCCGCAAGCAGCGTTTTGTCGTCGGAGGGAGAGGTCGGCGTCCGCGGTGCGCAATGGTGGGTTGATGATGGAAAAGAACGGTGGAAGTGAGGCTATCAAGACAGGAAGAGGTGTTGAGATATGACGGCAGAAAAGAGGAGATGGCGGGTCGACAGCAGCTACATGCTACTGGAGAGAGCGCTATGGCAGAAAATTACAGCGGGCACGAGGGGCGTCAAAGATAGCGGCCAAGGACGGGGGGCGAGGGTTCCGTGGCCTGCAGGCTGCGCGGAATTGAATGCTGCGGCGAAACTACGAGTAAGCTTATGCCATGCGGAGAACGAGTCGAGTAGCGCAGCAGCTCCAGGCAGACGAATTCCCAGATCCAAAGGCGGAAGATAAGCGGGCGACGCGGCGAGTCCCTCCTGCAGGTCGCTTCTTCCAGGGGTTTGCGGTGCTGTTGGGCGCAATGAAACGACCTGTTCTAGTCCAAAATGGCTAGATGCGAAGGCGGCCAGAGGTCACGCCAAGTGAAGAGATACTCGGCGAGTCAAGAACAAACGACCTGCGAGACCTCACTGCGCAATGAGGCAGAATTACCTCGTAGCCACTGTGCAAGGTACATGAAAAAAAGTTCCAGCTCGTAAAGTCCCTCATGGTCAGCCCTTGTGACCCGTCGAGCTGGGCCCGGGGGGCAGAGCGCCGTAAAACTGTATGGTCGCGGCTGTCTCCGTGCAGCTGTCGCGGTCGTTGCGCGGCGGCGCCGGCCGGAGCAAAGAGTACTTTATCTTAGCACCCGATTTGGCATCGTCTCCAGGTCACTTTGACGCACGTGATGCGCAGTGCTGTAACAACTGCTGTAACACACGCTAAACCATGCAGAAGCAGCCAAAGCCTCCAGCCGCAAGACTGTCCCACTTTTGGTGTACCTGTCGATTCTGACCAATGAGGTGTGTCCTTTGGGCTCGCAAGGCGCCTTGCAGGTGAAAGCCCAGACTACGAAGTAGCCAACAAAGCTCCCAGCTCTCAGCTCTCCGCTCTGCAGCTCACAAACATCAACTTCATCGGCCCGGGACATATCTCGCCGACCGGCATCGAAACATATCCTTGCAAGGCAGCTCTCATGCCGCATCGTCGCCCATAATGTCCATCCCGGTCTAGGACAGATCCCCGTCCAGGTAAACAGGCCAGGCTCGCTGATGAATGCGCTTGTCAAGACCAGACCTCGTAACTGACCCGTGCCACCACAAGACCACCGCGACCACCACCCGCCAATGTAAGCTCGCGCCGCTGTCAGAATGGCGCTTTGCCGTCTCCCAGCCTGCCGTCAAGGTCCGCGTGCTGTCCGGCACGGCTGAGCGCGACGGCACAGAGCTGGCCGTCAGCCAGACCTACAGCTTCGCCGGCACACAGTCCAAGATCCTGACCTGGGCCGGCTGCGAGCTCGAGATTGAGGGCGCCTGCGACCGGGAGGAGGTCGTTGTGGGTGGGGTCAAGCGAAACGCCGCCAGCGGCGGCCACGCTGCGCCCCAGTCACCCATAATCTCCTACATGAACCTGCACCTGCTGCTCGCCTCACAGCGCGCCACGGCCGCGGCCATGCCCACGGCAGCCCGGGCGCTGCAGGACCTCGCCTCTTGGTCTGCGGGCCGCCCCACACCGGACGCACAAGCCTTGTCCGCACGCTCACGGCCTGGGCGACAAAGATGGCCAGCTTTGCGCCTCCGCCACCTCCTCCACAATACGGGCAGCAGCCGCGACCACCGCCGCCAACGCCGGCGCCGGCGCCACAGCACCAGCAGCCGTGCGTGGTAAATGTCGACCCGCGGGAGGGCATGCTCAGCCTGCCCGGCACCCTGAGCGCGGCCGTCTTTGCCACCCTCATGGACTTGGAGACGGAAGGCGGCTCGGGCTGGGGCGGTGCACCGAGCAGCGGCCCGAGCGCCGTCCCCGTCAAGCTGCCTCTCGTGTACAACTACGGCTACGCGCGGCCGAGCGACGCGCCGGATCTGTACCGTGGGCTCGTGACGCGGCTGGCCGGTGCCGTCGCGTCACGCATGTCCGAAGACGCTACAGTCGAAGCCAGCGGTCTTTTGATCGACACGCCTGCCGTCACGGCCGACGAGGGACACCGCAATGGCAACGTCCGTGGCCGGGACAGCCGCCTCATGTCCATGGACCTGCTGGCGCACATTATCGACGAGTTCTCGGTGAACCTGGTGGTCGTGCTCGGCGAGGGTGCGGCCAGCACGTCCATCCGACAGGCCCTGACCGGCCGCTTCCAGGGCGAGACGACGACGCTTGGCGAGCCTGTCCAGATTGTGCAGCTCGACGCCTCGGACGGCGTCGTCGCCCTCAGCGATGCCGTCGAGCAGGAGCAGCGCGAAGCCTGCATCAAGGAGTACTTTTTCGGCGACGCCAAGCGGACGCTGAGTCCGTACACGCAGCAAGTCGACGCCGATACGCTGACGGTGCTACGACTGCCGCCGGGCGACAATGCTGCCCATTGCCAACGGATCGGGCGAGGACGGCGAGAACGGCGAGAACGGCGAGGGCGGCGCCGAGGAGGAGGGCGCCATCGGCGAGCACAGCCTCGAAAAGGTGGACGCCGGCCCGTCGCTGGCGCACTGGACGCTGGCAGTGATGAACGCAGGGCTGCACGACCCGCCAGACGCCATCCAGCACGCGACGGTTATGGGGTTCGTGTACGTGGCCGAGGTGGATGCCGAGCGGCGGAAAGTGCGCGTGCTGGCGCCTGTCAGTGGACGCCTGGGCGATAAGCCGCTCGTGTTTGGACGGTGGCCGGAGCCGTATATCAACTTGGTTGGGTAACCTGTCCAGGGATGTCATCCCTCGTGGCCATGGTCAGACGAGCTGGCGGCGTATGGAGTCATTATGGAGGGCAGCAGCATTTGTCCGCTGCGTGTTTACAGTCAGTTCTTTGTTGTATTGATACCGGCTTCATGTCCAAAGTCTAGACGAGGTAAAGTGAGTTCTTGACCGAGAAAGCAAACACCAGAGCAAACACCAGAGCCTGTAGTTGCGGGCGTGGCAGTGTGGTTTGAGAAAAATGCATGGTTATGAATAAGACGCGAGGCAAATCAATAAAACAAAAACAGCCCCGAAAAAAATGACCGTAGACCGACAATGACCAGGAAGCAAAAGACAAAGAAGTACAAGACCTGGCCCAGTCAACGTGGGCGGAAGCGCTCCGTCCCCACAGGAACGCCCGGCTCCTTTATCTACCAGTCTCCAACCCAAAGGGATCCGCCCAGCTTTTATTCCTCCTTCACGTTTCCTCTCTTCGTGCAGCCAATGACCAGTCCCGTCTCATGGTGCTTTGTACTGGCATGTGGCTGTGCAGGCAATACGCCAGATGCTGACTCTGATGCCATGGCCGCGCCGTGTGTAGACAAGGCAATGCTTGAACGTCTCGCATGCGTGTCGTATATCCGCCTAAAAGTCATGGTGCTGTGCAAGCGTGCGTGTTGTGTACGTATTGTGTGCGTATTGTGTGCGTATTGTGTGCGTATTGTGTGCGTATTGTGTGCGTGATGTAGCACATGGCGACGTGCCCATGGGAGCATCGCTCCTGTCCTGGCGGCTCAGCTCATTCTCCACATCGCTTAGTCGACCTTGATACTGCCGTAGATCTTGCGCGTGAACCACCAGCTCGAGAAGAAGCCGATAGAGCCTGTGCGTGTTAGTGCGAGTCAATGCCGTGCAGGGAGGGGCATCACGGAGGGCGCAGACGTACCAGTCAGGATAAAGAAGAGGAAGCTGATGAGGGCGCTGTAGCCCACGTACAGCACGCCGCCGGCCAGGCTGCTGATGCTCAGCTTGCTCACCCAGTATATAATGGCGTTGGCAAAAATGTACAGGGACGTGGTGCCGGCCGCCAGGAACGCGCGCCACTGCCAGTGGTAGTTCTCGGCGCAGAGCAAGAAGTAGACCAAGAGGACAGTGACGGCGGCGCAGGTGATGATCATGAGGCCGTAGCACAAGAAGAGGAAGCCGAACATGTAGTAGATCTTGCTGAACCAGATGCTGTTCATGATAAAGTAGAGCTCGACAAAGATGGCGCCAAAGGGCAGGATGCCGACCAGGAGCATGCTGGGGATGGGCTTGAGGTAGGTGGTGACGGGCGGGATCTGGCGGGGGATCTGGTTGGTGTGGACGGCGACGCCAGGACGGACGACTTGAAGCCGACCCAGGAGCCGGCAAAGGACAGCGGGACAGAAATGACAAACCAGATGCCGACAATGACCAACATGGTGGTAAAGGGAACCGCGCCCGACGACTGCTTGGCCCACAAAAACAGGTCGAGCAGGAAGAAGACGGAGAACACAAGGCCGGGCACGAGCAGCGGCGTCAGCGTAATGTTGAGCTTCCACTTGTCGCCGCAAAGGCCTTGTAGACGCGCGCCGACGAGTAGCCGCCGACGAAGCCGAGGACGGTGTACAAGCAGAACCATAATGGTGCCGAGGGAGCCGCGGTTCGACGGCGACAAAAAAGCCCAGCAGCGCAAACAGAATGGTGAAGCCCATCATGACAAACAGCTGGGCGCCGTTGCCGAGGAAGACGGACAGCAGCAGCGGGTGCGAGGGCGTGCGGAACACGTCGCCGTGCACGAGCTTCCAGCCCGAGTCCTCCTGCACACCGTCGTCCAGAGCGCTCGTGCCGGACAGGTCGTCGAGGTTGATCTGGTCGAGGCGGTTGTAGCGGGCAATGTCCCTCTTGAGCGTGCGCACCATGACAGACAGCACGGTCAGGACCAAAAAGACGACAATGATGGCCGAGTTGACGAGCGAGAACCAGTGGATCTTGGGCTCCACCACATGCAGATACTTGTCCCAGCGCGTGGCCCAGGCCGTCTTGGACGGTGTCCAGTACACGCTGTACGTAAACGTCACGGGCGTCTTGCCGTCGGCCTTGGTGTCCAGAACAATGGGCTGGTGCTGCAGCGAACAGTCGATGGCGTTGGGTCGTCGTAGCGCAGCGAGCTGGGCTGCACGAGCACGCCGACGACGCGCAGCTGGTCCGGGTTGCCGCCGACCTCGTGGTACTCGACGACAATGTCGTAGTGGTTGTTGAAGGCAATCGCGTTGTCGCCGTTGTCCTGGCCGATCAGGAAGCCAGGGCTGTAGAACTCGGTGCCGGTCAGGTCGTCGATAATCTCCTGGCCCGCCGGCAGGCCGTCCACGAGCCAGTTAAGACTGTAGCCTGCTCGATCAGCATGTTGACAAACTGCGCGCCCTCGGCATCGTACGTGACTCCACACAGCGCCTTGCACGTCTCGTTCTGCGCCATCTTGAGCTCAAAGGGCGACGTCATGATGCGGTCGCCAAACAAAATGCTGCCCAGGCTCTCGCCAACGCTCTTGGGGCCCTCGGCCGGCTGGCACAACTGCAGCGAGGGGTGGTAGTAGTCGTAGGACACGATGGCATGCAGCATGGCATCGCGCGGCGCCGCGATCGGGCGGATGGCGTTGACGTAGAGAGGCACAGTGTCGCCGGGTTGGTAGGACGTCGGTGCCACGCCGGGGAGGTAAAAGGCCGAGGCGGGCTGGGGAGGGCAGAGAGGACGAGGGAGGCGGCCAGCGCCGCCGCAGAGGACGGCGTAAAGGCGCGGGCAATCATTGTGGCGGTTGAGCTCGTCCTTTGTGTTTGTTGTATGTTGTATGTCGTGTATTGTGCGGGTAGGTCGGCAGATCTGCAGGAACGTCAGGATCTGCTCGTTCGCAGCTTAAAGGGCAGACAAGTTCTGTGCAAGGCACACAGTCGCACTCTGCTACTCACAGTCCAATGGATCCCGAGGCTGTCGCCAATGGGCACTCAAACGCGGCGTGCGCCTCAGAAGCCGTTTAAGGGGGGCCGAAACAGGGATGCCTGCTGTACTACAGCGCTGCGGGCCCGCAGCTGTCATTAATATCGAATATGCAAGTACGGTGATGCAGCAGCGGCGTGTCGAGTTCGTCGCGTGTCGTCGTGGGGTGCGCCAATGCGTGGTCGGCGTGGAAGGGATGCTGTCGATGCTTGGGTTGTGAAGACGACACGTTTGGTGATGTAGGCCATTCTGAAGCTGCTACCTGCTTCACTCACTGCCTGGAGCTTCCTTTGTAGTGTCTGCGACCCGTTTCCAGCGTGCCGCGTTAGCGCAGTCAGCTTAGTCACGCGCCCGATTGGGGCCCGAATCGCGCGGCTGGGAAGGTCTTCAGCGAGCCGCCTTATCGCGGAGGGACTCCACTCTGCTTCTACGATAAGAAAAAAAAACTACGACGTTCAGGCACTTGAACAACGATCGGTGCGACCCCAACTTTCGCTTCCTTTACCCTGCACGACGGTTTACGACGACGGCCCAATTCGAGTTTGCCAACCACCCAGCCACCCAGCCCTTATCACAATGGCGACATCAACATTACCATCGCTTCTGGAGTCACTCCAGAAGTCTATCGTGTCCGTCTCCGATGCGACCCGAAGCTGTCGGCACTCACGCCACCCGAAGACGGTCTCTCGCTGCTCGACGTCAAGAACGAGCTGCTCCTCAGCTACCTCGAGCACATGGTCTTTCTCATCGTCCTGAAGCTCCGCAACGTCAGCTCTTCGTCTACAGCCGACGCCGACGCCGACCTGAGCCTCGAGACCTCTGGCTTGGGCCAGTCCGTCGTGAAGAAGCTCGTCGAGCTGCGCCTCTACCTCGAAAAGGGCGTCCGGCCGCTCGAGGAGAAGCTGCGCTACCAGGTCGAGAAGGCGCTGCGGGCCGCCGAAGACGTCGAGCGCACAGCCAAGCAAAAGGCAGACGAGGCCGAGGCTGCTGCCGCGGGGTCCGACTCGGACTCGGACTCGGGATCGGACGCGGGAGACAATGACGACGAGGGCCTGGACTTTGGCGAGGAGCTGTCTGCCAGCCGGCCGAACCGCAGCGCCTTTGTGCGCCCGGCCACGTCGACCTTTGCCGCTGCGGCTGTCAAGGCCAAGCAGGGCGGCAGCAGCAGCGCCGACGCAGGCGCCAGCGGCGGCGTCTACCGCCCACCCAAGATTGCACCGACCATGATGCCCACCACCGAGCGGCGCGAGAAGCGCGCCCGCGGCCCGCTCAAGTCGGCCACCATGGACGAGTTCATTGCCGACGAGCTGTCGTCGGCACCCATGGCCGAGCTCAGCGTCGGCGCCAACATTGCCGGCCGCGGCCGCCACACGACGACGGCGTCGGAGCGCCAGCGCGAGGACGACCGCCGCGCGTACGAAGAGGCCAACTTTGTGCGCATGCCCAAGGCCGGCAAGAAGGACCGCGCCAAGCGGGCGGCCGAGCAGGGCGGCAGCAACCAGATAAGCTTTGGCGGCGAGGAGTGGCGCGGTCTGGGCGAGGGCGTGGACCGCATCAACCGCCTGACGCAGCGCAAGAGCGGCGGCGGCGGTGCGGCAGGCACGCGCTCGATGCTGGACAAGAAGCCGCAAGCGGGGCATCGACACCATCGACGGGCCCCGGGGCAGCGGCGCCGGTGCCGGCCACGAGGACAGCACGGTGGGCGGGCGGTTCCAGAAGAAGCTGCGGCTGCACCAGGTGGGCCGCCGCGACCGCGGCAAGAAGTGATCGGTCGTGTTCGCCGGGGCCTGCAGTGGCCCGTCTTTACCAAAAGCATGGCGTGCTTGTTTGTCCCTTCTTATACCGGAGCTTGGAGTTATCTCATGTAGCATATAGAGCAACCTGACGTTTCCTTTGGCGCAACAGAAGCCGTCTTGTGGAAACAATGTAGTTGACCCCTATGCGGTCACAATGTGCCATTACGATCTTGTCAGACTCATCGCCTACACGTGACCGCCAATGTGCAGACTTTGGCCGTGCCTAGGCCTAGGCCAGAGCTAGGCCCTGTAATTCGTGCACAAAGGACTCTACAGCGGCATAGCGGCCCCACTGGCAGCCTGTCTCGGGTAAAGTGCACTGTGCCTGCCCCTCTCCAGCCAGCGACGGATCGATGCGTTTTTTGCCGTTTTCGCGGGGCATCTCCAATCGAAAAGGCACACCTCCGTCCGCGACCTGTGACTGACGCTTTGCTCGTACTCGTGCTTGTCTTCTTTCTCTTGCCAGCGCACGCTTCTTCTCTGTTTTGCGAAAGCTGCCCGTCTTGCATTCCACGACACACTTCGGCCCACGCGAGCTGCACACGGCGTCTTGCTCGATCCGCACGGGACCCTCCACCTTACCATGGCGACTGACTCTGTGGCGCCCGCCGCGGTGCCCGCTGCTGCTGCCGACCAGGACATCAACCCCTGGTCGGTGCAGGGCGGCGTTGACGAGAACGGCGAGGTGCTCGCTTTTGACTACGAGGCGATTAGCAAGTGAGTGGGCGCGTGCTGGGTGCGTCCCTCGCCGGCGCGGCATGGAGTGCTGACAGACCAGGAAATGGGCCACGAGCCTGATTGACGAAGCCCTCCTCGAGCGCTTCGAGCGCGTTCACCGGCCACAAGCCACACCGCTGGCTGCGGCGCGGCCTCTTCTTCAGCCACCGCGACTTTGACCGCATCCTGACCCGCTATGAGCACGGCGATCCCTTCTTCCTGTACACGGGCCGCGGGCCCCAGCACGGGCAGCCTGCACCTGGGCCACACGATCCCGCTGCAGTTTACAAAGTGGCTGCAGGACGTCTTTGACGTGCCCCTGGTCTTCATGTTGACCGACGACGAGAAGGCGCTCTTCAAGGACGGCCTGGCCTTTGAGGAGACGCTGCAGTACGGCATGGACAATGCGGCGCGACATTATTGCGCTGGGCTTTGACCAGAAGAAGACGTCATCTTCAGCGACCTCAAGTACCTCAGCAACCACTTTCTGATGAACGCCTGGGAGTTTTCGCGGCTCGTGACCTACAACCAGGTCCGCGGAGCCTTTGGCTTTGACGGCAGCTCCAACGTCGGCAAGATCTTCTTCCCCTCGGTGCAGTGTGTCGCCGGCTTTGCCACGTCGTACCCGGAAATCTGGTCGACACGCCCGCCGAGGTCCGCACCAAGGAGATTGCCAAGATTGACTGCCTGATCCCCATGGGCATCGACCAGACCCCTACTTCCGCCTGCTGCGCGACAACTCCCACCGCATGCGCTACCCGTCGCCAAGCCCGCCCTCATCCACTCCAAGTTCTTGACGGCCCTGCAGGGCGCCGGCGGCAAGATGTCCTCGTCCAACCCCAACTCGGCCATCTTCATGACCGACTCGGCCAAGCAGATCAAGACCAAGATCAACAAGCACGCCTTTAGCGGCGGCCGCGAGACGGTCGAGGAGCACCGCGAGCTGGCGGCAACCCCGACATTGACGTCTCGTACATTTACCTGACGTACTTTGAGGAGGACGACGCCAAGCTGGCCAGGATTTACGACGACTACAAGAAGGGCGACCTGCTGACGGGCGAGCTCAAGAAGATGGTCATTGAGGTGCTGCAGAAGAACGTCGAGGAGTTCCAGGAGCGGAGAAAGGCCGTCACCGACGAGGTGCTGGCGTCGTACATGAAGCCGCGCCGGCTGCAGTGGCCGGCAACCCGAACCCCAAGCCAAAGCCGCCGCCAGAGCGAAGAAGGCCAAGGGCGAGGCCAAGGGCGAGGGCAAGAAGAGCGACAACAAGGAGAAGAAGCTGGCCGAGCGGCCAAAGGAATAAAAAGGTGTAGTCTGCGGTTGTCCTTTGGTCAACGTCCCATATCGCTGTTTAATAAAGAGATACGTGTAAAGCATTGTCTTGGTCTTCATCTTTTATTTTGTGACTAGTCTTTCGGATTGAGAACAATACAAAGCACATTGAGTCGTACATAAGAATCAACACAGATAGGAACTCAAAAATCCATGAAAAAATCAATCACACGGTCTTTCTTGTCGTTCGTTTATGAAGTCTATTTTATCTTGGATTTTTATTCCAACTAATCCAGCATGGCCTGAACATGCCCTTGGCACACAATCGTTAAAGTCGGCCGTTTCGGCATACACGCGAAACCCGCCACCGAACTTTATTGTGTCAAAGGACGGGGTTGCCGGGGCAAACCAGCCCTCGTCCGGCGTCTCTCGTCCCGAGGGAGACCTCGTGATGGGATGCATGTCGGGCTGCTTGAGTGTGCCCCCAAGAGACGCAATCTTCTCACATAGTCTGCCGGCCAAAGACAGCGGCAGATGCACGGACTTGGCTCTCTTGCGTCCACCCCTCCCGCCCTCCGACGCGTCTATTCTCCAGCTGAGGCACAAAAGGTTCCGTCACGAAATAATTGAATTCAAGAATGTGAACTAGAACACCGATCAGGCTTTGGCAATCCTTTTTCAAAAATACAAAGCATAACAAATACAAAAATAAATAAACCCTTTTATATGTACATTCCCGTAATTTTGGGGGTATCGTTACGTTGCCGTCTTAATTTTTGTTTTCGGACGACGGGCCTGTCTCCTTTCATCGCTTCCGTCCAGACGGCCGGCTAGCGTGCGCATCCCCAGGTGCACCTGGAAGTGTAATGGCGCCCGGTTGGTGTAGCTGGTTGGTGTAGCCGGTTGGTGTAGCCTCGGTGCTCATACCCATGGCTAGATGTCGGTGCTCTCCGCGGCTCGGCATGGCAAGAGATGTCGGAGAGGTCGGGGAGGTCGGAGAAGGAAAACGGTAAAACAAGGGCTGCCAAAGGCCCACGCACAGCCTCATTCCACATTGGCCAGGACGACCTTGTCGCGGGCGGCGGGCCGCTTCTCGTCCTTCTTGGTGCTGTGCGTGCGGCGGTGCTCCTCCTTGCGCTTGATGGAGCGCAGCATCTCCTGGTTGATCTGGTCGGCCTTCTTGACGACCTTGGGCAGGTGGCGGTGGCGCAGGATGCGGCGGACCTCGGGCATGTGCTGGTAGCGTTCCTTGAGGGTGTCGTTGTACTCGAGCTTCTGGCGCTCGGCGGTGGACTTGATGCCCTGGCGCGAGGCGGCCTTGCTGCGCCACAGCCGCACGTTGCCCTCGTCGGAGCCCGACAGCACATAGTTGCCGTCGGGGGTGAAGTTGACGGCGTGGACGCGGGCCATGCGCTTGGTGTGGTAGATGTCGCGGCTCTGGCCGGCGCGGACATCAAACAGGCGGATGGTGCGTCCCAGGAGCCGCTGACGAGCTCGGTGCCGGTGGGGTTGAAGTCGAGCGACAGGACGGCGCCGGTGTGGCCCTTTTGGATGTTGCGGGCGCGGCCCATCTGGCGCATGTCAAAGTGGTAGATGTTGTAGTCTTCGCTGCCGACGGCAAAGTTAAAGGCCTCCTGCGGGTTCCAGGCCAGGTCGTTGCAGGCAAAGTTGAGGACGGTCTTGTGGATGGGGGACGCGGTGCGCAGGTCGTAAAAGACCAGGCTGCGGTCGCTGCCGCAGGAGCCCAGCAGACTGGTCTCGACCTGGTTGAGGCGGACGGTGGTGATGGTGTCGACCGAGTGCGGCCAGGCCAGCGTTTCCGACACGGTGGGGGTGGGGCGGCCGAGGTCGTAGACAAAGATGCGCGAGGCGCCCGAGACGACGGCGGTCGGGGCGGTGCGGTGGCTGGTGATGGAGGTGAAGGCGCAGTCGCCGAGGCCCGACGTGACCTCGCCCGAGACGGCGTCCATGACGGTGATGTTGCGGTCGGTGCCGCACGACACGAGATGGCGGCCGGCCTGGGCCTTGATCCAGGCGATGCCCTTGACCATGCCCTCGTGGGCCTTGGCCTTTTGCGTCTCCTCGCGCGTGGGCAGGTCCCAGATCTTGATGATGCCGTCGGCGCTGGCGGAGGCGAGGCGGTCGGTGCTCTCGAGGTCCTTGGCCAGGCAGTAGACGCCGTCCTGGTGGCCGACGCCCAGCTGGGCGACAAATGGCGCGGCAAACATGCGCTCCATCTTGGCCGCCTGCAGGGCACGGGTGTATTCGCGGGCGCGTTCAAAGGGGTGCAGCGCCGGGTCGTGGTTGCGCTGCTGGTGCTGCGACGACGCCGTCGACCGATTCAAGACTTTGATTTTCTGGGCAGGTTAGCAGTGAGAAGGAGCCGCAGTGGGCGGGATCGGGCGGGGCGGGCGGGCCTACCATGGTGCCTGCTGAACAACGATGTGGCGGTGATATCGGGTCGTCGTCCGTCGTGGTCGTGAAGCATCTCGAAACTCAAAAAATATTTAGCTCCGTGGCAGAAAATACAGAGGACGGCAGTATTCTGCACAGCGCCCCACTTGGGCCTGGGGACAGGACCCACACTGCACACCGCCTTTGCCTGCCACGAAGCAAGACACGTGACATTTCGACCTTACATAATCCAAAGGCCCGGCGCGCAGAGTGTCGCGATAGTTCTCCGTCTCCGTCAGGACCAGATGTGCTTCGTACGAAGTCCGCCCATGAGATGAGCACGGTGCCGTACGCCGTAAAGAGTAATTCTCCGTCTGTCGCGTCTCCCGGACAGCGCCGATGCGTCTCAGACGATGCCTTGCCATTATCGTCTTCTTGCCTCTTCTGCGCGCTTTGCTCTGGCTTTTTCCACCTCCAATAGCAAGACAGCATCGCGGTCTCCGTCCGCGCCTCCAGCTTCGATGCCTGCATTGAAGGCATTAAACGCATGACCGGCTTGGCATCACACTTATCATTCTGTCATGATGTTGTCGGCGACCCGCACGACAGGCCAGACAGTCGAGAAAGGCCACCGGAGCGGAGTTTATCTACCACCAAGTGGATGCCGGCCCACTGCATCTGGGGACATCTCCGGTGCCAATGTCGTGCTAGCCGTGTCCTAGTTTTTTTCTCCCGTCGTTGTTGACGAATTCATTTTTCTTATCAGAGTCCCTGGAGGCAAAAAACACGCATGTGGAGAATGAGGAAAAAGCAAATCGATAGCCAAGGCGATAGTCGATAGTCGCCGCCATGATGCAAAGACGGGATGAGAGGCAAGGCACCCAAATGCCGCAGAACGCCCGCGGTCGCAGCAGTAGCGTCACGGCCCGGCTGCAGCGACGAGGTCGAAATAGGACAATACCATCGCAGCCCTCTGCAGAGCCAAGAGATAAGAGACACGCGAGCGAAAGGTCGACAGCACCAAAGGTGACGGAGCCGAGACTAGTGGTGACATAACGAGATCGACACGTCCGATAGGTCGACAGATGCAGACTCTGTACGGAGTACGCCGTAGAAGAACGCGCCCCAGCGCAGGCAAAGCGCAGATCCCCCCGCTGATCGCGACGCCATGCCATCGATCTCAGGGATTGCTGCTGCTGCGACCCGACGGAGCCAATGTTCTTATCGGAGGCTCTCTGGCGCCTGGCCTTGTCATTGGACGCTGGCCGCCTCTCTGGCTGGGTTTTGCCCCGAGTGTCGCCATTACACACATGTTGTATTCAGGATACGCGTACTGTATGTCGTAGTTTTGTCGTCTAATACCATTGACTACACCACATCGGTCTTGGGCCCAGTCGTCGACCTCGACGGCATCCCTGTATCTTTCGCGGGCTGACTAGGACGATAGTGACAATGGCTGCGGGGAACCCCCAAAAGCAAAAATGGCAAAATTGGCCACGGTGCCATGATGCGTGACCCTTGACACGGCCGCTACGAAGAACGAGCAAAGGGCGCGACCTGCTAGACCCGTTCGATGCTCCACGGCTGCGGCCTCTTCATGTCGGGGCCGACTGCTCTGCGTTCCATATAAGTTGGCGGCCCATTGACTCTTTCTTTCTACCACGGTCTCGTATTCTCGCTGATCATTGTTTCATTTGGCATTGGGCCGGTACCACACATTGTCATTGAGCTGTCACCTGCACGACCGTTGACTTGGCATCTCTCGTCTTACATTCTCCGGCATTCCTGGTCGATCTTCAGACACCTCACGCTCTCCACGCCGACACCTCACCTACCGCCGACATGAGTATGCGACGGCTGATCCATGCCTTGGAGGTCGATGCCGAGCCGGGCCTGACGGCCACCCAGTTGATGGTAGCTACAGCCTCCCTCCTCTCTGCCCCCTGCCCTGCCCCTGCCTTTCTGCCTCGTGACCACGTTCCACGTCGCCGTCAGGATACAGTGACTGATTTCGTGTCCCCCTACAGTTGACCAACCATGACTTGAAACCCGTCGAGCCGGCCCGGCGCCAGTGGGGCGCGTGGAACTTTGTGGCCTTTTGGATCAGCGACGCCTTCAACATCAACACATGGATGATTTCCGGCTCCATGGTCTCCGACGGCCTGTCGTGGTGGCAGTCGTGGATCTGCGTCTGGGTGGGCTACTTTATTGCCGCCAACTTTGTCTGCATGACCGGCCGCATCGGCGCCGTCTACCACGTCGGCTTCCCCGTCGTCAACCGCGCGTCCTTTGGCATCTGGGGCAGCCTGTGGCCCGTCTTCAACCGCGCCGCCATGGCCTGCATCTGGTACGGCGTGCAGGCCTACATTGGCGGCAACTGCGTCTACCTCATGATCCGCTCCATCTGGAAGAGCTGGGACCGCGACACCATCCACAACACCTTCTCGGCCGACTCGGGCACCACCACCGCCGACTACGCCTCCTTCTTCATCTTCTGGCTGTGCTCGCTGCCCGCGCTCTGGTTCCCCGTCCACAAGATCCGCCACCTGTTCACCATCAAGGCCGTCTTTGTGCCCTGTGCCGGCATTGCCTTTTTCATCTGGACCCTCGTGCGCGCCGGCGGTGCCGGCCCCGTCGTCAAGCAGGGCTCCACCCTCGAGGGCTCGGAGCTCGCCTGGACCATTGTCAAGGGCATCATGAGCAGCATTGCCAACTTTGCCACCCTCATCGTCAACGACCCCGACTTCACCCGCTTGCCAAGAAGCCCCGCGACGCCCTCTTCCCCCAGCTGCTGACCATCCCGTCAGTTTCGGCGTCACCAGCTTCATCGGCATCTTTGTCAGCTCCGCCTCGCAGGTCATCTACGGTGACCCCATCTGGAACCCCCTGGACATGCTCGACCACTTCATCACCGACGGCGGCTCCGCCCAGCGCTTTGGTGTCTTTGTCATTGCCTTTGCCTTTGCTCTCGCCCAGCTCGGCACCAACATTGCCGCCAACTCCGTGTCCGCCGGCACCGACTTGACCGCCCTGCTGCCGCGCTTCATCAACATCCGCCGCGGCGGCTACATTTGCGCCGCCGTCGGCCTCGCCATGTGCCCCTACACCCTGCTGACCAGCAGCAACCAGTTCACCACCTACCTGTCGGCCTACTCCGTCTTCCTGTCCTCCATTGCCGGCGTCATGGTCTCCGACTACTACGCCGTCCGCCTCGGCTACCTCGAAGTCCGCGGCCTCTACGACGGCCGCGCCGAGAGCCCCTACTACTTCTTCAAGGGCTTCCACTGGCGCGCCTACGTCGCCTACATTGCCGGCATCCTCATCAACGTCGTCGGCTTCGCCGGCGCCATTGGCCGCGAGGTGCCCGTCGGCGCCACCTACATCTACAACATCAACTTCTTCGCCGGCTTCATTGTCTCCTTTGGCGTCTACTGGCTGCTGTGCCGCCTGTGGCCGGTGCCTGCGTGCAGCGCTACGGGCAAGTGGATGGAGGTGGGCGATTCCATTGACGACGATCTGCAGCTGGCCTACGAGGACAGCCGGGAAGGTGATATCGTCGCTGCGAGCGCCTACCCGTACCACGACAAGTACGGCAATGGTGCGCCGGGCGGACTCGACGAGACCGACAAGAAGGCGGCACGGCCGGGTGTTGGCTCGGACGGCCTTGTGTAATGCCGGCACGAACCAAGACGGTAGATGTTGGATGCTTCGGAGCGGCCTGGGATTTTTGAAATTGAACCAAAGCTGGGTCCGAAGATGGATACGAGTTGATTGCGAAGTTGAATACCCTAGATGACAAGTAGCAGAGACTGATAACAGCTGTATTTCTGTATTGAGTTGAATTTTCGTGGCAACGACGCATGCTGTACGTGGATGAAAGAATGTGATGAGAATGTGACGAGACTGTGGTGAAAATGTGGCGGTGTATATACGCCGCCGAAAAGCAAACGTAAAAGAACGAGGATCGAAAACAAGATACAATGTACGCCAAACGCCCGTCGAAGCTCCGACAAGACAAATGCCCTCCCCCCGTGCGCTGAACAAATCGCTAGGGTATTTTCCATCCTGCGCCGGAAATCAACAAGAAACAAAGAACGCAGCGAAAGGACAAGAACAACAAGAACAGAAACAATCAAGGAGCGGAACCGTCACACGCCTACTGCACCACATCTGGCCGGTGCTGGCCGTACATGCGCATGCGGTAGAAGCACGTGTGGTCCTGGTTGCCGTGGTTGGACGTGGCCCGGATGATCATGTGGTCCGTCGTGGCATCGAGCGTCTCGAGATCCGGCGGCAGTCGGAAGATTTGTGCTTCGCCGCTGCCTCCACCCGCCACACGCCGGCCTGGGTGGCTCAAACGCAAACTCGCCCACCTTGACAAAGCCATAGCCAAAGAGCGGCTCGCGATCGTCCGTGTCCGGGAACCGATCCATGCTCCAGTCTTGGAGCGACCGCTGCTGTGCGTAGTCGGTGATTTGCATCCACACCTCGAGGTCCTTGGGCGTGGCACCAGGATCCAGCGTGGCCGACGGGCTAATGTGCTCCAGCACCAAAAACTGAGGCAAGATGCGCAGGCCGAGTTTGATGCCAATGTCGGTGGGTCCCCGGCCCCGGCCGCTGGCGGTCCTGCGCGTCGATGGCGGCCGCAACCTGTTGCTGCCGGTGGTTGCGCCACACCAGCAGTCGCCGTCCTGCTCCCATGGCAGAAACACGGCCGCCACGTATGGGAGACCGGGCTTCGGGCCCACATCGCCACCGCCGGCCAGCCGGCCCAGCAGAGACTGGGTCGGCTCGTACGTCGGACTCGAAAAGTGGTGGTTGATGGTGGCTCCGTGGTGCTGCGTGAAAAAGTTGACCTGCTGGATGAGGTCGGAATCCAGTGCGCCTTGATCTTGCCGCGGGCCATGGCCTCGAGCTGCGCGTCGGTGATGATGCGGCGCACAAGCTGGTCAACAAGCGTCGTGACTTCGCGCTTGCTCATGCCCATGCCGCCGTGGTCAGCGACACCTGTCGTCGCGGGTGGAGCCTCAGCCAGCGACTTGTGCGCCAGGGACAGGGCGGACGCGGCGACGCGCGCAGCTTCCACGACCTGTGTCTCGAGATGGGCCATCTCGCCCTTGATTTCGACCCGGTGCTCCACAAACGAGTTTTGCAGGTGCTGCAGAAATTCCTGCCGGGGTACGAGGATCTGCTTGGCCCCGGGCGAGGCGGCAAGCAGGCGGGCTAGCTTCGCGACCTGGCTCTCAGACAGCCGATCGACAACTTCGCCATAGTCGAACTCGGCAGGCGGTGATGGCGTGGAGTGGTCCTGGTCCTTGGCAGCATACGTGCCAAGCATGTCACGGACCTTCTTCTGGTTCTGCCGCAGCCACGACTCGAAGCTTCTGGACAGTGTGGCCTGAACGGTGCCTTGCACATCGGCAACCGAGAGGGCCTTGGTGTTGGGGTCAGCCAGCAAGCCGGCCGACTGCAGCTGGCGCTTGACTGCCGTCAGCTGGAGGTCCGAAACCGCCACAGACCCGTCCTTGTTCCAGATGAGGCTGAAAATGTCCTTGTCGGCCTGCATGTTGTCTTTGAGCGCGTGCCAAAACTCTTGCGCTATGACGGGGCGGCCGTTGCGGTCGAGGTCCATCTGGACCACGTGAGGCAGGATGCGGCCGATGCGCTCGAGGGCGTCGCTGTGCAGGCGGTCTGCATGCTTCAGCTGCGCGATCTCGTTGGCGTGGCTCAGGATGAGGCCGTTTAGGCGGGCAAACTCGTCGTCGCTGATCGCGCCCAGGGGGTGCACCAAAGCAAAGGGCACGAGCTGACGGAGGTTGCTCTTCCAGTCGCTGCCGTACCAATGAAGGCGGTTGTCGACCCTGTATCCTTGGTAGAGCTCGGCAGAGGATGTCGAGATGACAAACACACGCAGGACTACGAGCCCCAACACAACCAGGGAGACGATCATGGCCAGCACATTTGACAGTCTCCCAAGGCCCGCAAAGAAGCCCCCGGCGCTCTTTGCTGGTGTTTCGGGCGAGGCCGGGTTGAAAACCTCCGGCTCCTTGGTGCTTGCGCGTGGCTGCTCCTCCACCACTGGCTGGGATGCTGGCAGGGATGCTGGCTGGATGGTGGTCTTGACGTACGCCGACGGCCCATTCGACTCCGTGCCGACGCAACCGTCTCGACGTCGTTGTCGTTAGAAGCGAGCTCGTCCTGTGACGGGTCGCGCGATGGCTCAAACAGGCTTTTCCGGTTGCGCATGCTGAATCCTGGCCCCGGCGTAGTGATGCGCGACTTGATTGCTCTTGCGGCGCCGCGTATGGTGCCTGGCGTAGCTGCTGGTTGTTGCACCTCTTCTGATTCGGCCGCTCTTGCTACAGCGTGCGGTCTGGCGGTGTCGGCTGGCGCTGTTTTTTCTGGGCTCGCGTTTGCTGCAAGGTCGTCGGATCGGGGGCGGATGAAGCGGAACTGCGGGTAGGCCTGGCGGATGGCGTCGTCGTCGGGCTCCTCTTGGACGGGGTTGGACGTGGCTGAGATGCGCCGTGCGGAGTTGAGAATATTCTGAAGGATGCTGGATGTCCTAGAGACGACGCTGTCGTGCGTTTGGGGACGGCTGGGTGAAGATTCGAGTTTCGGCAAAGAGCTGCTCCTCTGCGGCAAAGTCTAGTTCAGGCGACGATTCCCGTTCTTCTCTGGCTGAGCACTCTCGGTTGGTGCTCGTGAGGACCGCGTCGTAGCGGCAGGCTGTGCTCTGCGCCCTGCTGAGACAACAAGAGAGATTAGTACTGGTACTATGTGATTCACGCAGTGGCTTGCTGGCTTACGTCTTGAGCTCGGCTCAGAGGTTGCGCTGGCTGCCTCGGGGTCCCTGGCCCCGGCTGGTTCTGTCACGGGCTCTACCGACTCCAGTGTATCGTCAGTCGGCCGCGACGAGGCTGGAGCCGGAGGCGGCGGTGGCGGCGGTGGTGCAGCAGCAGCCTGGGATGTCTGTGCCTGTTCCGCCTCGGCTCGTAGGCGCTGTTGCTGTTCGGCCTCCCGTTGCGCACGCTCACGCGCATCGTTTTCGTTGTCCTGCTCGACCGCGTCGACGACATGGCTCAGGGCGCTGGAAAAGTTGTACCGCTGCCGCGCAACGTTTTGCCTCGAGGGCAGGATGGTGGGAGGTGATCCATAGGCGGAGCTGTACTTGGCCGGGCCGGGCGACATGCCGCGGCCGACGGCGGTGTGGACAGATTGCGGCTGCACATTGTCGAGGTGCGAGCTGTCGAGAGGCCCGCCGGCTTCTGAGCTGCCGTCGAAGAGCAGGCTCGACGAAGAGACGCGCGTTGACCGTCTCGGAGGCATGGTCGCGAGGGTCTGGGGTGTGATGCTTGAGGAGAGTGTGCTGTTTACGACATGAAGTCAACGGAGGGAGTCGAAACGGAGAAGAGTGTTCCGAGCGGGGATATCGCGTAGGTAGGCGAGTCGTAGTTGGTGTGCGGTGAAGGATGCCGGTATTCTGGCGTTTGCGACGCAGAAGGAAGATTGACGCAAAGTTGAAGGACCCTCGGTGTCGGCACGGGCGTCAAATAAATGACACGAGGCCCGTCGCGATGCGAGAGTCGATAGCTTGAAGGGGTCTAGGGGCTTGAGGGCGTGATGGGTTCCTTTGTTGTCGGCTGTCGAGTCCCGCAAGCGGCAGGGTGCGAGACAAAGGAGCGCAGAGAATGGGCGATGGAAACGGCAGAATAAGACAGAACAAAAATAAACTGCCGTGCAAAGGCAGACCAACAGGCAGCGGCAACTAGACTGATCAAAGAAAAAGAAGGCAAAAAGGAGCGACGTTGAAGCTCAGCAGCCTGCTGCCATTCTCTAGGAGAAAGGCCCTGCAGGTTCTCTGTTTGCGCGCGCTGGGTGGGATGCCTCGATGACAAGACACAATATGGCTCGTGATAAGGTTTGTATGTTTGTGTTGTGCGCCAGGGTGTTGGTTCGTTGGGGCCGATGGACCGGGGTCAGGTCGGTGAAGCTTGGTCGTTTTGTTGTCTTTTGGTCGTCTCTTGTCGTCTCTCGTCGTCTTTTCTCGTCTCTTTTCTCGTCTCTTTTTGCCCTCTTCGGTGCAGCAGAGGCTGGAAAGGGCAGGGGCGATTGCTTGGTCAACGCGTCGTTAGGGAAGCCGCAGCGCGCCCGTGCTTTCCTTCCTGGGACGACGGTCTAGCCGGATACGGTCGACCCCACGTTTTGGTGCTAGTGCCCCTGGAGAGAACAGCAGGCGCGAGGCGCTCGCGGGGCCAGAACCGCTTGCTCCTTCTCATCGTCCTTGGTCCGCCATCTTAAGAACAAGAAGACGGGAGGAAGCTGCGGCCGTCAATACAGCATCCCGACTGCATAGACACAAACTGCATAATGCGACCCGTTATAGCGATCTCCCGGCTTGCGGACTCGATGCACGGCGCGACATGCCTCCATTCGGTGAGGTGCACTGAGAAATCAAGAGACACCATGATGCTAGGTGCCGTTCTACGAGTAGTCATGGGAGCGCCGCAATGCGGTGACAGCCTGACACGTGGGACAGGCTAACGTTGCTGTGAGAATTTCGCACCGGCGTGGCCATTTTGCTTGCGCCGGCCACAGCAGACGTGCTAATTTACAGTGGACACTAACCCCCGCAATAGCTCCGTATCCCCCTCTGTGTTCTCTGGACGTGTTGTCCTCTGCCCCTTTTGTTCTGGAGGCCATCTTGACAATTGACGGCTGCCAACTGACACAGTCGACTCTCTCACCCAAACTCACTCACAGACACATCTGCAATCATGGTCGTCGGAACCGTGCTCGTGACTGGGTAAGCCAAGCATGCCCCTTGACCCCTCCCGAAAGAGCTGTCTCCAGTGCGCTTCCCCGCCAAGAGGCAGGATCCCAGCAAGGGAGCTGAAACGGATGTACTGACTCGTGGCCTTTTCTCTCTTCACAGTGGCACCGGCTACATTGGCTCGTTCACGTCGCTCACGCTGCTGCAAAACGACTACGATGTCGTCATCGTCGACAGCCTGTACAACTCGTCCGAGGTCGCGCTCGACCGCATCGAGCTCATCTGCGGCCGCCGGCCGGCGTTCCACAAGGCCGACGTGACGGACGAGGCGGCGCTGGATGCCGTCTTCCAGGCGCACCCGGCCATTGACAGCGTGATCCACTTTGCCGCGCTCAAGGCCGTGGGCGAGTCCGGCGAGATCCCCGTCGAGTACTACCGCGTCAACGTGGGCGGCAGCATCACGCTGTTGCGCGTCATGGAGCGCCACGGCGTGTCCAACATTGTCTTCTCGTCGTCGGCCACCGTCTACGGCGACGCCACGCGGTTCCCCAACATGATTCCCATCCCCGAGACGTGCCCGACCGGCGCCACCAACACCTATGGGCGCACCAAGTCCATGATTGAGGACGTCATCACGGACCAGGTCAACGCGCAGCGCAACAACGCCCAGAAGGCGGGCCGGCCGGCCGAGGACGTCGAGCGGTGGAACGGCGCGCTGCTGCGGTACTTTAACCCGGCGGGCGCGCACCCCACGGGCCTGATGGGCGAGGACCCCCAGGGCGTGCCGTACAACCTGCTGCCGCTGCTGGGCAAGGTGGCCACGGGCGACCGCGACAAGCTGCTGGTGTTTGGCGACGACTACGCCTCGCGCGACGGCACCGCCATCCGCGACTACATCCACATTCTGGACCTGGCGCGCGGCCACTTGGCGGCGCTCAAGTACCTGCGCGAGCAAAAGCCCGGCCTCAAGACGTGGAACCTGGGCTCGGGCCGGGCAGCACGGTGTTTGAGATTATCAAGGCCTTTAACACGTCGGTGGGCCGCGAGCTGCCGTACGAGGTGGTGCCGCGGCGGGCCGGCGATGTGCTGGACCTGACGGCGAACCCGGCGCTGGCGAACAAGGAGCTGGGCTGGAAGACGGAGCTGACCATGGAGGATGCGTGCAACGACCTGTGGCGGTGGGTGGAGAACAACCCCAAGGGCTACCGGCAAGACCCCCCGGCGAAGCTGCTGGAGCAGCTGAAGAAGAACAACTGAGGAATGGAGGAGTGGACGTAGTAGCAGCCTCTGTCTATGCATTTTGAATCACCAGCCGGAGGCGTGGAACACATCATTGCGTGGTCATGCATGCATGAATCGAAAAAGACGCGAAAAGCTGCTTTGCCATGTAGAGTCCATAGTGCAAAATGACGCACGGTGCACACAATCTCAATAGGACGCCAATGCAGCAGCATGCAGGCACACTCCCATTGTATGTATGGCCAAGGCGAGGCCCTTGTTGCCTGTACGAAGTAGAAACACGGCATTGGTTGTGAGCAACCACAAAGGGTGCAGCTGAGATGCACGGAAGCCCCATAGACGAAACGGCTCGGAACAAGGCTGGTTGACGGCACAAGCCGTGGGTCTCTGCGACTGCGAACGGCAACGGTTCTCTTGTCTATGTTTCGACGTCAAGTCGTTGCCATGTCGCTGTCGTTGGTCGTTGGCGTCCACTGCCTCCTCTACGTCCTAAGTCGGAGCAAGCTGGCGGTTGCTGCATGGCTGGCGTGGTCGCTACTGGCGGCCCGCAGGTACTTTGGTGCGCTTTGCCATCCGCTTTCGCCGGCGTCGGCTTGGGCTATCTGGAAAGGCTATCTTCAGTAGAGGTGAATGGTCTAGTCAAGAGATAGGGGCACACTCCGCAAGACTAGCCTGCTGCTATGCGCATCATGGCCTGGTCCGCTTGCCATGCGACCACACCGTACGGAGTCTGCCTACAGCTTTATCGTTCCATTGTGGGCATGCAGTGCCGCGCTGCCGAAATGGTGTGACGGAACAAAAGCACGGCGACCCCCCGACTGGACAAGAAGCCGGATGAAAAGTCTTGACAAGAGAACGGATGCAGTCGCCGATTTCTCTGACATACACTGAACAAAGCTGAACGCCACACGGACACACAAGATGCCAAACATTGTCGTTATCGGGTATGCGCGTGCTGGCCGACCGAGCCCCCATGTCCGCGACGTGTACTAACGCGACCAGTGCCGGCGTCGCCGGCTTGACGTCCGCCCTGCTGCTGGCCCGCGACCCCAAGAACCGCGTCACGGTCGTGGCTCGCCACATGCCGGGCGACTACGACATTGAATACACATCGCCGTGGGCGGGAGCCAACTTCTTACCGTACGCACCGACTAGAGGCAGGATACCGCAGGAGGCCGCCCTCGCAAACTAACACTGGACTAGAATGAGCGTAGCGCCCGGAAGCCGGTGGGAGCGCGACACCTGGCCCGAGCTCAAGCGGCTGGCGGCCGACGTGCCCGAGGCCGGCATCCACTTTCAAAAGGCGCTGGTGCTGCGCCGGGCGAAAAAGGAGCCTGTGCCCGCAGCCGACGGCACGACGGCGCCCAAGCTGTCCGACGCCCTCTTTGACGACGACCCCTGGTTCCGCACGCTCATGGACGACTACCGCGACCTGCCGGCGGACCAGGTGCTGCCCGGCTTCGCATCGGCGTCCGACTTCACGTCCGTCTGCATCAACACGGCCATCTACCTGCCGTGGCTTGTCGGGCAGTGCCGGGCGCTCGGCGTCGTGTTCCGGCGGGCTGTCCTCAAGCACGTGACCGAGGCGGCCGCGTACGCCAACCTCCAGGTGCAGCCCGACGGGGCCACGGCCAAGGATGCGACCGTCGACCACGCAGACACCGTCGTCGTGAACTGCAGCGGCCTGCTGGCGTGCCGCCTGGGCGGCGTCATGGACAAGGCGGTGCAGCCGGCCCGGGGGCAGGTTGTGGTGATCCGCGACGAGCTGAGCCCGATGCTGGTGGTGGACGACGTCAACGACAGCTACGGCGCCCCGCCGCTGATGGAGCTCATGTACAACATGACACGGGCGGCAGGCGGCGGTACGGTCGTGGGCGGGACCTACCAGGTGGGCAACTGGGAGAGCCAGCCCGACCCAAACACCGCATTGCGGCTGCTGTCGCGCATGGCGGCGACACACCCAGTGCTGGTGGCGGCGGGCAAGACGGTGGCGGACCTGGACGTGATCCGGCACGGCGTGGGCCTGCGTCCCTACCGCGCTGGCGGCGTACGGCTCGAGTCGGAGCAGATTGGCCTTGTCGAGGCTGACGGCAAAGCAACGGTCTGGGTCGTGCACAACTACGGCCACGCAGGCTGGGGCTACCAGGGCTCGTACGGGTGCGCGCAGCGTGTCGTCGAGCTGGTCGGCGAGATTGTTGCAGGTAAGTCGGAGACCGCGTAAGGCGATGGTCGGAGGATGGTGGGAAGGAAACCTGTCCATGCTGTACGAGTAGTGGATAGAGTCTGGTCAGAGGTGTGAAGTTGGCAAAATACAAAATACAGTTCACGAAAGAGATGTGGAGCAGAACGTCGTACATGTGCATCGATCATCGATCTGGAAGGCACGCCGATGTCTGGTCGTGCCTGCCGTTGTACTCTGTCGGATGCTAAGCTCGGTGTCGTGTTCCCGTTTAGGCTGTTAGCCAGGGGCGGGCCCCACTTAAATGTGCCAAAGGCCCAAGGACAAGGCGACGTTCTCAAGCAGCTCCATCGTCCATTCCATCCTTCTTCCACCTCGACGTCAGCTTCCGACCTACGACGAAGCCGCACGAAATCCCACCAGCGCGTCAACGTGTCCGTGTACGACCCGGCCAGATTCAACAAAAAAACGACTTTCCGACAGATTGCCCCGCGACCGTCATGGCACCGCCGCCTCGACCTCCCAAGGCGTCGCCGCCCTCGGCCTCGTCGCGCCCGCTCTACGCCCAGGCCGTCCAGTTCGTCCTTGACGTGCTGACCGGCCGCAGCGCGATCTCGGTGCTGGTCCCGCTGGCACTCTTCGCCCTCGATGCGGTCCTCTGCGCCCTGGTCATCTGGAAGGTCCCCTACACGGAAATCGACTGGGTCGCCTACATGGAGCAGGTGGGACAGTTTGTCGCGGGCGAGCGCGACTACACGCAAATGGCGGGCGGGACGGGCCGCTGGTGTACCCGGCGGCGCACGTGTGGGTGTATGCGGGGCTGTACTACGTGACGGACGAGGGCCGCAACATTCTGCTGGCGCAGCAGATCTTTGCGGGCATCTACCTGGCGTCTCTGGCCTTGGCCATGGCTTGTTACTGGAGAGCAAGGGTACGTACGGCGTTTATTGGCGATATTGGCGTACTGGCGTACCTGACGTACACTGTGACCGTCTCTTCTAGGGCTAACAGCGTGCAGGTCCCCCCTATGTCTTTCCCCTCCTCATCCTGTCAAAGCGGCTGCACAGCATCTACATGCTTCGGTGCTTCAACGACGGCGTGGCAGCGCTCTGCCTGTGGGCAGCCTTGTTCTGCTTCCAGCGCCGGTCATGGGCGCTGGGACTGCTGGTGTACGCGTGGGGCCTCGGAACCAAAATGAGCCTCTTGTTGAGCTTGCCGGCCGTCGGGGTGGTGCTTCTGTACGGCCGAGGCTTCCGCGGCGCGCTGCGTCTGGCCCTGGTCCTCGTCCAGGTCCAGTTCGCCATTGCCATTCCGTTCCTTGTCGAAAACCCGCAAGGCTACCTCGGTCGCGCCTTTGAGCTGTCGCGCCAGTTCTTCTTCAGGTGGACCGTCAACTGGCGCTTCGTCGGCGAGGACGTCTTTCTGAGCCGGCCCTTTGCCCTCGGTCTCCTGGGCGCACATGTTGCTCTGCTGGTCCTGTTTGCCACGACGCGCTGGCTGCGGCCGGCCGGCGGTCTTGCGTCCGCCGCCAGGCCCCTTCTCCGCTTTGCGCCGCCGTTCACCGAGACCCAAGAAGCCCAGCTGTCCGCCCGCGCCGCCTCGCCGCGTTTCATCTTGACGACCGTGCTGACGGCCAACCTCGTCGGCCTGTTGACGGCCCGTTCGCTTCACTACCAGTTCTACGCCTACTTGGCCTGGGCCACGCCGTACCTGTTGTGGCGAGGCGGCGTGCACCCCGCGGTGCAGTATGGTCTGTGGGCAGCGCAGGAGTGGGCGTGGAACGTGTTTCCCAGCACGCCCGTCAGCTCGGGTGTGGTGGTGGCCGTCATGGCGGCGACGGTCGGTCTCGTCTGGTGGGGGGCGACCGAAGAGTTTGCCCAGGTGGTGGGAGCCAGCGAAGAGAGCGAGAAGAAGAGGCAGTGATGCGGTCTCGCGTCTGTCTTTCTACACCGCCCCCGCGCGGCTGTCCTCGTCGCCGCCCTCGTCGTCGCTGGGCGGCAACTGGCCGACAAGGGACTCTTCCTCTTTGGCCTTGGCGACCACGGGCGGCGGGTAGGGCCAGTAGTCGGCCTGGGCCCACTCATCCGTGTTCTGCACAACACCGACAATGGTGCCGACAACACGGCTGCCCTTTTTCAAGCTCTCGGGCGCCTGGGCCAGATCGACAAGCACGACACTGTGGCGGGCGACCTTGACGGTGTTGTGGATATCCGAGTGCAGGTCGACGAGCACGCGGTTCTTCTTGGCCGGTTTGGGCGCCGTCGCCTCGGGCGGCTGCTGGCGGGCTCTGTGGCGCCGCCCAGCGGCTCGCGCACGCCTCCATTGCACGTCTTGCCGCCGCGGTCCAAGCAGCTGCCGTTGCACCGGCCGACGCCGTTGCAGCCCGCACGGCTGAATCCGGTCGCACCACCGCCGCGGGCCGCCTTGCCTCCCTTGCCGCCCCTCGCGGGCTTTCCTCCTTTTGCCGTCTTCTTCTCGGTGCGCTCGTACCGTCGGTGGCGCCGACTTGAGAGCCAGGGCGGCGCTGCTGTCGGGCAGGATGACGGTGTAGCGGGCATTGCCCTCGGCCATGAAGACGCGAGCGAGCGACTGGGTGGCCGTCAGAGCGGCCGGCGGCGTGGTGCCGTACACGTCAATCTTGGAGGCCATGTTTCGCTGTGGGTTCGTGTGGGGCTGCGGTGTTTCGGAATGGTCTTGGGTGCTGTCGTTGCTGTCGTTGCTGTCGTTGCAATCTCTTTTATTGAGGACGGCTGGTGGTGGAAGCTCGACGTCTGCACAAATTTCCCCACACAAAATGTATCTCGTTGGCTAAGTCCACCGTATTGCGCGCCATTTTACCTGCTGCATCGTGTACTGCGAATAGAGCCAATTCTGCCACATAATTTTTTGGCGGTGTGCGATATGCCTGGAAACCCCCAAAAGATAGAAGAGAAAGGCCGCAGAGCCCCACATTGCTGGGCCCCACCCACTGAGGTCCCACGGGCCACTCCCGAGACCTAGTAGGAAGCTGCCCGTCGCCCCTGCCGCACCGACCATTCAGCATTGAGACATCTCCAATCTAAATCTCAAGAACAAATCTCCAGTCTCGAGTCTCGAGTCTCGACCCTGAACTTGCTTCGCTCTATGGGAATAGCTTAGCTCACCCTTCGAGCTATTCCCGGGCTGGGACGTTGGCACGTTCTGCTTCTCTCCGCGGCACCTCGTACGCTGCATCAAGACGCGCCCCCAGCTTGTACGTGCCTGTTTTTGATTCGGATCACTTCCGTATGCCGCCATCTTGGACAATCGACACAGGCTTCTCCTCTTCTCTCTTGAAGGGCTACAATACTCATTTGTCACCGTGGGCCGTCGTGACGTCTGCCATTCTCTCAACTTTGCGTGGTCCTTCCCTCTTTCGTGTGACTCAACCGGCAGGACGCATATCGTCAAGGGATCGGAGACGCAAAGACCACACGACGGCCGACACCGGCAGCGAATTTTGCAGTCAGCTGAAGACAAAATTTTCAGAGAGGCTGGTCGGTCGGGCATCGTGTGATGGACGTCCAGAGGGGTCGTGGACGGGCTGCGGACGGGCTGCGGACGGGCTGCGTAGCAGCAAGATACATGTACGAGTACGGTATCTGCCAAACCAGAGGCAGTGCAGGCAGTGCAGGCAGTGCAGGCAGTGTAGGCGGGCATATCCGTTTGTCAGAGAAACAGACGAGGGGACCGGACAGGTGTGCCACGAGACAAGAAGGCTCACGATGCGTTTGCGCGAGTATTGTTCAGTCGAGTCCACAAGGCTGGCCAGTCAGCTGCCTGACCAGTTTCAATTCAAGCGAGCGTCTGCCGCGACGTGCCAATGAGGAGACGTGTTTGCCTACAAGGACAAGTAGATAGGAGATTGTACGAGGAGAAAAGCGTGCCAAGGGAGGACAAAGAAACAGAAAAAGGCCGTGATTGAGGTTAATAGGCGGAGCGGCGTGGCCAATCGGGAAGTTCCGCGCCGCCACGGCCCTGAGCACTTACACCAAACGGCCTCTTTTAGTCTCTGCTCCGTACGACGTACGACGCAATACGTTACTCTCCAGAGTTGGAGCAGGCCCTCCGTCAAACACGTCAAGCAGGACAAAACAAAGGAGATGGAAGGAAAGAAAAAGAAACAAAAAAAAGAGACGGAAGGAAAGGCCAAGTCCATGCCGTAGAAGGGGACCACGAAAGAGGAATAGCCGGCCGGAAACGGACCGACTCAGGAGCAACAGCTAGCACAAGAGAAATCTCAGCTCGTCCGCCAAAGTGTCTTCACGAGTCTCGACGGCTAGGCTGAGGCGCCCGCCCCCCTGAGAGAAGTGCCGTGGAAAGAAAATGGGAGGCGGTGCCTCTCCGTCCACCATCAGCCACTGTGGGCGGCACGGCGGCTTCTAGAATGCCATGCATCTCTTGATGAATGCGCATCTCCACCCGTCTCCTCGAGTCACAAGCTTATCGGCCATGATGCCACGCATCATGCAAGTCACCCTTTGTGTACATGCACGACGTAATACTGCTGTACATGTGCGTCGCACGTCCACGAGCAGAAAGACGTCAGATATGGGAATGGCCCGCCGCCGCTTGCGCCCGGGAGCCAAGGCCTAGACCGATGGTAAGCCGGCGCCAGAGGGCGAGAGCTGCGAGCACCGGGGAAGGAGGACTGAGCAAAGCAGCAGTGCACAGGCGAGGAGAGGCACATGTGGGCCGCGACGAGTGCATGCCGTTGATCGTCGATGCTGTCGAGGGGGGAAGATGAGAGAAAAAAGGTCAGATGATCATAGACAGAAGCCCGCCAAAAGGGGAGATACGGACGACCTCCCCAAGGGCCAATGGCCACATGGCTGGCCGCTTTGACTCTGCGATGCTTTGAGCGTCCTGTTGTTACCTAGCAGACTGTCGTCGGAGTCTAGGTGTTGCTGTCGGAGTTGGAGATCCACAAGGACGACACCGACGACAAGACTCTCCGCAGCCAAAGCCCGAGGGCGAGTACGAGCAAGTGCGAAAGAAGATGGCATGCAATGAATGGGTCGTGACTGTGGACAAGGGCGTGGAGAATGCGTGTATTCTGGTCCTGGTCCCGGCCCTGGCCCCCGAAAAAGTCACTGCCGTTGGAGGTGTGGATCTGACAAGCCACTAGACAAAACATGTGAAGAGAAAGCGGAGGGAGGAAAATATGAGCAGAAGAGAGGTTACAAGAGTCGGCAAGACTTGCCATATTAATGACGGTTCGCCTTGACTCCTGGACGCCTTGACTCACCTATTTGACCTTTTTGACCTTCTTGACCTTCTGACCTTCTGACCTTCTTGACCTCGACCTCTTTGATCCCATCGGCTCTATCCTGAATCGCAAGACTCGCCGCACGCCTACAGCACCAGTCGACACACTCCAATCGCGTCGACGCTCCGAACGCTGTGAACCCGACTCCGACACGGCAGCCACTCCGTCCAATCAGTCATTGGGTCACACGGCAAGCCCACAGACCGGCTACCATAGCCCGCCTGCACATAACGGGAACTGGCGACGACTGAAAACGGGTCACCGCGGCTCGCTGCTCCCTCGTATCGATCATTCGTCATTCGTCTTTCCGTCTCACCGTCTTGTCTCCATCGTCCCGTCTCCATCGCCATATAGCACCCCCGTCCTAGGTCGGACGGCAATGGGACCTGGGGCATAGGCGGCCCCGTATCTCGCCCTTTGCACGCACCGTGTCAGCCCTGGCTGCTCCTGTCACCAAACTATATACAATCCCCCCCCTCTCGTCTCGGCCATTTGCCGACTTCGTGTGTGTCACACACCCCCCGTCTATAAGTTCACCATGCTGTCCCTCGTCCAGATCGAGTCGTCACTGTCGACAGCGCCGTCGACGCACACGGCACGACACGCCGCCACCTCGGACCACATGGCCAGCGCCTCCGGCACGCAATTTACTACTTCGGCCCCGGCTCGGCCCGCCCGTGCCGTCTCCCGCAATACCCGGCGGTGCCGCTCTCCGACGACGACGACATCTTGATGGACCGCAAGGCATCGACCCGGGCCTTTGACGCCGCCGACCTGGAGCGCAGCCGGCCGGCGACGCCCGTGGACGATGCTGCCGACACGGACGCGGACGCGGACGCGGACGACCACGATACGGCCAGCCACCACAACGGCCTGGGCAGCGAGCCGGACGATGCCGAAAACGGCGTGGAGGTGCTGCAGAGCATGTTCCGGCCGCGCCAGAATGCCCTGCGCATGGCCACCGTGGCCATCAACACGCTCAACGACGGGCTCAACGACAGCGCCGCCGGTGCGCTGCTGCCGTACATTGAGCGGCACTACAACATTGGCTACGGCATCGTGTCGCTCATCTTTGTGGCCTGCGCCTTTGGCTCCATCATGGCGGCGACGGTGGTGGACCCGATGAAGCGGCGGCTGGGAGGGGCGCGGACGCTGTGCATCGGCCAGCTGATCATGGCCGTCGGCTACGTGCCCCTGCTCACGACGGTGGTGCCCTTCCCGGTGGTGGTCGTTGGCTTCTTTGCCGTCGGCCTCGGCGAGGCCATCAATGTCGCCATGGGCAACACCTACTGTGCCGGCCTCCAGCAGAGCAACATGGCGCTGGGCATCATGCACGGCTCCTACGGTATTGGCGGCATCTCGGGCCCGCTGGTGGCGACGGCGATTGCTGTGGCCACGGGCGCGGCCGAGAACCCCGACGAGAAGGCGGCCCTCGTCTTTGGCCGCTACTATCTGCTGCCGTTTGGCATCTGCGTGCTGTCGTCTGTGCTGTCGGCGTGGACCTTTTCGGGGTACGAGAAGGACTGGGGCGAGGTGCGGGAGACGCGGCCGGCCTCGTCGCTCTCGGACGACTCGGCGGAACGGCAGCGACGGTGGCGCGTGGCCGGCAGCGGCAGGCCGAGCTGGACAGCCAGCAGACTGAGCAGCAGGCCGAGCAGCAGGCCGAGCAGCAGGCCGAGCAGCAGACACGGAAGCAGACACGGAAGCAGGCCAGACGAGGCCGCCAGCGCCCGTGGCACAAGAAGACGTCGCCGCCTGCCGACACCCAGCTGGCCGACCTTGCTTCTGGCGCCGACGGCGTCCCGCCGCTCCAGCCAATCTCGCAGACCTCGACGGCCGCCCCTCACGTATCGGGTCCGCGCCCCGTCGCCCGTGCGGGACTTTGAGGCCGAAGCCGAAGCCCTTGCCAGGCGCGGCCCATCCTGTCGCCATCCAGGCCCACCCGCAGCCCCTGTCCCCCTATACGCCGTCGGCCTCTGCCTTTGCCACGCCCTCGCACTCGTTTGCCTCGTCCACGGCACCCTCTTCGCGGCCGAGGCGGCTCCAGATGCTGCCTCAGCTGCAGCCTCGGCTGCTGCCCCCGCTGCACCGTCGTCTCCGTCTTCGCCTCGCCCATCCGCATCGCAGGCCCGGCTGGCCAACAAGGCCCAGAACCGCAGCCAGTGCACCACCGCGCGCCTCAAGGACATGTTCACCACCCCCTCCTCGCGGGTCATCTTGCTGGGCGCCCTGTTCTTGTTCATGTACCAGGGCGCCGAGGTCAGCATTGCCGGCTGGGTCACGTCGTTTTTGCTGGCCAACCGCGGCGGCAAGGAGCCCAGGTCGGCTACATCACGGCGGCTTCTGGGCCGGCATCACCGTGGGCGCTTGTCTTGGCCATGCCCGCCCAGCGTATCGGGCCGCGCCGGTGTGTGTACGGGCTCGTCGTCGGCTCCGCCATTTTCGAGCTGCTGGTGTGGTTTGTGCCAACGTCATTGGCGATGCGGTCGCCGTCTCCATCGTGGGCTCCTCCTGGGACCCGTCTACCCTGCGGCCGGTCTGTTGATGCGCAACCTGAGCCGCCGCGAGCGCGTGGCCGCATGAGCGCCATGGGTGCCTTTGGCAGTGCCGGCGGTGCCGCGGCGCCCTTTATCACGGGTGTGCTCGCGCAGGTCGTGGGCACCTTTGTGCTGCATCCGATTGTCATTGCCCTGTTTGCAGCCATGCTTGTCTTTTGGTTCCTCGTGCCCGACCTGTCCAAGCGGAGGGAGTAGACACGGGTGAGCTGGTGGCGGTTGCCAAGGCTCTGGCGGTGACGGATGTAATGCTTCTGATCTCTGTGGGCTGTTTTCGTTTATCTTTGCGTTTCTTGTCTTGCAATGTATTACACTATGTTAACCTGGTAGAAAAGGTGCGACCTGGATAGATGGAGTTCTCTTAGATACTTGATAGCCTAATTAATATTCTCTAGTTGTTCGTTGGAAGCAGACGTAGAGTGAGGTAATGTATGTCAAAACGAAGCGAAAAAAGCGAAAGAATGCGTAGCAGTTGGAAATTATTCGCTATCTACTGAGTACGAGTACGTCCACGCCCGTGAAAGAAAGTCAGGACGGATTGCAGGCAGAGTGAAAGCTGGCGGCTGGTACGCCGAGCTTTGCGTCCTCGACCGTCGTAGGAACGATACAGATGTTCCACGCCCGGGAAAGATAGCTAGAATATCCCGGTGTATCGTCCACAAGTCGTTGCGCGTGGCTAGGATACACCTATCCTAGAAAAGACTAATGTCGCAACGGCCTGCTGCAGAACGTGTACCGGGTAGATCGCTCGACAGTTGTAGCGCGACTGGCGAAGAAGACAAAAGAGAAGAGAGTGGAAATGGGAGGAGGGTTGATAGGAGGATCTTCAAAGATCTCAAAGCCAGTAGCTTAAGCGTTGCAGCTAGACTGGCCGGATGAAGGGGGGCGCTGGCCCGTCGGGTTCGTGAGGCGGCAAATGGGTAATTACAAAAGAAAAAGGCGACGATATCAAAAGGGAGGGAAAGTAACAATACACATGTCGTGGGTACTACGTGCCGTCGATGTCCGCCGATTTCCGTGACGGGTTCACAGTCGTCGTCTGCGGCTGCGTTGTACGCTCGCTGGGCATATGGCTTTCTATTGAAAGGTCGTCTGATGTAATTTGGGTTTTGTTGGCTTGGCCGTCGTCGAATCCTGGGAAATCCTCTCGTTTCGGCTGGTTGCGGTCCTGTCTGTCGGAGCGCTTACGGTCGTTGTCATTGTAAGTGCCGTTTGGGGTACTGTTCTGCTTGAACTTGCAGATTCTCGCCGCATTGGATATGAGGCGTGGTAGTTGGTTTCGCATGATCTCGACAAAGGAGTCGAGGTGCCACCATATTCAACCAGCTTCTGCCTGTGGTCGATATCAAAATGGCGATGAAGCATGGACAGCCCAAATCTCTGTGTTGGTAAAACTGGCAAACGTTTGCGTATGTAGAGTGTGATGAAAGGTTGATCCAAAAGGGATACACGGCGATTACTGGCAAAAGGCCTCTTCTCTTGGAAGGCTCTTGCTAGTGTAATCTGGTGTGTATATTCTGGGTTGTCTATCTTAAACTTGAGAGGAGGAGGATGGAATCCGTGAGGCTTATGTATCCAAGAAAGGACGACATCCTCCAATACTATCTAGTTCCATGGCGCAATAACCCTTGACGAAGTCGCCGGATCTCGATCCATCGTGTGCGGAACCGACCTCGGTCGGATTGTCCGACATTAGACCTCAGATAGGGTGCTCGTGTGTGGAGCCGCCCTCAGTCGGGTCGTCCGACATCAGACCTCAGATAGGACGCTTCGCTTTTGTTCCGACATTTATTAAGCATTGTTCAGTCAGTAATCCTTCAAGGTGTGATCGGGTGTTGCCTACACAGTATTTCCAGCCGCGCAAGGGTGCTTAGGGAGAAGTGTGCACACCGTTGGAGAGGTATCACTTGTGGAGAATCGTATGAGGATGGACCGCGGAGAAGTGCACGATTGTCGTGTCAGATGTGTCACGTCACGAGGTATGTCTGGCCACTCAGCTTTCCCCAATAACCGCGAAGAAGGGGGAGGGGTGGCGCCAATAGCCTCAACTGAGATGGTTGCCTCACCGTGGATTTCACCGTGGATTTCAAGACTCCTGTCGGATTACCCACTTCCAAACGGGGGTTTTGCCACGTCATACGAAGGACTTAGATATTATTGAAGGCTGGCGTCCTTCCCTGGGTATATAAGCCCCCAGGACCCCCTCCTCCTTCTCTCAAGTTTTAGATAGACCATCCAGAATATACAGAACAGATTACACCAGCAAGAGCCTTCACAGAGAAGAGGCCTTTTGCCCAGTAGTCGCCGTGTACCCCTTCTTGGACCAACCCTTTTCGAACCTACCAAACGCAAACGTTTGCCAGTAGAACCAACAACTCCGTTTCCTTGAAAACATCTTCACAAGTCCGACAAAATTGTCCTTCGCGTGCCCACTTGCCCCGATATGCGGGCCTGGAAATCTGGGGAGCGCCGTTGTCGGCTTGGGCTCTGTCACCGTCCATGTCGGATGGTGTTTGTGACTGTAGTCTGAGTACCGCGATGGCCAGGTCCGGGTGTGTAGAAGTGGGGTGTGCGTAGCGGAAGCGGTACTGCGGTGAACTAGGTTGTGGGACTGTGGATTGGTAGCTTGACGTGGTGGGTGGGCGGGTCTATTCTTTCGCCACGTCTGCAGTGCGCCGACTAAGTGCGGACACTCAAGGCGAGATCGAATGCATACGGGTCAGAGGTGGTGCCGGGAAAGAAACTATCTTTGACGCTTGATGGTGCCAATGGCCGGTGTACTAAGTACTGGTGGTAGAGGACTTGCTACCAATGTGTGAGCTTCAAATGATGTATCAGTGTAACGAAGCTTTGCATTCCATTCTATCTACGATCTATCACCGCCGTCTGGCGTCTGGCGGGAGAATATATACTCGTAGATGCCCGCAAACTGTGGGATCGGAATGGACGATGGTTCATCCCGAGGACGTCGGCCACTGGGGTGTGGCTGACAGGCCAGTCACCGGTCGTGCTGTGACCAAGCACATTTGATTCAGTTGAGCCTCTCAATTTGACAAGTCACAATGGCAGTTTGCACATTCCAAGAGCTTGTCAATGCCGTCAATTGTTTACCTGCAGATACAACTCCCTCGGGGAAAAAAGTTCCTTCTTCTTTCTTCTTCCACTTCTACAAGGTTTGACCGCGCTCACACTCGCTCCGAAACGTGATGAATCACAAAACCCTGCCCCAGTGACGCTGTGCGGGAGATCAACAATACATCGTGACTGATTGCTGGTGAGCTTGTGCTCTCGCTGACAGTAGAGCGTCCGCCATCAACCATCCTGGAGCGACGGTCACAGTTCATTCTATGCCATTTCAAGTCCACTTGACCCTCGCCAGGCTCCGTTCAATTCGAGACACAAACAGCCTTCACAATGTTTACGAAGCTGGCGGCGTTTCTATCGTGTGGCGTGCGGGAGAAGCGTTCATTGAGATGTACAAAAAGCTACATACAACTAACTAGTAAAATGAGGTACCTCTTAATCCTTTCAGCGGCCTTTATGCCTCTCTTGTAAACACCGTCTTTTGAAACTATCGCACAACGCGACGCCGCACGCACTGCATCCCGTGATGATTTTGTGCTTCTGGTTATGCGCTACAGGTGACTGCGGCTGGCTGATAATCGCATTTCTCATCTTCGAAGAGCAAAAAGCACAGTAACCACGCTTTTGGGGCCGTACATTTTGGTGTGGTTGTTGTAAAGAAGTACTTGTTGCCAGGCCTCGATTGCGAAGATTGACGTGGAGGCCAATCTTTCCTGTCCACAGTTGGACGAGAAGGGAGGACTCCGCTTTGTATAAGCAAGGTATTTAGAAAAGAAATCAACTGAATGCAGACTTGAAGATGAAGCTCGTTGTCGGTGTATATCGCTGGAGTCAACAAGGATGAAAGGTGAATGTGGCGTCGCGATGTTCAGATGGGAGAAAGGTGGCGTAGCTATGTCTAGGGAGAAACGAGATTCTTGCTTGGTCGAGTGCGCTTGAAAATGGGCTCTTTTGTTGTGACAGGTGGTCATATTTCGCTACTGGCTTTTGGCCACGAACGACAGCAGCGTGATCCTTTTCCTCCTCCGTATCAGATCACCAAATTACAAACGTATTATCAGGACAGCCCCGGCCCGCCCCCGGCCCGCTCCGAGCCCGCCCTAGCCCCAAAAAACTGCAAAAAGCAAGGTGGGTCCACTATTGCTGGATATTGTCTCTTATTCTTGGTCAAGTACTCCCGTTAATAATGTATTACTACTACGAAACTCGTACTACAGTACAATGACAAGTGCCCATGTCATCCATGTCCCTGGTCGTTTATGTGTCTCTCTTTTACTGGACAGCGCTTCGTGCGGAGCGAGTCTTGTAAGCCAACCACGCCGGGTCGTTCTACAGCCCAGACAGCCGGACAGGCCCTCGGCACACAAAGGAACTCCGTCGGTCTGTGCTGGAAATCTCGGCCGACGGCGGCTGCTCCTCCCACTTGGGCACTTCTTGCTCCAAGCCGGGTGTGCCCCTGCAGACACGAGTTGAGCATCTTGTTGCTGGCCGAGAGCTGTTGCAGCAGACGTTCCGAACCCAGGCCACGAACAAAGGTCAAATTGAATCCGTGGGCAGCCGTTTCGTGCTGATGGGGGTAGACGGTTGCTCCGTCGCCGAAAATCTTTCGGTGCCATTCGGGCGTCTTCTCGCCAGGTCTCTTCTGTCGCTCGTGGAGAAGGCCATCGCCCAGCGCTGCGGCCGCCCAGCCCCCGTGCCGGCGAGCTCCTTTCGCCAGGTCGGCACCCAAAGCGCTGTTGACTTCTCGAACAGCTTGGGTGCTGGTCATGCTCGAGATCTCCGCAGGTAACGATACGGCTTGGACAATCGTCCCGCAGAGGGCTTCGGCCTGCCTCTATGCCGCGAGCACGGGTTGGGCAGGCGGTGCTGCTGGTCTGGCGCCGGCCATGGCCGCGTCGGAGCAGGGCACCGAGGCTTGCGCTGAGAGTTTGTCTACCTTTTGTGCAAGGAGGCAATGCCCTTCTGCAGCGCCAACTGGACTCGTTTAGAGGACGGCGGAGGTGGAGTGCGAGGAGGTCGCGTACGATGGCGTACGCGGGTATGGCTTTGTTCGCCTCCACGGCAAGGAAGCGCTCAGTTTCTGATAATCCCGCTCACGTCGGGGTTCCTTCTACCTCTGACGGCCGCGATCCCTGAGCTTCGGAGCTTGTGAGAGTCTCGTTGGTTCTGCCGGTCGGTGACCGTTCGAGCTCTTTAGCCGCTGTACTCCGGGAGCCTGCCGCTCCGGATGAGACAGCGGAGGAGTGGTCGGGCCACGAGGCCGCCTTGTAGCCGGAGGCTGTATTTTTCGGGCGGTTGTGGCCAGTCCGATGGCCGAACATACACATTGCAATGTCTCATGTTTGTGAGTCGTATTTTGTTATTTTTGTACTATGCATGCAATGCAGTTGATTCATTTCTACCGGCCCTGATGGACGATTCGAGTTGACCTTCTTTCCCGAGTCCCCCATTTGTATTATACAATTTGAGCCATGCAGGCCATACCCAGTATATGATGCGTTGCAATAAAGACGAGAAAACAAAACGACCGAGTCTACTCCATCTCTTGCGTCTCTCGTTCTCTGCGCGTAATGGCCTTGAAAAAGGTGTTTTGCGGCCCCTTTTGCTCTTGATCATCTTGTTGGCACTGCGGTTCTGCTCAATGTACGCCATGTCCTGGCCGCCGCTGAGATCCTTGAGCGTGCCGGCCGTGCGCCGTGCGGCTTTGCGCTTGCCGGGCGCTTTGCGCATCGGCTTGCCGTCGGGGCCGTAGAACATGTTGCCGTCGGCCAGCAGGCTGGCGCCCTCCCTCTCCTCCTCGTCACGCCACGATTTGCTCTCGACCTCGACCAGGATCTTTTGCAGCAGCTCGCGGCGAGCGTGGGAGCTGCTAAAAGCCAGGTCCGGCATGTTCTCAATGCCCTTGAGTGGGTAATGACCTTGAAGGCATAGCCCTGGTCCACGAGAAAGGCCTGGCGTTTGGCGGAAAAGGCCATTTCCGTCGTATCCTTGGACACGAGCGAGTAGAAAAAGGCATTGAAGCCGTCCTCGTTACGCCGCTTGGCCCGCAGGATGCGGCCGAGACGCTGGGCTTCCTGGCGACGGGAGCCGTACTGGGCGGAGATTTGGATAAGGCATGTAGCCTCGGGCAGATCGAGCGAGGTGTCGCCAATCTTGGACAAGAACAAGGTACTGCACTGGGACGAGTTCTGGAAGTAGTCGAGGATCTGCTGGCGCTCGGCATTGCCGGTGCCACCGTACAAGAAGGGCTTCATAAGCTTCTTGGCATAGGCCTCGAGGGCGTAGACGTTGTCCGAGAAGACAATAATCTTGTCGCCGCGGTTCTCGTGGTACTTGATGAGGTACTGGCAGGCCTGGAACTTGCTGGGGTTCATGGCGCAGAAAATGGACCGGCTGCGCACGTTGGCGCGCATGTACTCTTCGAAAAACTCCGTCGTCATCGGGCACCAGACTTCGGCGCACTGCACGCGGGCAATGAAGCCCAGCTTGGACAGCTCCATCCAGTTGGCCTCGTACAGCTTGGGCCCAATGAGAAAGTTCAGGTCTTCAATCTTGTCGTCCTCACGCAGCAGCGTGGCCGTCAGTCCCAGCTTGGAGTGCGCCTTGATATTACCAATAACACGCCGGAACATTTGCGCAGGGACGACGTGCACCTCGTCGAGCAGCATCAGGCCCCACTCGCGGCTCTGCAGAAACTTGATCATCTTGGCCGACTCGTGCGCCCGCTCGCGCGTGTTGGTGACCATGGAATAGGTTGTGATGATGATGCCCGTGTTGCCGGAAACGTCGACTTGTTATCCGACGAGAAGACGGCAATGTCGTCGGGGCTGATGTTGGACCACTTTAGAAAACTCGTTGCGCCACTGCAAGACAGACATGTTGCTCGTCGCCAGGATGACAACGCCCTTTTTGATCGTGCACGCCGCCGTGATGCCCACCAGCGTCTTGCCGGCGCCACAGGGCAGCACGATAATGCCACTCTTGGCACGTCCGTTACCAAACATTTTACTGAGACTCTGCTCCTGGTATGGCCGGATCTGTGCGGCCGGCCGCGATCAATCTCCAGGTTGGCGTTGGCGAAATCGTTGCGGAAATCGTACTCTTCGAGCGCAGGGTAGTGCAGCGCCAGACACCGCTGCGTAATGGTGCCGACCTTGTCGTCGCTGATCTGAAAGGCAAAGACTGAGCTCTTGCCATTAGCATCGGCATCGTCGGCGTCGTCGGCATCATCGGCTAGCGTATTCAGGGCCTCCTTGTACAGCGTGGCCTGGAGGGTTGGCTGCTGCTGGTCTGGTGTCCAAGCCCTGGGCCGCCCGCAGACCAGCAGCATCGTTGGTACCGGCAATGGCCAGACCCGCGTTTGTCGGCGCCCTGTATTGTCATCTCCTCGGCGCCGTGCACGCGACACGCGCTAATCTCGGGGTCCTTTAACAAAATCTGCATTGACCGCGGCGTCCGATGTCTCCACGTAGTATTTGTTTCGCCGCAGCACCAGCTTGACCTTGCCGTAACTCTTGCCGCAATGCTTAATGTACTGCACAATGTTGGGCGGGATGTCCGTCTTGGAAAACCGGTCGAGCGAGCTCACAATGTCGCGCGGCTCCAGTCCGACGGACACGGCGGCGTACAGGCTGTGGGGTTGTGATGCGGTACTCGTGCAAGAAGATGGGCCGCGATATTGGCTCGGCAATGGTAATCAGCAAGTCCTGCACGGACGCGCCAGCGGGTGGTATGCTCTCGAGAACCAGCTTGCCCAGCCGTCCACCCAGAGCGGGCGTGACTCGTGGTCGGGCTTGAGTGGCAGCGCCGTAAAGTCCTTCTTGCTCGAGGGCTGGAAGTGTCGCGATGGCGGAGTCGTTACGGCGGACGGGAGCAGGTAGGGAAAGGCGCCGATGCCGAACCGGTCGACGTTGTCGAGAATCATGCTGTTCAGCTCGTCGGGGACGCCCGCATCGGAGGCGTCGGACGCATCGGACTGTCCTGCGTCGTCGTCGGCTGCGTTTGGTGTGGACGGGCCGGGAGTCGAGGTTTTGGACGCACGCGGCGCTTTGTGGCACCTGGCCGGGGAGGGGCGCCTTTCGCTTTAACCGACACCATTGTGTGCGAGTGGTGCAGCTGCACCAAGTGCCGGCGGCTGTAAAGATGCTGCGGCGACAGACGATGGAGGGAGTTATCGACAAACGTGAGGCAAGGTAGGGTCGAGAGCGGACATGGATGCAAATGATGCTGTGTGTCAAGAGCAGTCGGGGTAAGGAGGCTCTGCAAGATTGTTCGTGAGGATGTGACAAGAACTCGCATGTACCGTGAATGATGGGTGAGAATTGATGGGTGGAGGTTCACGAAACAAACTGGGACCAAGTTGCCACTGGCGTCATATGTGCTCCTGCTGTCGCATCACGTGACAATAAAGTGGCGATTTTAGGGAGACAGCCATGAAGTTAATCTGGAGACAACGGTGAGTTAAATGTATCTTTCATCTCGTCCATGTGGAAAGATATTCCCGACAAGTTACATTCCCTGCAATCTTGATTCAAGGTAGTCAGATGTACTTTACGTTAGCGAGTTGTGTTTACAAACCTGGCTCGTCTATTTGCCTACCGAAGGCCGTTCATCCCGGCCGCCCGCGAGGAGGTTGACGATGTCGGCCAAAACCAAACTATATCGAAAGGTCTGAAGTTCTTAGGTGGGCGGAAATAAGAATGATCGAAGAAGCTTCAAGGTGAGTGGAGGGGGACGTTGCCTGGCAATGGGACTACTCGTGTTAGATGGATCACTCGTAATAGATGGACGCGAGACTGTAAACAAATCACTGCGAACGAAGCACAAGACGGACTTGATAGTTCTTGAGATCGTCGTCGCAGTTTGTGTGGGCCAGACGGCGGAAGAACGCGCAGCATCCGTCACTCGTCCTCGTCCTCATCGCCTTCGTCGTCTTTGTCGTCTTTGTCGTCCACCCCGTCACCACCCACACTCCTTCGTGCCGTCGTCTGCAGCAGCAGCTTCTGTGCAACCCGGCTGCATCCTGGACAGCTGCCGCGGCTGTCTCGGCGGTTCTCTTCGCCGCTATGCGGCCTTTGCGTGCATCTGCGCTCGGAACAGCTGAGTCACCCGTGACCGTTTGATGCTGTCGTGTTCGCTCTGTTCTCTTCTTAGCCGCAAATCAAATAAAGCTCCAAGGACGACATTTCACGTACCATGCTGCTGTACCTTTTGAGACTTTTTCGTATTTGTGTTGTGAGTGTGATTGTGATTGCGTGTTGCGAGCAATTGTATCTAACTTGATCCATTTCCAACTTGTTCTTTTGTTTTTGATACGACGTCGCCACTTTGTTAACTGACGCTGTTCGTTCCTTGTGTACAATCACAGCTCAGAGGAAGAAAGAATGAATATCACACAACAGTCACGTTTCAGAGCAGTATGACTTTCACACTACAGAGCGTTTCATGTCCTTTGTCGCGGCATTTCGAGGCAGCTGTGACCGATTTACAAGTCGCCAAACAGGAGGAGTTGTATGCGCATATGAACGCCACGACAGCATTAGTACATGAATCTTCGGGTCCCTTTCGGTCTATACTTTTATGCTTGTGGGATGAATGATCTAACAATAACGATCCTATTCCAGCCATTTGTCACCGAACCACAACTGTCAATGGTCAAGCATAAATCAGTTTCCCACGATATCTGGTTCTAGACATAATTGTTTGGTTTCTTTTCTTTCAACTCTTCCCGCCCATGAGCTCGTGCCTAATGTGGCTTACTCGAGTCTTTTGGCGAAATTCATCCCGTCTCCATTCCTTAACCAACATCCGTGTCTATCGCGCAGCAGAAATTTCCTGAACACGGGTCGCTGGGGCCTGTTCCCGGTTGAGGTCCGGAGATGGTGTTGGAAATGTAGCTGTGATTCCAGACTGGCGTTTCTTCGCCTCTATGCTGACAAGGCCAAGTCGTCCGGTTTGTCGTCACATGAGATTATGGACCTGAGGCTGCCCACCTGTTCCCTGCTCCAGAGATAAAACTACGATTACTTTGACTTCCGACTTTCCATCCAAGATTGAAATAGATCTCATTGCATGGCTGGCCTTCCCATCAGTGATGAGCCGCATGTACCCCATGGCAGACCCTACTAAGTCAAGTTCTCCGTACGCAAATACAGCGCACCGCCTGGATTTGTCGACGCACTGGTCAGATACTTCATAGTATCAGAGACACTGGCGAATGGCCGGATCCTCGGACAGGCGACGGCGCCTGACGGGCAGACAAGCCAAATTTTAAGTGGAACGGCCCCGTCTTGTAACCGGTTTTGGCTGCCCACCTATCGAGCGGCCGTTTGCGGCCGTCTGATTCGCACGGCAGGGTCGCGGCATCTGACAATAGTTAAGCTCTTCCAAATAACAAGACCGTCCCATGGCGCTCGTCCAAAGCTGACGACACAACCCTCCTCCACCACGTTATCCTCTCTCGACGCCCATCCACCCACCCCTCCCCTCACCTCACCTCACACACAATGGGCCCTGCACCCACCACCGCGGACCGGCCGGCGCTGGCGTCCAACCCCAAGTACATCTTCTTTACCGACCTTTGACGGCACCATCACTCTGCAGGACACCAATGACTATATGACGGACACATTGGCTTTGGCGAGGCGCTGCGCGCCGCAAGGGCAAACGGCTCCGTCCTCAGCGGCGAGCGCCACTTCCGCGACTCGTTCCAGGAGATGATGGACTCGATCCGCACGACCGTCCTTTGAGGATGGCATCGCCCTCCCTGAAGAAGAACATCCAGCTCGACCCCCATTCCGGGGCCCTTTTTTCGATGGGCCGACCGCAAACACGTGCCATTGTCATTCTCAGCGGTCGGCATGGAGCCGTCATCCGGGTCGGCTGCTTGAGGCAACTGAGCTGGGCGAGGACGCCGTCGCCCGCCGCCTGCAGATTGTCAGCAACAACGTGGCGGCGCGCGAGCCCGGCGTCCATAAGGCACTGTACAGGACGCGGCGGCTGAAGCTGTCTACCACGACGACAGCCCTTTTGGCCCACGACAAGTCGATTGAGATCCGCAAGTATGCGCGCAACGCCGACGGCAGCGTCACGCCCGGCCTCGAGTGCGCCCCGTCATCTTTTTATGCAGGCGACGGCGTGTCGGACCTGTCGCGGCGCGCGAGACCGACCTCATGTTTGCCAAGGCCGGCAAGGACCTGGTCGAGTATCTGCAAGCGCGAGGAATGTCCCGTACACCGAGTTCCCAAGGACTTTTAAGCGACATTGCAAGGATGTGGAGAACATTGTCGAGGGCCGGACGACGGTCGCCGACGTTTTGGCGAGAAACAATGAGGGAAGCACAGGATCACGAGACTTGTGGTTCGCATCACACGACGAGAGAAGAAACGACGTACGGATGAACAGCTGCAGGCACAGGTGCATACAACTTAGTTCTTGGAGTCTACTTACGGCATATAGACATAGAGCAAGGTTCAAATAGAATCTACAGACGCCTTTTCAAAGTACACTTGTCTATCAGCAAAGCTATCCCAGACCATCAGGCATGACTTCTTTGGCAGGTGCAAGCAATCACGTCTGCCAAAGACAGGCTCGGACACGCCGGAGAACTTTTCCCCAGAGGGTGCAGTCACTCCCTCTTTGTGCGGGCGACAGATGCTTGGAATGACATCATCTTTCTCCCCTTTGTGACTATGACCGCATCAACTCTTGCGGTGGCCGAGCTCAACGTGCTAGTTCATAGTTCGATCTACTGCGCTTCCGATGCCGCGCCAGCAGCATGCAGTGCCTATACTCCCCTGTACTCTGGCGACGAGCGCTTTCGTGTCGTTGGTGGGAGGTGCCGCTGGCCTTGCCTCATGCTGCCGCGCGTGCATCTTGCTGCCACGAAACTCTGCTTGCCATGCCGTGCATCGCGCGTGGAGCAAATCTGGTTTGGATTTTTGTGGTAGAATGGCCAGCCATCCCTCCTGTTGTTCTTTTCGAGGCTCGCTCGCTGGCTGTATGGCTTGATGGTGGCCGTGATGCTGACGGGGAGATTAGCTGGTGAGTGGGACAACATGCTGCGTACTTGCATTGTTTTGCTCTGGAGACAGCGAAGGCGATCGAGGTGAGGGAGGACGCGTTCTATCGCACGCGTAAACGCGCGAGCCGACTGCCGTCACAGCAGAGGAGGAACGAAGTGACGGCAAGATAGGAACATAGGGCTGGGCACAGGTCAGCCATCAAATTCAGGGCTGCTGTTTTCCGTTGGACGCGAGGTCTTGCCTCTGATATCGCGGCGGCAAGCCTTGAGCTCGGCATGGGCGATGTCCGATTGCATCGTACCACAAGAACGACTTACCATGCATGTTTAGCAGCGACCGTCCATCAGCGTATTCCATATCTTTACTGCCGCGCTGGAGCCTCAACGATCCGTTCACGGCACGCTAGCACAATGGAGCCGCGATATGTGCTGTCCGGGTTTATACTGACCGACGACTCTCAGACTGCTCTGATCCCCCGGCCATGTCGGCATCCGTCGAAATGTCCGGACCCGAGGGCTCGTACAGCTGGAATCAAGGCATAGCGGCCCACCATTGCCATCCTCCGGGCAGTCCAGCTCGCTGGATCCCGCCGCTCGGTCGAGCAACTGGCCGCGCATGTCGCAATGAATACCGGCTTCTTACTACATTGACGAGAATGCCGCTTCGCTGTCCCGAAAGTCCGCTCGAGCCCCTGTTCCGTGCTCTTTACGCCGCAGACCGGCATTCGACATCCGCACTATTGACGTCGTGACGGACATGGAGGTCATGCGCACGCTCCTCAAGCTGGCGGACCTCGGTCCGCCATCGCGACGGCACGCGTCCCCTGTTCGATCCATGTCGAGGTCAACGGAAGACGGTGCTACTCCCCGTGTTAGAAGCCGTGGCATCCGCGGGTCTCATCCCTCCGACTACCGTGGCTTCGACCAAGAGTACATAAATTGAACACGCAAGAGCTGGTCCCGTACAGCTCTGGCCACTACAAGGGTTATTTGTATCGGTTTGCGGGCCTAACTTTATACATCCGGCACGGGCAGATGCCCATGTCGGCTCCAGCATCCGCGCGTTGCAGTCCCGACAGCCACAAAGACGGGCTCGGCAAAGGGTCCTCACATACACCTCGCCGCGCACGTTGTCGGACACCCTCGTCCTTTTCGGGATCCCGGCCCCCCCTCGACCGACGCTCCGACGCAAGCCACGACGCCGCTTGGGATCCAGCTGGTGATCAAGGCACAAGGCCGACACGTACACGCGGACAAGCATCGTCAGGATCAAAACCACCTTGGACAGCTTCGGCATCGCAGCGAACACATGCCACCACCGTCCCATGGCAGGAACTGGCACCCGAGCTGTTGGCTCTCTCAAACGCACAAACTGGTGTCTGCAAGCCACCGCCAGGGCGCGTTCAAAGAGGCGGTCTGTCGAGGATGTGACGGACGACCTCCGAATCTGGGAGCGGACAGCCAGAGAAGACTGCGCGGTCTAGCGGCATTGATCACTGAAATGGTCAAGGAGGTCGGGACAATGTCCCGGAATGGGGAAAGAATACGGAGATTATATGCGCACCGGGCCTGAGACCCAGGATGATCGTCAGTACGTGCCAGCGAGAGGATGCTGCCCGAGGACCTGTATTCCAAGTGGGATCATCCGGGCCGTATGGGAGCGGACACGACGAGTTCGATCGCGGTAATACGCATCACGGAAGAATGCCTCTACGACGCGGCACGCTATGAGCGAGCCTTGCTAATGGAACCAGGAAGCACACAATGAGGCTGTCAAGGACGCTCCCGACTTGGGGGACTCGGAGGACAGCTCAGACGGCGGCGCGCCGCTTACCGTGGCTAGATCCGACAGCCATTTGCTCGACGCAGACTCTGCCTCAATGTTTCTGCGGGCAGAGTTTCGACAGAATAAGGATACGAGGGTGTATCGGGCGCGTGGATGTTCATTGTCGTAAGAGGTGCGACGTTATGGGACAATGGCATCTCGAAAGGACAAGTACACGACCAAAGCCGTATGTGCCGGCTGCGTCGTTGTTGCTGTTTCTGCCTGTGACTTGTCACAGTTTGCACGGAGCTTGGGTGAAGATGAAAAAGTCTGTTTGTACGTTTTCCTGCCTTTGTATACACGAGGAAATATAGTATATAGAGTTGCACTGAATTCAGCCTTCCGAGCCGATGCTACGAAAAAGTGGACCTTGGATAGCGTGTCGTCACAGCAAAACACGATGCTCGATGGTGTTCGTCAGACCTTTGGCGTCATGGCCAATGTGTGTCGTGCATCAGGCGCTTACCAAGCCTCACCCACCAGTCGCGCGAGTAATGACGTCGGCCAGGTCACGCTCGTCGACGTTGCCCGCAGTGGGCCAAGCCGACAAATGTCTTTTCCAGACGCAGCGGTGCTCGCGGCCCTGCAGCTCCTTGTACTCGAGCCTGGGGCCGACCGTGGCGAGGCGCGCATCGGTGCCTTGCAGAATCTTGGCAGGGCACTGCCGCCGTCGTAGGACATGGGTCGTAGGCACGCGGATGCGCACGTCCTTGTCCTTCGTACCCGGGTATCGGCGGCGGCCCGAATATCAGTGCGGCGCAATGCCGTACTCGCATGCGAGCGTGCGGCACCGGCATGACGTGGAAAGCCGGCGACACGGGCACTCGTGAACGCGCAGGCATTGGCCCGACATTGGCGGGGGGTGGTGCCGTCAGGGGATCTTGATGGAACATTGTCTAAGATTGAGTTTCCCCGACTGACGACAAGTGCTGAATTGTCAAGGTGTTGCCATGGATGCTTCGTTGTGAAGAAGTCGCTGGCATGCACCGACCTTCTCGGTGGTATGCTGTGCTTTGTCCTCAGCTTTCCCGCCAAAACAATGGTCTTCCAGCCGTCCAATCATACACGCGGCTGGTCAGGCAGTGAACAGCCTCAACGCTGCCGCTCTCCGGGCCCAGATGACCCGCCGAGGGGTGTGAAGGCACTCGTCAGAACGTCCACCGTCGTTTACTTCTTTCGACTCTGTCTCAACGTCAACGAGCCCGAATTTCTGCGAGTCGTCGACCATGGCTGAAGAGTGTGTATGGGCCGGGGTAACGTTGCTTCATGCACTGCTGTCCTGCACAAAGCAGCCATTTATGCCCAGACGTCCACGTCTTGCAATGGCGATGTTACCAGAACACTCATCTGTGAGATTGATGCGCATCTCGTTGTCGAATAGGATGTTACAGTCACGCCAGTACTTCCGGGATGGTGCAGAAAGCTCCAAAAATAAGAATCAGGTATTGACCGCCATGGCTACCGTCGACAGTCCTTGTTGCTGGGGAGGGCGTGGAGGCTCAGGGGAGGTAGGTGTGTGGATGTCCAGAGTTGAACCAGGCCAGAGCGTGCAACGACTGTCTGGAGGGAGCTCATCTTGTAACTGATGAGCTTGAATTTGGATGGCATTCCGTGCGCATGGAAGAGCCATCGTGGTAAGATGCGCCAGGCTGGCTCATCGACAAACATATAACCACCATGCCCCCTATGCCCAAATCGTTGGCACGTGACGCGACGAGGGCAGTATCACAACGCTCGGCGTCGTTCCACTAACACGTCCGTCCGCAAATGCCTGTACGCGATGAGATAGCTGGGAGATGAAAACAGGACATAGGTAAACAAGGACGGCAAATGGAGCACCTCGAAGTGAATCAGATCACTACAAAGTCATGTAAAAAACCTGTGGTCTTTGCGTACTCGCCTCTGCGTACGCCATCTTGCATACGGCCGGGCACGATGGGTCTTGTCTTTGCATTCGTGGTGGTGGCCGGTGCTGAGGCCTCTGCTTCCACGTGTTCGTTTTCTATATTTTTATTCTCCATCCTATCCGCTCCTCCCGTTCTTTTTTGCTTCTTCTACTTTTGTAAGCGCGAGTGCTCCTTTCTTCCAGACTCTCAGTTTGCATGCCGCCTTCTTTGTTGGAAGAGAGCAAACGGTCAAGCTTGGCCCAACAAACGAGACCAGAAATGCCGTAGCCGCGAAGAGAATGTTGTCACAACCTGCCCCCTTTTTGCTCCCTGTTTCATCTTGAGCTCATCTTGCACGCAAACGGACCCGACCTCGCTGCCTCTCTTCACGAGAATCTGCCATCTCGAGGCGCGCCCAGCAGCATCAAAACTGCGGCCCATTCGCATTCCTGCATCCCTCCGCTGCATATGCATGGCTGCCCCATGCCTTGACACGCAGCCGTTTTTCGAATTCCCGGGTGCTCTATAGCGCACCCTCCTCCCTCCAAGCCATGAAGCGCAGATTCATTGGCGATGACTGCATAACATGAGACCACCAAGTCCCAGTAAGCCAATCGAGCACGCGCAACGATTGGAAGACACGGAACTCAAGAGCAGCGCGACATGCATACGGCAATGCTGGAAAAGGAACAAGGAGGGAAACAGAGGCACAGATCGGAGAGAATGCTTGCGGCAGTCATGCGCCCGTCGTTTGTTTACCTCTTCTCGTCTTGCAGTTCGTCCGATTGCTCCGTCGCGACATCTTGGTGCTTTCGGTTCCATGTTCTCTTTGCATCTGTCATTGCGCTTCTTTGCTTTGCCACCCCCGTTTGCCCAGCTGCCACGTCATTGCCGTCTGATCCAAGTGGTCGGTGCTGCTGTGCACTTGAAGAGGTCAGTCATATCTCCTTTGGCTGCTTTTGCAGCCACATCTTACTCTGTACGTTGCAACCATGTCGTGTACGCTGTTTCGCCTCTTTCGCCTGTTTCGTGCTGTCTCGCCCTGCCAACGTCGCGTCTTCTGTCCGTTCGCTTCTTGCGCGGCCCACTCAAGCACCATCTGCTGTCTTTTTGTTCTTGTCCCGTCTCCTCTTCTGTCCATTGACTCTTGGGCCTACAAGCATTGTTGTCTTTTGTCTCTCTGTCCTTTTTTGTCTTCTGCTCCTTTTATTTCTTGTGCGTTCCTGTGGTATGTGCACTGCTGCGTCGGACCCGCCGGTCTCACGTCTCGTTGGCTGCGTCACAACCTTGTGTGCAATCAATGCACATTGCCCACTTGTGTTCCGGCAAGACGGGCGAGCAGGGGTGAAACGCAAAGCAAGGACGGAAAAAGACGGAGGAGACGAGAGAAACCAACGAGTATTCGTACTTTGTAGAGCCAGGGCAACAAATGCCCCACACACTGCAGCCAGGAGCAGTCAAACAGATGAAACGGCAAGGCAAAGGGCGACGAGCCGCCCACGGCCAAAGCAATGAAGACGAGAGGATAGAAACTCTCTCGGCACTGGACACTGCAGAGTACGCCGGAAGTTTATTACAGACGGCAACCCTCTGCTGGAAACATAGGGCGCTTGGTGACGGGGCCAAACCCAGACAAGGGGACCGACACCTGCTCCACTAGGCGCTCACAGACCACAGGTTGGACATCAACGGCAGAGTGCGCACTCATTGTCAGGTTTTCCCGTCTGCTATTTCGTTCTCGCTCTGTTTTTTTCTTATATTGTCTCCTATGTCCCAACGTGTGGCCGTCGTTGCACAGCTCAACATCGGCGTGTGTATGGACTTATCGTGGCCTATGAACGTCTTTCTTTCATTTGTTTTGGCACCTCCTCGCAGCATTCTTCGTTACCCTTTCTCGCCGTTTCTTCCCATTCTTGCAGCCTCTTCTACCCGACACCAACTCTTTGTCACGCCAATATTCCAAGTCTGACCTCCACATAGACAACACACTCTCTGCCAGACTACATCTCTCACATCTCTCACGTCCTTTACCCGCGTCATCCTCTCAAGCAGCCGCTGGCTGTGTGGTTGCAGCTGGCTTTTCACCTCTCGCTCTTGTTCTCTCCAACAACCGCTCTGCAACCCTCATCGTGCTACGCGCACAGCTCCCACGCCCCTCTGTCACTTTCAAGACAAAACTATGAGAAGCCATGGATCCATCTTCGGTCGCTACCAGCGCTTCAGACGCCGCCGGGTTGGGTGTCCAACTGGCTCACGATCTTATACCGTCTCGCCTCCGCCTATCCCAGTCTTGAGTGCCAGATTGGCCGCATCGCACAGGCCTTTGTCGATCTCAACCTGACGCTGGCCGACCTTGCGGTGGCATTCCCTCGCTCGTCCGGCCCGGTGTCACTGTCGCCTTCATGTCTGGACCGCCTCAACGCCCTCATCAGCCGTATTCATAATGTACAGGCGGCCATTCTCGACCGCCTCAACGAAGACGCTCCTGCTAGTGGCAGCAGCTGCCAGAAGCAGCCTACAAAGACGTCGAGCAGCAAGCTTGTCCGGCTCAAGAGCCTCTTCCCCGGCCCCGGCGCCGCCGACCGCTTCACGGAAATGGAGTGGATGCGCAACACGCTTGCCCTTCTGGCGGCCGTCTTCCGGCTTGCCTCTGCACAGGCTCCAAAGCCAGAGTACGTCTTGTTCTCCAGAATTCAGGAACCTTTCCGGCTCGTCACTAACGCAAAGAAGCGCCGGCAGCACCGATGAGAGCGCCAGCTGATCAGCCAGACAAGGCTTCGCATTGCGTCCGAGACACTGACGAGTGCCATCACCATCTATGTCCGTACCATTGAGCAAAGGCTTGCCGGCCCTGACGACGACGACCAGAGCGATGACGAAGAGCCCATCACAGGGCCGGGATCCTTGCTCTACACTGCCCCCGTTGTCCCGCTTCCCAAGGGATCCAAGAACGGAAAGCCCAAGAACGAGGCACCCGTGGTCGAGGACAAACTTGATGCTGCCAACTGGATCTACAAAGGCCTGCGGGACAGGATCAAAGAGAGCGACCGCTCCGGTTGGCTTCCATCTCAGTTTGTTGACTGGCTCCTAGAGGAGGCTGTGGTGATGGGGGTGGAGGAGAAGCCAGAGGCGGCAGAGACAGAGCCAGTGGCGACGACAGACGAGCCACCAGCGCCAGAAAACATCTGAAGAAGCAACTGTACCTGCCGAGGCGACAGTACCTTTCGATGTCATACCGGAGCCGAAGCCAGAGCCAGAGCCGGAGCCGGAGCCAGAGTCAAGGCCTCCAGTGCGTCTCTCCAAGAAGGCGGCCAAGAAACTGGCCAAACTCAAAGGCAAGGCCAAAGCAGCTGAAACGGAGATCTCCGAGCCTGAGCCACCGGCGGACAAGGCCGGCGAGAGCGAGACCGGCGGGGACAAGACTGATGCAAAGACTGTGGATGATATGACCCAAGACTCTGGGGAGAGTGCGACTGCGAAAGCAGACAGTGCCGATGGTGCTCTGAAGCCCCGGCCGCAGACCAGGCAGACACGCCCAGAGCAACGGCGACACAGGCCGAGCCGAGCCATTTACGCGATACCAAACCAGGACGGAACGATGTCGAGCACGACCATGACGATCTGCCGCCGCCATACCCGTCTCCCGACGCTTTTGTGCCCGTGCTCCTGGTCGGGGCGCGCCCTTTGTTGCCTCAGCACTTTTCCCATATCCTCCTGCAGCCACCCCATGGGATATCCAGCAGCTCCCGGTGCCCCCTTTGACATGCCACCATACATGCAGCCACAGCCTGCCGTGTTTCCAGGCGGCTACTACCCGGTTCATCCGCACTACATGGCAGCTCCGCAGCCTTCTATGGTCCACGCGGCCTCCTCTGGGTGACGCCTACGGACCCGGTGATCCCTACGACAGCCATCCGTCAAGCAGGCCGTATCCCGGTATGAGACGGGGATCGATGGAGCGCCCCTACCGCGACGGCCGGGATCTGGGCCGTGGAGGTGCATTGGTACACGCAGACGGCCAGCCGCGTACGGCAGGTTTGGGGAAGAAGAGCCTCCATTGGACAACGGGATTCCGTCAAACCGACGTGGGCCACCTGGCCGCTGGAGACGAGAGAGCAAAGCCTCTCAGGAGGCCAATGACAACAAGGAAGACGACAAGGAGAACGGCCAAGACGGCCCAAGCAACGAGGCTGGCAACGTCTGGATCGATGGGACAAGCTCGACAACAGGGATGCCCTGGCATGCACCAACAGAAATGGGCTCGAAGCGTGTCGTCTGCCGTCCCAGCGGGCGATCGCTGCATTGTCGAAGCCGACCAAAAAGGAAAACGGCAAAGACCCGCGTAGAAAGTGAGGCCGAAGACGAGCACGATGCGGATGCTGAGACCATTGACACTCGTGACGCTGTACTCAGCTCTGGCAACGCTGGCAAGAAGCGAAACGGGAATGCCAGTGCTGCGGCTGAAAAGCGCGCCGGTCTGCCGAGCAAGGTGTCCTCGCCGCCACTACCTGCCACTGCCCTCCCTACACGGCCACTCTCCGTCTGCAGCTGGGAGGGTGAAGACGCTGCCGTCACAACATCCAAGTCTAGAGTCAACCCGAAGCCAGAGGCCAAGGTCAAAGCAGCACCTGTGGTGGCGGAGCACCGCAGTGAGACTGAGCCAGAGGACAAGGATGGCAGCGAGTACGAGAGCGCCAATTGAGGGTTCTAACGCCAAGAGCGAGAAAGATGAAGGCGATGATGACAACGATGATGACAACGATGAACGGCACCAAAACGACGACGGCGACGAGTCCCCATTCTCACCCGACACAGAGCACAGAGTCTTTACGCCCCGGACACGCCAACCATATGCTCGCACGTCGGCAAGGCCCCTGCGCCGCTGCCTGCTGACCGGTATGCACCCTCAGACTCCTCACCCTGGCCCAACAGGCTCGTCTGCCGCGGCTGGTGCTGGCTTCCCAGGTCCCACTGCCATGCCCTACTTTGCGCCACCTCACCACCCCATGATGGGTGCCGTCCCGTACCAGGGACCGCGACCCAACGCGGACGCGGGCATGGGCATGGGAATGGGGTGCTGCCGGCGCCTGTGCCGGTGCTGGTGCTGGCACCATTGACTCAATGTGGGCATCCTTCTGGAGCGAACGCATGGGCATGCCGGGCCACCGGGTGCGCCCCATGGGCTGGGTGCAGCCGTGCCAGCTGCTGCCGGACTGAACGGTCCACGAGGCGGGCCAAGGGCCAAGCGCCTGCAGCAGAGCGCAAGCTCGAGTTGGATTCCGCGGAGAGGATCAACCATGCCGGTGCGGTGACCGCCACCACGGACGTCGAGCGCGCCGGTCTCCGCCACAGCCTCGGCCGTGAACCGCTACCGCAGCCGGGGCATGGGACATGACGATGACAGACGGAGAACGGGTCCTGTTTTTGAGCACAGCGAGGATACGAGTACGACGACTATGGCACCATGGTCCCCGTGGTCATCGCGATAACCCGCAATCACAGAGACCACCGTGACTCACCCCGGTTTCACGAGTAGATGACTGACGACCCGAACCTTTACGAAAAAAAAAAACCCCTGGCCCCCGACAACCCAATGATCCTCCCTAACCCCCGCCCAAACCCCATCAGTCGGCCGACTCTTTTAACTAAAGCCCCCCAGCTTAATAAAAAAGGCCCAGGATTCCCACGGGGCCCGGGAAAACTAAGACAGAACGGCAGCAGGCCCAAAATACCATTCCATCCCCATCCGGGGTAACCTTTGGAACCTGAGGATGACCGTGCCTGACCGGAATCAGACCCAATTCGAGACCGGGACCCCCAGACCGTGATCGTGACCGTGACACTCCCCCCCGTTGGGCGGCCCGGGGGGGGGACGGGTAAAACCCCCCCCCCCCACCCCCCCAGGGGGGAGGCCAACCCCCCCCCCCCCCCCCCCCCCCCCCTCCCCCCCCCCAAGGGCCCCCCCCCCCCCGGGGGGAAAACCAGCTTAACGGCCCCCGCCGGGGGGTCCTTTTTTCCCCCCCCAAGGCCCCCACCCCCCCCCTTTTGGGGGGGAACCCCCCGGAAAGGGGCGGGCTGGCGGGGGTGAAGCGCCGCCCCAGCAAAGTCACAATGCCCAAAAATGCCCAAAATTTTGCCCCCATTGGGCACAATCCCGAATTTCCTCGAGTCAAAAGCCCCCAAAAGCCCCCCAGGTACACCTCGGAGCAGCCCAAAGTTTTCCCCAGGGCCCCCCCACCAACCCCGGGGAGGCCCAACCGCCGGGCCCCACCGGGCCGGGGTGGGCGGCGGGTGGCCAACCTACCGATAAAGCGGTTTTCGAGATAGGGAAAACGACTAAAAACCTTTTCTTGCAATTTTCTTTCCAGTTTTGGGGGGCCTTTTTTTGGTTTCCGCTCCTTTAATGCCTGTTTTCCCCTTTTCGTTACCCTTGTGAGGAAATTTAAAGCGCAAATGACTGATGCTTGTCTTCATCTTGCTTTGTTATTCCCACGGCATTCGTTCTTGATGTCCTGTATGGGGAGCTATTGATTTTAACGACCTCCCGTTATGGGCGGTGACACTTGTCTTTTATCAGGTTTCACCTGAATTTCCTTGTCCGCCTGCAATTTGTCAGCCAAAACTTTTACACAGAAAGTGCACCCCGCCCGTCTTTCCGTACTTTTATTCTGTCTGTTTATTGAATTTCACTCGTATTTCGCAAGGGACAAAGATGAGGGACCAAAGAACCGCCCAAAAGACATGGGATGAAATGCCTTGCTCTTTCATCCATTGTTTGGGTTCCTTGGCTTTACTATAAAGCCAGCCCTCGGACAGACATGTTGGGCAAGTAAAAACTCCTTTTCCTTTTGAAAACATAGCTCTACCAAGTAACAAAGATTGTAACCTAAACAACAAGAAAGCAAAGACAGACGCAAGTTGCTATGCCAAAAAAGACCCGTTAAATGCCCCCTTTTGACCGCTTCAGTCGTCCATGCAAAGGAGGCCCCGTTTGCCGAAAGCCCTCGGGAGGTCTGCGAGGCTTTTCCGGGGCACTTTGGGCTAGGCCATCTCAGATGCCAAACCCTTTGCGCTTGGGTTTCCCTTTTTTGGGACGGGTTTTTTGAAAGGAAACGTGGGTCCTTTGCTGGCCCCGATCGGCCCTGGGTCAGTAAACGGCGCTGTCGTTTTGGAACCACTTCTTTTGCTGTTCTTGGCGGATGCAGGCCCGTCTCCGTCCGCCGTCGCCGTCGTCGCCGTGGGCCACCGGGTCCTGCGCGCAGGGCAGCGACGCAGCAGGCAGGCGTCGTCGCCCGTCGCCAAAGTGGCCGTGGCCGCCAGGTAATTCGCGCCGCCGTCGGACGCGCCGCCGTCGGACGCGTCGTCGCGTCGCTGCTGCCCGCCCTCGCCCTCGCCTTCGCCCTCGAGCCCGGTCGCCCCGTTCGCGCGAGCTTAGCGCATTGAGCTTCTTCTCTCTCCGCTTGGCCCTTGGCCAGGGGCCTGTCCTCCCACATCAGCACCGGCAGTGCGCACACGGTTCGGCTTCGGCGACGACAAAACTGCTGGGCGCTGGTTCTTTGACGTGGCCGAAGCGGCCCTGCTGCTGGAAGTGGGCCTCGTCGCGCAGCTGGTACAGGGGCTGGGCGTTGCGTCGTCGTCAAACACGAGCCTTGGTGGAGAGCCTTGGAACTTGAGCAGCTGCTTCTTGACTTGAGCAGTCTTCCGCGGCGCTTCGAGTCGATGATGAGGTCGCGCTCGCCGCCCAGGTTGATGACCTTGGCCGTGGTGAAGTTGGCGGCGTCGGCCGCCGTGGCTTTGCTGCCCTTTGGGCCTTGGCAGACCGGCCGCCTCGGTCAGGCGTCGTCGTCCATGACACGCTTGGCGGCAAAGAAGTGGTCGCCGTCGCCGTCGCCGCCGTTCTCGCCGCCCGCCTCGCCCGCCTCGTCGTCCCCGTGTCGCCATGAGGTTCTTGGTAGTGCTTGTGCAGCACCCTGGTTGGTCGCTCAAACATGCGCTGCGCCTTGGTTGCGGACCCGTCCTTGTCCTCTTTCTTGCTCTTGATCGCTCTCTGCCGTCCGACACCTCGTCCTCGGAGCCGTCGACAGCAGCGCCCGCGACTGGTTCTTGAGCTTCTTGCGGTCGTCGCCCGTGTCGCCTTGCGGAACTTGATCTGCGGCGCACCCGCCAGGCCCAGGGACCCGCGCAAAGCCGTCGAGGTCCAGCGCGTCCAGCTTAAAGACCTCCTTGTCTTTTTGCAGGTGGATGGACCGTGTGTAGGAGATAAAGGCCTTCTGCGCCAGGTACTTGACGTCAAACTGCTGGAAGCACATGCTCTGCAGCTGCTCCTGAATGTTCTGCTTCTTCTCGCGCACATTGACCTTTTTGATAGGCACCTTCTTCTGCGCCAGCCGCTTGAGCATGCCCGCCTCTTCGCTGGGGTCCAGGAACAAGATGGCCTTGCCGGCGCTCTCGTAGCGCGCCGTGCGGCCGCTGCGGTGGATGTAGTGTCGGCGTCCTCGGGCAGTCGACCTGGACGACCCAGTCGGACCATGGGGATGTCGACGCCGCGGGCGACCACGTCGGTGGCAAACAGACAGGCGTGCTTGGCCGCAGCAAAGCGCCGCAGAATCTCGAGCCGGGCGACCTGCTTCTGACGGCCGTGCAGGTGCAGCAGCGAGATGCCGGGCTGCATCTGGCGAAAGGTCTCGTAGGCGAAGCGGACCTGCTTGCCCGACGAGAAAAAGACAATCATCTTGGACTTGAGGTTGGACCGGAGGAACCCCTAGAGGGTGTCGAGCTTGTCGGGGAGGGGCGTGACCACGTAGTGCTGCTGCAGCTGCGTGGGCGTGGCGGCGGCAGCGGCCTCGTGCACGGCAATGTACTCGGCGACGTGAGGCTGAGGCGGGCGAGGTCCGACACCTTGCGCGTCTGGGTGGCGCTGAACAGGAGGGTCTGGCGGGCCTGTGGCAGGTGCTCGACGAGGGCATCGACGGCCGTCTTGAAGCCCATGTCCAGGATGCGGTCCGCCTCGTCCAGGACAAGAATCTGCAGGTTGTTCACGTCCATGGTGGCCGTCTGTCCAGGTGCTGCAGCATGCGGCCGGGCGTGCAGACCAGAATGTTCATCCGCCCGACACGTTCTGCCTCCTCCTGCAGACTCTTGCCGCCAATCACGAGGCCGGCCGAGAAGCCGTGGTGCCGTCCGACCTTGCGCAGCTCCTCAAAGATCTGCGCCGACAGCTCTCGTGTCGGCGAGACAATCAGGGCGCCGAGGCCGTCCAGCTCTGTCCACCGCGCGCGGTACAGCTTCTCGAGCACGGAACAATGAAGCGAGTGTCTTGCCGCTGCCGGTCTTGGCGGCGCCGAGAATGTCGGATCCGCACAGGGCGGCGGGAATGGCGCGTGCCTGGATGTCGTCAGGGAGACATAGTGGGAGTCGCGCAGGCCGGCGGCGGTGGGCTTGGAGAGAGGCACTTCGGTGAACTGCGCTGGGACGATCTTGGGATCGAGCTCTTCGACGGCTTTCTGGAGGGCTTCGATGCTTTCGACTTCGCGCTTGCGCTTGAGTTTGCGGTCGACCTTCTGCGGCCGCGGCTGCTGCGAGTCGATGTCTTCCCGTTGGAAGGGCCATGGTCGCAAGAGTGCCGTTGTGGGATCGTGGATGTGAGGTGGGCGATGGAGAGTGTCAAAGTCAAAGGCAAAACAAAGGGCCTCTGATGCCGTCTCTCGCAGGCGGCTGAGCCTTAAGATTCAGCAAAACTGCAACTTTTTCTGCGTATTCTACTTTTTTGTGGGCCATCTGCGGCCGAGTGGGTCCGACTGGCTCCACTTTGACAAGGCGGTGAAAGCGAACCTACGGGCAGTGCGTATGACGCGAAACAGCACTACGAATAGCTAAATGCACTGTGTCCATACTCTAGCAGCAACACAGCTGTCTGCGCGCGACGAGTTTCTGGGAGAAAGTCATAAAATGAAAACGTAAACGAGAGGTAAGCTCTCATAAACGTCATGTGTCATAAGCCCAATCCATCGTATCCAGCTGCTTCAACCCGACGATTTCTCGACATGTGTTCCTCAAAGCAAAGACATCTGCAAGTGCCCCGAAAAGAAGTGGGTCCGGGCACACTCTGCCTCTGGCCACTAATTCGAACCTAATGCCGACGAGAAGAGCTCCGGCCCGAGGCCGGGAAAACAGGACACCAAAACACCAATACACCAAACCAGGAACCAACAAGCTACGAGTAGACAGACAGCCGTCTCCTGACAGCACACGACAGACAAGACGAGCACTCTGAGACGCCGGCCGCAGACAGAGCGGCTTCAAATCAACTGCGGCTCCTCGACTACACAACGACACCCCCCAAATCCCTCGCGCACCAACCCCGGTCTCCCATCCCCGCACTCACTCTACGCGATCTCATCGAGACGACAGCGCGACGCAAGCTCACGCGCCAACGCAGACTCGGCCTGTTTGATGGCGTAGACGCGGCGCCGCACGGACACTACAGCACACATACCAGGTGATTGGCGCTTGCGCAGGCATGGCAGCACTGGCAGGTGCCTGTCCCGCCGTCGCAGGGCGGATGGGCCGGCAGTGGAACACGACGATGCTGCGGGGGCCGTTTGGGGGCCACAGTGTCCGCCGCGCGGGTCTCCAGCTTGCCCCGGCCCCGCTGTGGCATGGTGGCGTCGACGCGAAGCCCGGCCGCATCCCGCGCTGTCCTGGTTGCGTGCCCTGGGTGCGACCATTGGAGCCGCCGGTGGTACTCGTCCGCCGGCCAACCGCCCAAGGACGACGCCTCATCGCCCATTGTTCTTGGCCCGCCGCCCCCGCATCGTCCGTGCAGGCCCCGCAGCCACGGCGGCCCACCCTCGAGGAACTCACCGCACGCAAGCCGAAGCCGGACGCGCCAATACAGACCGCAGACGAGGTCACGGCGGCGGAGACCCAGACGGCAGAGGCCACGCTGGAGAGCAATAAGAGCACAGGAGCACAGAGCGCATGGAGGGCACGGAGAGCACAGAGAGCACAGAGAGCACAGAGAGCACGGCAGCACGGGCAGCACGGGCAGCACGGCAAAGCCTGGCGAGCCAGCGGACTCGTCCGCCAAGAGCGGCAGCACCACCGACAGCGCCTTCTCGTCCCTCCCGTCCTTTGTCGAGGCCCGCCGCTCCGCCCTGCAGGCCCGCTTCAGCCGCTTCATGGACGACCTCCAGGCGCGCTTTGTCTCGGCCTCCCAGACCCTGAGCGATCTCACCGGATACACCGCCATCGAGCACATCAAGGCCCACAACGCCCAGCTGGAGGCCGACCTGGCCACCGCCCAGGCCGACCTGCGCGTGACCCGCCGCGCCTACCAGGCCGTCAACGAGCGCCGCGCCGCCACCCAGCGCGAGGTCACCACGCTGCTGGCGCGCAAGGACAGCTGGGCGCCGCCCGACCTGGAGCGCTTTACCGTGCTGTACCGGCAGGACCACGAGCTGGAGACGAGCGCGCAGCGCGCGGTGGAGCAGCTCAAGGAGGCCGAGGCCGACGAATCGCGGCTCAGCGCGGCGCTGACGTCTGGATCCTGAAGCGGTACCACGAGGAGCAGGTGTGGAGCGACCGCATCCGGCGGCAGAGCACCTGGGGCACCTGGGGCCTCATGGGCATCAACATTGTGCTCTTCATCGTCCTGCAGCTGTTTGCCGAGCCGTGGCGGCGCAAGCGGCTGATGCGCGGCATTGCCGAGGCGGAGTCGGGCAAGTTTGAAGACGTGCGCAGAGAGCTGGCCGACGTGCGCGCGGTGCTGGCGACGGTCTCGGCCGCCGGAACCGCCAAACAAGAACAGGCTGTGGCCGCACCGGCAGAAGCAGCCGAGCCCCCCTCGCCGTCGACGCCATTGTTCCCGTCGAGCTCCCGCCGGCAGAGGAGCCTGCCCTCCCGCCCGCCATGGACACGCTGCCCTCGCCGCCGCTGCGGCTCCCGCTCTTCACCCTTTCCTGGCCGACATCGTGGCGTGATGTCGCCGCATTCGGCCCCGACCCCGCTCGGTGGAAGGCATGGGCCGAGGACATGGTCAGCGAGCGCACGGTGCATGTGCGGATGCGCGACGTGTCCATTGTCGCTCTGCAAGGAGCCATGGCCGGCGCAGCGCTGGTCGGTGGCCTTGTGCTGGCTTTGCGGTAGAAGAAGCCGTGGGTGCCTGCCGTTTGACTTTGATTTGTACGATTAGCGAAAGTCGTAGAGAGTTCCAACAGACAACTGTATATAGCATCATGTACAAAATAGCAACGCTGCACATCAGGCCACTCTGACAAGAAACTCGGCATCAGACAAACGAGGGAAGTGCTTCAGTCTTCCGAGACGGCCACAGTGTGGGGCTGTCATGTAAGAAGAACATGCCGCCCCGAGAAACCAAGGACAAGGATGAAGAGGAATCCATCGGAAAGATGGGTCGACAGGCAATGAGTCAAATGGTGTGCAGCCATGACGGCGGAAGAATGGAATACAAACAACATCGATTAAAGGCATACTGAGCACGAAAGAGCCAACGTTACTCCGCCTCGGACGCTCCGGTGACGCCCGTCGCCCCGTCTTTGCACTCGCTGCAAACCCCAACGTCCGGAAACTCTCAACTTTTTCTATGTCCTTATCCAAATAACGTGCAGCGACAGGTCGCTGGAGCGAGAAACAAAACATGGCAATCAAAGGTAAACTCAAAGGCAAACTCCAAGCGTCATTCATCCATCCCCTTGAGCAAAACAAAACGAAGGAAGCAGAGGCAACAGCCAAAGAGCCAAAGCAAAGAGCCAAAGAAGCGCTACACAAAGTCGGCCGTGTATGAGAAGCCACGGAACTGCTCCTGCATGGCTTGGGACAGCACTACACGTTGTTAATACATGGCAATAGGAAAGGGGAGCACGGCAAAGAGGGCCAAGCCTACCGGACTGGACGGGCGTCAGGACGGGCGTGACGCTCGTAAACTCCGAGTCAAAGTTGCTGGTATCCGTGGGGTTCTTGATGGTCGGCAGGAACGGCGGCTGCACGCGCTTGTGGTAGATGTCGTCCCAATTGATGTTGCGGAAAGAACGGCTGCGACATGATTTCCTGCGCATCGGTGGGGCCGCTGCCCAGGCGCTGGTCGGGGTCGCGCGTGAGCAGCTTCTGCAGGATCGAGACCGAGTCTCTCGGCATGTGGATCGGGTACAGAGGCTCGTCGCCGAGAATAGCGTCGTAGATTTCGTCCTCGTCCTCACCACGGAAGGGCGACTGCTGCAGCAGCATCTGGTAGATCAGGACACCAAATGCCCACCAATCGACGGCACGGCCGTACTTTTTGTCCAGGAGAATCTACCATGGTCAGTATCAGGCACACCAAGAACAAGAACAAGAAGACGAAAAATACATACCTCTGGCGCCATAAACTCGGGGTGCCACAAAAGGTGCTGGTCGTCGAGCCGTACCACATGTCCTCCTTGCAGAGACCGTAGTCGGCAATCTTGATGTGGCCATCCAGCGTCAACAGGATATTGTCAAGCTTCAGATCACGGTAGATGACGCCGTTCTCGTGGAGGTACTTGAGCGCCAAGCAGACCTCACTGGCGTAGAACTGGGCCCGGCGGGTACCAAACTGGCCACGCTGAATGTGCAGCATCAGATCGCCGCCGCTGATGTACTCCATCACAAAGTACACACGCGTCTCGGTCTGGAAACAGGCGTGCAGGTTGGTCAGGAACGGGTGGCGTTCCCGGTTGGCAACCAACAGCACTCTCTTCTCGGACCGGATGCTCTCCACCTCGTCGTTCTCGATGATAAACTCCTTCTTCAGGACCTTGATGGCGTACAGCTTGTTCGACCGCTTCGTCTCGGCCAGCATGACCTTGCCAAAGTTACCCTTGCCGAGGACCGCCAAAAAGTTGAAATTGTCGAGGCCAATGCGCTGGCCCGTACCAGGATCGGTCGCCGAGGGCAGCGGCTTCTTGCCGCCAGGGCCGGTGACGTCGACGCTGGTGGGGGTGGCTGGAGAATGCGAGACGGGCGGCTCACTCTGCGGCGGCTTCGCGTGCACTGGGGACTGAGCCGGCGACGGCTGCCGCGGCTGCGGCTGAGGCGGCTGCTGGTACATTGGCTGCTGTTGCTGCTGCTGGATGGTGGCCGGCATTTGCTGAGCGTGCTGCATCTGGCTAGGCTGCTGCTGGCCCGCCGGGTATTGTCCAACATGGATGTAGTCCGCCGGGTTGTACTTGCGCTGTTGTGGTGTGTTTCCGTACGGTTGCTGCGGCTGTTGCGCCGCGTCAGGGCCGGATGCGTCGCCGTAGCTACCGGGTCGTGTCTCCAAGAGTCTGGGCCGGCCAGAGTCTGGGGGCTAGCTCCAGGCTTGGCACCAGAGCCCATGCTGGCAGCGGCGGCAGCGGCCGCGGAAGAGGCGCTTGACGTCCGGTCGGGGTGCTGGGGCCGCTGCGGAGACGTCTTGTTTGTGTTTGCGTACATCACCTTGGCTGCCTCCGTCGCCTGGACAGATGCGGCTCCGGGGCCGTAGGGAGAAGGTGCTGCACCTTGGGCGACATACCCACCACCCTGCTGGGAAGCCAAGTTGGATTTTCCCGGCCGGAGAGTACGGTCGCTCAGGTTGGTACCCTGCTTTTGCCGCTGCTTCTGTGTGCGAATGCCTTCCAAGATCTGGTTGGCCACGGCCATGGACATGCCACAGAAGTCGGGTACAAGATGCGCACAACCAGCGTGAGCAGTAAGACCGCATTCTGAAAATGGTTAGCAGAGTGTCCCTGACACTGTACACTGGGACAAAAGCAGCAAATCAGTAGACGATGCCACATACCTGAGCACTTCCGACAGCTCTTCTTGCCAAACGGCAGCAGATAGCCACAGTGGCAGCACCAGTTGGCCGAGTAGTTGCCAAAGGACTGGAAACGGTGAGGAATACGATGGTTGATCTTCTCTTCGTCGGGGTCGGTCTCGGCGTTGGACTTGCTGATACACTTGGTGACCACACTGGAGTAGCACTTGATGTGGCACGTGTACTTGCAGTCCTCGCACTGCATGCCAGCGCCGCCCTTGAGGAAATCGCCGCACAGAGCGCAGCGCATGATGTTGTAGAACTGGCGCTGGACAAACTTGTGGCCGTACATCTCGTGGACCTCCTCCTTCTTTTGACGAATGGCACCCTTGCGACCAAGACCCAGATCCAGCGGACGGCGATCCTTGTTCTGACGCACAAAGTTGAGGTTGAGCTGAATCTGGCCGGAGGGCTCGAGGTTAAACCATCCGGTGATGGGCTCGGGGGACAGGTGGGCGGCGTGTGCGCCAACACCGCCGAAGCCACCGCCCTGGGGATGTTGTGGTGAGAGCGGGCCGCCCTGGGCGTTTTGCTGTGCACCTGGCTGGCCTTGGGGGTTCATGGGGAACTGGGCTGGCGGCGCGCGGTTGGGAGCAGCCGACATCTTGTCGGCCGAAACCCAGCCGGACGAGTTGATTTCGGCCTCGATTCTCTTTCTGCGAATCTCCTCTGCGATGTCTGATATCCGCACCCAAAGCATGCCAATGGGAATAGCGTGTTCGCCAGGCTTGTCGTACACCGTCAGTTCAATCTCGTTTGCCTTGTCGACATCGATGCTGTGGAACTCGTTGTCCCAGCGGTCGATACGAGACAGTCTCGTGCGTGCTGCCACGTTGTCCTCAACTTTCACGGCGACAAAGGTATCCGGGCCACGGCTGAAACGGCCGGTCGGCGCGTGGTCGACGTCCTTGACTGCCATGATGCGAATAGACAGGTTACCGGAGAGCGGCTTCCGCATGTTGGGGACATTGACACTGTCGTCTAACACACTGTTAGTGCCTGTGATGGGGAAAGGGGGGGGGGGGGGGGCCGTTCTCCGTGGAGCAGCACTCACCATCTGGGGTATCGCCTGAATCAACGTCAATGTGCAGCTCTTCATACCGCTTCAAGGCCTGCTTCAAAAGCACAATCTTGTGCTTGCTTTCCACCTTCTTCGACGCAGCGTCGGCCTTGCTCTTCTTGTCGCCCTCCATCTGGTACAGCTGAACCATCTTCTCGATACCCTTGAGGTACTGTTCTTCGACGTCGAGCTTGAACTGAATTTGGGACAGCATGTGCTGGATACGAGGGCCCATATACGGCGTATCGTACTTGATAAGATCTATAAAGAGCTGGTTAGAACACGCTGTGCATAATGAGTGTATTGTGGCTTCAGAATGTGCAGTGATTCATCGTACCAAGCTTCGTATAATTAGGACGCGTCTTGACAAGTGCCGTGTCGGCCGGTGTGACAGAGTAGTTTGAAGGAGACTGCAATCCTTGCTGCGGGAATGGGTTGGACGGATAGGTTTGCGAGTTGAGGGTGGCACTATCGCTTCCCCACGCGGACGAGGCATCTTTTGGCGGCGGTGTCGGCGGAGGGCCGCTGGCTTCGTTTCGGAGATCGGTGCTTCGGGGCGCATCGAGCCAGATGCGGGTGAGTTGGACCCACCGGCGCTCCCGAGACTCAGGTTGTCGACACCCTGGCCGAGGCGCCGCACCTGGACCTGGCGGAGCATGTCCTCATAGTACTCCAAGTGCCGGCGGGCGGAGTGGACGGCGGAATCGAGCTTGGAAAGCACATTGGCGTTATCCGAGTTGGCGGCCTTGCGCATTTCAATCGCCTTTCCCAAAAAGACCTTTTCAATGTCAATCTTTTTCAAGATCTGTTGTATCTGCTGTTCTTCCGCCATGGTAGCTGATGTTCGGGCCGCGCGGTTCTTCGCGCGGCAGGTGGTGTGGTTGCGGTTTAAACGGTGCAGATGCGGAAGTCAGGCACAATGCGCAACCTGTTGTACGTCGGGATAAAGCAGGGCTGCAAGATGCCAAGCTAGGTGAATTTGCTGGCGAGTTTCGAACCGCCCTGTAAAGATACTGGAACCCGAAGGCGAAAGAAAAAGATGTCTTCTTCTCTCTGCCGTCGTTGCGAGGCTGCCGTGCGACAACTGTGCGGTGGCGTTTGCGATGACCAGGTGAAGCTATGCAGCCAGCAAAATCAGATCGAAGAGATGTAGAGATGGTTGAGACCATCAAGAGCAGCGAGTCCCAACAGCTGTCGTCTTTGGATGGCTTGCCGGGTGGACGTGGTAAAGGCGCGTCAATTACCACAAGTCCACTTTGTTGAACCGTCTGATCTCGCGCTGGTTCCGTTTGCAGTGTTTCTTGCTCGTGGTTGAAGCGGTGGACAAGGGCGAAATCGTCCAGCCTTGAAGACGCACTGCAGTGTCTGCTGTCGAAAGTCCACGCAAAAAAGTGCACGAGAGAGTCGAGACCGGGCGAGCTTGAGCGGAGGAAGCTCGTGCAGAAACGGGCGACAGGCGACGGGCGGAAGGCGGAAGGCGGAAGGTAGGGGGGAGGGGCGCGCAAAGCGGGTTGGGAGAGGAGAAAAGGAGAGGGAGTGTTGAGGAACGCGAGGCAGATATACAGGCTAGGAAATGTTTCAGCCCTGGAGAAGAACGGCACAACGACCTTGGCGGTTCCGGTATGCGAGTGGTGTGGTGTGGTGAGAGATGCAGCGCAGATGATGCGAGATGCGCGGGACGAGGAGGAGCAGCGCCCGTATTTGGCTGCGAGGGCAAGGGGTGGGGAGAGGACAAGGACGAGATGAAGGGGCCAGGGCCGTATTTCGTGTATCCTAGTCTCTCGACGTGAGAATGCAAGGCCGCAGGCTGTGCGAAGCAGAAGAGGGAGAGGGGATGAAGACGAAGGACAGGGAATGGCGTAGAGAATACCGCCTACTCGTAGGTTGAACGAAAACCCAAAAGGAGCGAAAAAAGACTGGTCGAAAACCCATTAGGCGAGGAGGGGAAGAAGACGGGGAGGAGGGAGAAGAGGGGCTCTTGGGTGTTCTGCGCTGTACGAAGGACAAAGTACGGCCGCCGTAGCAGTCTCTTTAGGGTTGTGGGGAGTGGCTGTAGCGTAGCGGAAGGCGAAGCAGTTCAGCACGGCTGTGGTGGAGGTTCTGGGCAGCAGTGGGTTTTGCGCTGGAGAACAGTGACGTACCAGAAGATCGGCGAAATCCATAATGCTGGAGAGGACTTCTGATTGTACTGGCAATTCCTCCGCGGCGCGTTGTCACCGATTGTTTATTCTCATGTCTTTGCGAGGCCAATTCCTGTATCTTGTTTGGCTTTGAAGCTTTTCCATTCGTTTCCTTCGTTTCCTTCGTTCCCTTTTTGCTTTGCTCGTCGGGCGCCATCAGATCGGGCGTCCTGTCAAGTCGCTTCAACTCTACGTCCTAGATTCTAGGACTTATCTCGAGCCCCCGCTGTGTCGCCCACCAGCAAAGCAGTGGGAAGGACAAAATACCCAACAGCCAGGACTAACCTGAGAGCAGGCCACTGGAACAGACGCGATCAAGCGCCATGGCTTGACTTCAGTCTGTCGCGCCAGCGCGAGAAAAGCCTTGTCAACATGGAGCACGTGACGAAACATGGCAGTTGCAAGTAAACACAAGCAAACGAGTCGACCGCAGATAAGCCCTTTGCCATTGTATCACCGGCACGGAAATGCTTCTCGTGCCGTTATCCTCCTCATCTTCCGTGGCTCCCTCGGTCCGTTTTCCTTGCTCTTCGCCACGCCTCGTATTCATCCTCCTGCCCGTTGGCACACAACAGAGAATCAGGCTTGCCGGTGGAGACTTGGCCTGTGCCGTGTAAATGGCCCACAGTGGCAATACGGACGGCCTCCTGGCAAAGCGACGTCCAGCAGTACTCGTAAAGCTACACGGTAAAAGCTTCTCTTGATCGGTTCGTATCTTTTCAAGTTCCTGGCGACTCGTATTGACGCTGATTTACGGAGTACATTGTGTTTTTCTAGTAAGCCATGTTAGGTAATGGTTCATCTTTTCCGGTTGGGTTTACCCCCACAATGAGGAACTCAGTAGCATTTTACAGTGATACAGTGATAAATTGATTGATATCAATCAAATGAAAATGACGTAAATTAAACAGATAGTGCACATGTCAAGACAGTCTGTCAACATAATCCATCTCGTCTCATCAGGGAACGGGAACGGGTGGAGCTTGTTTCCATCAAGTCGACCATCTTGGACAATGTGTGACAGCTTCGAAACTGTCAACAAGCCCTCCCGAAGCTGGACACGCGAGCCAGCAAGTACTTCGGCGGCATTTATAATACAATCTATGTATTCATTGGCTTGGTTGCTTCACCCAGCCGTGCGGTTATTTGTTGGCTTGTTGCTTCACCAGCCATGTATTGTAATCCCAGCACTGCAAAAAACGCCAAAGTCAAGCGTATGCCCCGCGCTCTTCTCTTATTCTGGAGGCGGGGCCCTTCTCTGTTTCATGATAGTCTAGACTCAACAGAAAGCCCTCTATGCGGTGTACTCCTTCTGCAGGAGCTTGGCAATCGTGTTCAGCCTGGCATTGTTAGCACGTCGGTCGGTGGCAGAAGACAAGGTCACAGAAGGGGGAGGAACGTACTGAATGTTGCTGGTGCCCTCGTAGATGGCGCCAATCTTGCTGTCACGGAAGTACTTCTCGGCCAGGCCCTCGCGAACGAAGCCCATGCCGCCCATCCACTCCACGGCCAGGGAGCTGACGCGGCCGGCGACCTGGGACGCGTACAGCTTGGCCATGGCGGCGTCCTTGACAAAGTCCTCGCCGGCCTCCTTCTTGCGGGCGGCGTTGTAGACGAGGGCACGGGCGGCGGCAATCTCAACGTAGGACTGGGCCATCTGGTGCTGCATGCCCTGGAACTCACCAATCAGCTGGCCAAACTGCTTGCGGTCGTTCCAGCAGTAGCGGGCGGCGTTCTCCCAGGCACCCAGGGCCAGGCCGGTCATCTGGGCCGCGATACCGATGCGGCCCTCGTTCAGCAGGCCAATGGCGTACTTGTAGCCCTGGCCCTTCTCGCCAATCAGGTTGTCCTTGGGATGTCGACGTCGTCAAAGTTGATGACGCAGGTGCTGCTGGCGCGGATGCCCAGCTTCTTCTCCTTCTTGGCAATGGAGAAGCCGGGCGTGCCCTTCTCGACGAGAAAGGCGGTGATGCCGCGGTAGCCCTTGGAGGGGTCGAGGTTCGCAAACACAATGAAGATGTCGGCCTCCATGCTGTTGGTGATCCACATCTTGGAGCCCGAGATGCGGAAGCCATCGGCGGTCTCGGTGGCGCGGGTGGCCAGGGCAAAGGCGTCGGAGCCGGACACGGGCTCGGACAGACAAAAGGACCCGACGGACTCGCTGGCCAGCTTGGGCAGGACGCGCTTCTGCATGGCGGGGCTGCCGTAGCGGATAAAGAGGGTGTTGACCAGGGTGTTGTGGACGTCGACGAGGACGCTGACACTGGGGTCGGCGCGGGCCAGCTCCTCAATGGCAATGATGGCCGAGGTAAAGTTCATGCCGGAACCACCAAACTCCTCGGGGATCTCAATGCCCATCAGGCCCTGCTCGAACAGGCGCTCAATGACCTCGGGCTCCATGGCCTCGGCCTCGTCCATGTCGCGGGCCTTGGGCAGCACAATCTCGGTGGCGAACTTTTGGACAGCCTCCTGCATCGACGACTCGAGCTCCGTCAGAGACATGATGGGCAGGTGGGGGACATCGTCGTCGCGGCGGGCGGGCGTGTACGAAAAGGAGCGGGAGCTACACGGGCAGCGGCAAGGGACAGGTCAGCCGATGGTCTCAGCATGGTGCACACGAGAACAACGTCAAACGTCAAACGTCAAGCGGCCGGCAAGCAAAACAAAACAAGACAAGACAAAAGCACAGCATAGGTCGTCTTACGTCGGGCGGCCGCTATCCGGCGGGGAGGGCTCTCCGCGGGGCAGCCGAGGCAAGTCTGGCGACGGCCGAGGCCTGGCCCATCCGGAGGGCCGGCGCAGAGCTCGTACAAAGGACGACATGGTGGTGTGGGATGTGTCTGGCGAAGGAGGGACAAGACGATACGAGAAGGTCGACGGGAGAGCAAGAGAGAAGCAAGGGGAGGAGAGAGGCAAAAGAGGGCCACGTTGGGGTAAGAGGACCAGTGGAATGGATATATACTTTGAGCTGTCCTTGGCGGGTCACGGCGGCAACAAGGAGGCCGAAAAATAACACAAGAAACGGCACGGGGTCAAGAAAGCCATGGCGCCCGCCCCTGTCCCCGTCCCATAGGACATGCGCACAAGATGTCCATCCACAAGCGAAAATAGGCTCTCTTTGCGGCAGAGGACTGAAGCCCCGCGGTAGAAAATAAGCGGCGCTGGGAGGTTTTGAACCGAGGGTATCCATTGCTTGTGACAAAGGCCCGCTTTCTGGCGCAGAGCCGACTGGGGTAACAGCCTTGGCACACGCCAAAGCCGAGCGAGTCAGCAGCCGTGGAGGCCGTCAGTTGGTGATCTGGTGGGGAACAGCAGAGACCTGAGCGAGACTGTACTGTAGGAATGCGGACCCGCAAAAAGTAACTTCCGGGATTTTCTGTACTCCGTACTCCATACATAGTAGTGCTGCAATCGCAGTCGTGGCGTATCTCTTTGGGCCGTTATCGCCACGTGATAACGCCTGGGAAATTTTGGGTGAGGCTAACGATTGCGGGAAAGGAGGTCACGGCGAGAAAACAGCCATCGTCGGTTTTCGGTCTCGCGCTCTCGGCACACGCCACGTCCACCTCTGCCATCACCAGCCGGCCGTCCTTCTCCGTCCTTTGCCCGAACCGCCAAGATCGCCGCAATCGAGCTATGCAGCCAAACACGGTGTCGCCGCTCCTGCGGATGCTGCTGCGGCCAGCCATGCCGCTGCGGACAGCAGCCGCCTTCACAATGACGACGACAATGACATCGACAAGGACAGCGACAAGGACGACACCACCCTCTGTCGCCTCCCTGGCATCGCGTCTCCCCACCGTCTCCGCACTTCGCTCCTTTTCTTCGACACCGACCGCCCAGGCCACGCTAAACCAGGTGCTTCGCGGCTGCCGCAAGCCCCGGAAAAAGCGGAAGCCCGTCTCGCCTGCGCTGTCCGAGATGAACGCGCCGCAAATGAAGGGCGTGTGCCTCAAGGTCGGCATCACGCGGCCAAAGAAGCCCAACTCGGGCGAGCGCAAGACGGCGCGTATCCGGCTGTCCAACGGCCGCCACGTCACGGCCTACATCCCCGGCGAGGGCCACAACATCCAGCAGCACAGTGTCGTCCTGGTGCGCGGCGGTCGTGCACAGGACTGTCCTGGTGTGCGGTACCGCCTGGTCCGCGGTGCATTGGATCTGGTATGTTCTTGTGTTCCCTCTGCGCGTGCATTTGGGGTGGCTCTGCAAGGGAAGCACTTTACTAACACATCAACAGGCTGGTGTGTCGGGCCGAATGTCGAGTCGCAGCAAGTACGGCACGAAGAAGCCAAGAAAGCGACTGTGGGCTAAACTGGATCTTGAGATTTTATAGACCTAGGGAGAGCGTTGGGTTGATCGGGATACGTTACGACTGCCTATCCATGTACAATACAAAGCCATATTCCACGTGCCTTTGCTGCATACCATCGCCCTTTATTGGTGTCGCGTGTCGTGCCACTTGTGACCCGGGTCCGTTGGATGTCGCCGTATGATAAGCCAAGCTGTCATAGTACCGAATCGAAAACCAAACAAGAGACGTATTCCTTCTCCCTCGTCTCGGTCCATTCGTCGCGGTCGGATGACCCAAAGGCGAGCAAGACGGGAAAACAAGAAAGCAAGTCATGAACAAATAAAACAGAAAGACGACCGATTTCGAGAAAACAAGATTAAAAAAGTATTTTTTTCAAAGTGAAGACGGACTATCCTCCAAAGCCTCCGTGTACAGTGCGCCGCCTGTGGTTCCCAGGTCGCGTGGTGTCCCCGTTTCAACAGACTGGCACCGAGACCCCCCTGTTCGGCAACAGCACACTTGTGCTAAGGGGTGTGGAAGCCACAAGGAAAAGACATTGACTCTAGGTCCAAGTCGTCTCTGACGGCCCCGCGGCGTCCCTCACCTACAGAATTGCTGGGGTGATGTTTGGTAGGCGTGTTCCCAAAGAGACGCAGAGAGAGACGTGGTGCCGCTCTAGCTCTGCTTCTCCCAGCCCTCCGGCTTCTCCATGTTGTTCAAGTCAAAGAATCTGGACGTGCACGAGTAGCCCTTCCAGTCAAAGTTGTTCTTGGGGTTGCAGTGGCAACGGAGCTGCTGGCGCGTCTCCTCGCCCGTGGGGCAGTGGTGAAGGGAACGTGGTAGTAGGCAATGTCGTTGAAGAAGTGGATCTCCTCCTTCTTGAGCAGCAGACCGGCGGCGATGGAGTGCACGGGAGCATCGCCCCAGCGCTCGTAAAAGAAGCCGCCGTCCCGGTCGAGCGACTCGAAAAAGTCGGTGTAGGCCTTGGAGCGCAGCCAGTTCAGGTTGCCCACCTCAAAGTTGGACCACTGCAGCGGGTTAGTACCTCACGTCGGGCTACACACAGCGGGGACAGGGGGATAGGGAACATACAAAGTGGCACTTGTTGTAGGTCTCGCCCTCGTCGTCGGAGATGAAGCGCATGGAGTTGTCCTCGGCAATGTGCTCGGGTGCTCCTTCATAAACTTCTTGACGCTGTCCCACAGGGTCGGGATGGTCTCGGCGTACTCGTAGAGACTCAGGACAAACGAGTACTTCTTGTTGTTCTCGTGGATGTAGCGGAAGGGGTCGTAGTGGATGTCGCAAAAGTACTCGACGCTGGGCTCCACGCGCCAGTAGTAGTCGTAGTTGAGCATCAGCTCCTGCTGGAAGAAGAAGCCGGACTCGAAGCGGCACATGTGGCGGTAGCTGACAGAGTCGCCGTAGATAATCTTCTTCTTGGCCATGTCCTCGCGCACCTGCTTGGCCCTTTCCTGGTCGATGAACTCGGGAACGACCAGTGCTCGGGCGGGATCAGGCCGTAGTGGGTGGTGCCGGAAATCAGCGAGGTCGTGACCTTTTGAACTCGTCGTCAAAGGGCTTGTCGTTCAAGAAGACCCAGTCGTAGTGGTAGCGCTTGTTGAAGCGGTCCTCCACCTGGCGGATCGAGCGAGCGACTTCCCAGATGTCCGAGTTCCGGGCCAGGGTCACAAAGGTGGCGTTCATGCGCGGGCCGGGGGCGGTGTCGACGGGCGCGTAGAAACCGGGGTCGTTGGAGGACAGGGCCAGGGGAAGTCGGCAGCGTTGCCACCGCTGGTGGTGCTGCCAAACAGCGAGCTGCCGGAGCTGCCGGAGCTGGTCGAGTCGCTGGGAGAGCCCTCCTTGACGGTCTGCCCCTCCGACGACCCCGTGTTTGAGCCGCTGTTGCCTACGGGTCAGATGAGGCGTCTGACGAGCCCGACGAAGAGCCCGTGCTGGGCTTCAGGCCGAGCATCTCGGGTGTCCGCAACGCGACAGTTTCAGACGTGTTGGAGACGAAATAGACAATGGCAATCACCTGTGGCAGGACACCTGGTTAGCAAGTGGACGGTGGTGGCAGGATTCGGCCGGGGCGGCTGGCCATCGGTCATCGCAGGAGGGCGGCCGACGTACAAAAAATGCAATCACAATGTACCGCACGTAGCGGGCGTTGCCGACCATGATTGCGGCAACGATGGCGACCCAAAAGGACGCTCAAGCTGTTTGGTTAAAGTAAAAGTGAAGATAGGAGAAGAGAACGACGGTCGCTGGTTGGCGAGGACGAGAAGAAAGAATGCGGCGAGGGAGCCGTGATCAAGAAAAGGCCCGTCAACTGCTCGAAAGGAAGAAACGAGAAAAGAAAAAGAAGACGAAGAGAAGAAAGAAAAGCGAACGAGCAAGTGGTAAGGGGATGGAGAAAGAGGATCGACGAGAAAGAGACGAAGACGAAGAAAGGGGACGAGTGTGGGGGGTGGAGCTGACGAGGAAACTAGCGATGGATGGTAGCCCAGAGCCAGCATATGTAGCAAGCAGGGCCCAAAGAAACGGAACAAGGCGATCCCTCTGCTCGGGCATATGAGATCTGGACAGGATTGCTCCGCGGGAGAAAAGAGTCGTGAGAGAGAACTGTGAAAGGGAACAGAGGCGCAACGCCAAAGCGCGATACGAAGGGGAGCAGCAAAAAGCAAGCAAAGGAGGCCGACGAAGACGGGCCAAGGGAGAGCCGAGTTGACAAAGGAACAGAGAGAAAAGGGGCGTAAAGTAGTGCAAGGGGTAAGATACCGTATGTGCCGTCTTGCAAGGAGGATGCGATGCAGTGGATCTTTGCTTCTTCAAGGGGTGTCGAATCGGGAGGCAATACTTTGTATGGTCGACACGCAGCTAGAGAACAGGGCAAAATAGATTGGACGGGTGCGCGTAACGAAGCGAAACAGGGCTCTGGCGCGAATACGTAGCTTCAGAGGCCGCTGCGAACACGCGGCGGGACGCGCTGGAGACGTCTTATTAGGGACTTTTATGGCATTGCGGCGCTGGCACTTGGTAGGGCCGGTGGTCGCTAGCAATTAGTGGCCCTAGCCTGTTTGGGCGACGCGGTCAGCCCCTGGCGAGCGGGCTAGTTCACGGTCGTACGTACGAGGTACATGTATCTTACATGTCTTGCTTGAGACGGTGTGTAGTGTCGGCACTGGGCGCTGCGGCCCTCTGTTAGTGCTCTCAAGGTGGCATGTCGTGAAATATGACAACTACCGCCCGCTCGGGCACTACCACAGCGCGCTGGAGGAGATCCAGACGGGAGGCAAGAGGCCAAAGGCAAGACATGTTGGTAAGATACCGGCGCCTGGAGCCGAGTAAGATGAATGGTGGCGACTTCAGCGCCATGGCAGCTTTACGGTGACATACAAAGCAGTACGAAGTAAAGACACAGACATGGGCAGTTCAGCGTTGCCTTTTGACGCCGTTATGGTGCCAGGGCTGGTCTTTCGTATGTTCGCTAATCTCATGGCTGCATTGCAGCTCGGCACGCTGGACAAAGTCTGGAGCAGCCCGTGCGAAATAACACCACAGCTGGTTGGCGCTGGAGGTAATCTAAGGCTCCAAGGGATCAAGGCTAAGGGGTTGTAGAAAAAGCAAACAGAGTGAATAAATGAAGCAGAGGACAATGCGACTCGTACTTCGTAGGGATAGCAATCTGTTCTCTGTCAGAGCACGCTAGTGTCGTTGGCAGAGTCGGCAGTGGTCTACTATGTACTATGTACGTAGCTGAGACTGTTGTTGACAGCGCGTCCAAGTGCATGTCCAAGTGCGTGGCGTTGCTGCAGGGGGGTTGGAGTGTTGCAAGGGTACTGCGTAGTGGCACCAGCTGCCGTGGGCCTGCAAAGTACTCGTACCACCTACTACTGGCTCATTGTGCTGGTACAAGGGCTTGCACGTGATGCTTAGTCGCACAAAAATATGTACATGTGCATGTACAGAGTACTTCGTACACTACTCGTAGGATACTCGTACTTCCACATGCTTCTGACTCTTGTCCAGATGATGGAAATAGTGAACGTCTGAACACAATGTGTAACATACAACACGGCATTGAGGTTTGGAAACCTCACTCACATTCTTGCGTGGCGGCAGCCTGCAAACAACGGCTGAAGTCTGCCAAGACATACGAGGTAGTGCTCATCTTTCTCGGCTAGCCTATCGCACTCATTCACAAAGAAGAGGCTGATTGTGGTCTGGCCGGCCGTAGATGTTTTTGTGCACTAAAGTCAAGGGAGGCTTTGAGGCTTCTGTCGACGCAGACGCTGTTGCATGCCGACGATACGACTCTCTCTGAATAGGCATGCCAGCTGCTGGGAAAAGGAGCATCCTGCAACTCCGTGCAATGTATCATAGCGGTCTTTGGCGTGTTAGTGAAGCTCGCCGTATTTGGGCGCTCTTCTTCGAGCTTCCACCGCACGTGACTACGCACGCGTTTGCTAACGGGTCCACCCAACCAATCATGGCTGCGCACCTACCAACTGCACCATTTTGCGCATCCGTCCTGGCCACCCTCCCCACGACATAATAAAAACACCACCTCGACATCCCTCCCCTCCCCTACCGTGCACGTCGATTGCATCGACAACCACGGACCTCAAACACACATCATGGCCTTTTTCGGCTTTGACCAATCGTCCCAGTCGCGGCACAACACGTCCGCGCCGGCTTCTCGCAGATCAACGATCCCTTTGCTGGTCTTGCGAGCGGCAACGCGGTCGACGACGCACTCGAGTTCGAAGACACCTACGACGGCCTCGGCGACCAGCTCGAGGAGACCGGCGATGCTTCAACGACGACACCTTTGGCGGCGACGACGGCCTAAACAGTGGCGGCGGCCGCGGCGGCGGCCACGCGGGCGCCTTTGGCTCGGCCAAGGTCGGCAACGACTTCGACTTTTTCGGCCAGACGGCCAAGGTCTCCAATGCCATCGAGGAGGAGCACGCGCGCTTCAACCGCCTGCAGCCCGTGGCTCGCCACAATGCCCCGGCGCGCAACGACTACCACCAGGGCCCGTCGGCCGGCAGCTACAACCAAAATTACTTTGCCCCTGCCCCGGCCGCCAAGCCCGTTCGCTCCGGCTACGAAAAGTACAAGGAACCCGAGGCGGACATGCAGGTCGATGCGGCGCTGTGGGGCGTGGCCCCCAAGAAACCGGCGGCCGCGTCCACGCCTCAGGCCTCGTCCACGCCGAGCCAGGCGGCTCCGTCGGGCCGCAAGATCCTGAGTCTGGAGGAGGTGGAGGCGGCCATGCGCAACCAGAGCAAGCCCCAGCAGGCGCCCCCGTCCCGCCGCAGCACATGTTTCAGCACATCCCCGAGCCGTACCACCAGGGCCCGCCGCCTGGCGACTACTTCCCGATGCCGCCGCTGGAGCTGCTGGGCGACCCCTCCCAGCTTCACAGCATAAGCCAGCCCATGGCCCTGCTGCAGCGTCCTCCTGCGCAGCAGACGCCGCCCGGCATGTTCCCCCACCCGCAGCAGCAGCAGCAGCCCATGCAGCCGCAGCTCGCGCCCCCCGTCCAGCCGACGCAGATTCTCCAGAACCCCAGCCGGCACCCGGACCAGATTAGCGTGCCGCCGCCGCCGTTCCCCAGCCAGGCCTCTCACCACCGCCAGACGAGCTCGTTCTCGGGTGCTCCCCACATCATTACGCACCCGTCGCAGCTTGTGCACCTGTCTGACGAGGAGAAGGCCGCCTACATGGAGCAGGAGGCCAAGCGCGCGAAGCGCAACTACAAGATCTTCTTGCTTTCCAAGAACAACGGCCTCATGACGCCGCAGGACAAAAACTTTGTCACGCGCATCCAGCTCCAGCAGCTCGTGTCAGCCACGGGCAACCCCAACGAGCACGGCACCGACGAGTCGCTGCGGGAAGACTTTTACTACCAGGTCCTGAACCAGATCCGTGGTGGCAACCGCCAGCACCCGGCCAGCCGCTCAACAACTTTGCGCAGACGTACCTGTTCCAGACGGGCAGCCGCTTCAACTCGCGGCGCTACATGAACCGCGACCGCGGTACCGACAACCACATGCAGCGCATGGAGCAGCAGGTGCAGCGTGCCGTTGAGGCGGCCAAGAACCGGCCCAAGAACAAGCAGCTGGTGATTGAGGGCACGCTAGGCAAGATCTCCTTTAGCAACGCCAAGACGCCCAAGCCGCTTCTGAACATCAAGCGCTCGTCCGAGACGTCCGGTGCGGCTGGTTCGGAGAGCGGCGGCAGCAGCGCCGCGGCTGGCGCGGGCGGCGCCGACCGCCCGGCCAGCGCGCACCACAAGGTGTTGCCGTCGACGACGGGCGGCCACAAGCGCGTGCTCAACCGCAAGACGGTGCTCGGCAGCATCGAAAAGGTGTACGCGACGTTGATGGAGATTGAGGACCACGCGCGCTCGATGCCGCCGCCGCCCACGGAGCAGGACGACCTGGAGCTGATCCAGCGCCGCGGCGCGTGGGCCGAGCAGCTCGAGGTGCTCAAGACGCAGCTGTGGCGCGAGCTCAAGGTGCACGAGCCCATTGGCGAGTTCCCCGTGCACCCCTTTATCGCGTTCCTGTCGTTCCCCAAGGGCAAGAAGGCCATCCCGCGCGTCTTCCGCCACCTGTCGGACGAGCTGCGCGCCACGGTGCTGACCATGATTGTGGTGCACCTGGACCAGCTGGACATTGTGCGCAACGCGCAGGTCACGGGCGACAGCGACGGCGACGCGGGCACGGGCCCCAACGCGGCGCTGCGCGAGGAGATTGAGCTCTTTACCCTCACCGTGGTGCACACCCTCTTTACGTTTATGAGCGAGCTGCCGCTGGACCTGGTGACGGGCGTCCTGGGCCTGATTACCAACCTAAAGGTGGACGTGGTTGCGCGCTCGCGCATCGGCGCGTCCATGCTGACCACCATCTTGAGCCGTGCCGAGCTGATCAAGCAGGCCGGCGGCGCACGGCCGAGCAGTGGCAGTCGTGGGAGATGACCTACAACAGCTTCTTCAACGCCCTCGAGCCCGTGCTGCCCTACATGTTCCCCGGCACGGTGTCGTCGGGCGAGGACATGTACGTGTGGCAGCTGCTGGCGGCGCTGGGCATTGGCGCGACGCCCGACCAGCAGCAGCGCCTGGTGCTGGCCGTCAAGGACCGCGTCATGGACACCGTGGCCGTGGCCAAGACGCTGCCGGTCGACTTGTCGGCGCAGCGCCTGCAGAACGTCAACCTGTTTATGCGCTCCATCGGCCTGGACGTCGAGCTGCTCCAGTAGGCGGCCCGGTCCAGCGTTGCGCTTTGTGTGCCGTTCACCTGCCGTTCGGCACCGGTCGTCAACCCGTTGCACGACCCTTGGAAGCGTCCGTGTCTTTTTCTAAACGGCCTTTCTGATTTTACCGTTGAGCGTGTGCTTCTATGCATTGCTTATTGCTTGTCTTGTTGCTTCAGCTCCGTCTTCTTTTCTGCTGTTCGTTTCGCGTCTTGTCCTGCTGCCTTTTTTCCGTTGCCTTTGTGCATGTCCCAGTTTCTTGCTTTCTCGCGACAGTCGAACGCAGTCATTTTATCCACCCTGCTCGACACCCAAAACCACAACCATTGACCAAACGAAGTCGGCCTATGAACCAAAAAAACGTGCAAAAACCCACCAAACACTCGACTACAAAACAAAATGGGCCACCAAAGCGCCCAAACCACAAACCACAAACACAAACCACAAACCACAAACAACGAGGCTCTCCGGGACGGGCTCTTCTGCTATGCTCGAAATAGCCTGGCAGGCATTCCGTCTTTACCGAGTACACGTCGGCATTCGGTGGCTCAACGAGACTAGTCACCCTTCGGCCATTGGCCCTTTCGAAGTGGACGCAAGTACGTTCTGTCTGTCCATTTGCTCAACACGGGCCATTGTAGATGGTCCCGTGTGGGGAATGAAAGACGTCCGTGCCAGACAGGTTCAGTCGGCCGGAGTCTTGTTGAGGAGAAGAGAAACAGGCACAGCCGTCTCGATTTTTTTACAGAGTCAGCGACCTGAGAACGGAGGGAGGAACGCTACGCCGTGGCCGTTTGATATTTTCAGCTGAAACTGGCCACGGAGAAAGCAACTAGCAGAGCGACTGAGCGACTGAGCGCCTGCTGGGAGGAATCCACTGCCCGAGACTATTTTTTGGCTGTCTAGGAGGGCTTTGGAAGGGGGACCAGGCAACGGAAGGGTTCCGTATGGGTCCCTGTCTGTACTTGTACCTGTATGTATCTTACCATCGTCTGTGCTACAACAAGGGCAGACAACCGTCGAGGTACTGCTCGCGTCTTGGCGTCTTGGTGTCTCGAATGGAAAAGAGGGCGAGAGGCATGCCAGCGTCCCTGGCAATGCAGACCACACACGTGTTTCCCGTGCCCGATGTTGTGAATTGTGTATTTGATGTCTCGTAAATAGATATCTTGGCCAGGCCTTGGTACGCGGCCGTGTCCCAAACCCAGTAACTCCGTGAAAATGCTCCATCAACATGCCACCCGTCCATGCACACTTAAACGTTACTGGTCCGCGTCCATGCCTGGACCACGCCCGGCTTGCCGTGCCGCCCGGGCACCACGCGCGCGGGACGTTGCGGCCGGCGCACCGGCTGCAGCCAGGGATGCGGCTGGCCGGGCCAGCGGGCGCATCGGGCGCGCAGCCGCAGCCGCAGCGTCCGCCTCGGCCTCGCTCTTGACGGAGACGCCGGCGGCGGGGCAGCGGCCGTGGACGCAGCAGCCTGGGCCGTTTTCCGTCCCTTGATGGCCTTGTTGGCCTTGGTGGCCGTGGGCGCTGGGGCCAGGTCTTGGGCCGGCTTCGCAATCTTGCTAATGGCCTGCAGCATGTCGTCCTCGGTCCAGTTGGTGCGCAGTGCCGGCACCTTGCCGGCGAGCTGCGCGTCCGCGGCGCCGCCCTTGGCCTCGGCCGCCGCGTCCTTGCCCTTTTCGTCCACTTCCTCCATCTCGGCGTCTGGTGCGCCGTCCGTCGGCGGCACAGCCGCCGGCGGGGCCGCCGCCGGGCCCTTGAGGAAGAGCGTCTGGTCGTACACCTCCCACGAGGTCTCGTCGTCGTCGCCCACGTACAGCATGCGCGCCCAGTTCTCCATCTGCACGGCGCGCAGGCGGTCCGCCATGGTCTCGGTGATGACCTCGTCGCCGTCGGCGCCGGCGCTCTTGACCGTCATGTGGATAGCACGCGCGGCCGCGGGCCACGGCCAGGAGCCGCGCCGGCGCCGCCTCCCGCGCCGCCACCGCCCGCACCACCGCCTCCACCCTCGCGCCACCGCCGCCACCGCCACCGCCCCCCGCGGCACCCGTGTCGCGGTGCTTGGCCCGCTCGACCTCGGTCTCGGCGTCAATGTGGTGCAGCTGCGGCCGCAGGTGGACCAGCGACGAAACGGGCGTCAGGTGCAGGTTGCCGCCGTCAAAGGCGCCAATCATCCAGCGGGCCTCGGCCACGCGCGCGGGCGGGCACATGCCGCCCAGGGTCTGCAGACGCAGCACACGGTCCTGGCGCACGGCCTCGGACCAGTCGGCGGCAGACGTGGTCGAGGTGGAGCGGCCGTCGGCCTCGGCAGCTGCTTGGGCGGCGGCGGCTTGCGCTGCCGCAGCCGCCGCAGCTCGGCCTCCACCGCCCGGGCCGTTGCGGTTGTTGCCCTGGGTGCCGCCGACGCCAAAGCCGCCGGCCAGGCCGTGGCTGCCGCCCGCCTTGGCCTTGGTGGACAGGCTGAGGGCCGTGCCCCAGGCGACGCCCTTGGCGCGGTCGTAGGCCGTGGTGTAGTCGAGCGGCACGTCGACCTCGACCATGCCCGACGTCGTCTTGATGCGCAGCTCGGTGGGCGTCTGGCCGCTGAAGGAGGTGGCGCCGGCACCGCCGCCGGCCGCGTTCTTGTCGGTGCGGTTGGGGTACTGGAGCACCAGCAGTTTCTGGTGGGCGGGGAGTTGGGGCTTGAGAAAGACGTTGTAGCGCGCGACGACGGGGTCTGGGTCGGCCGCCGCCGCGACCGTGTCTGCGCTTGCTATGGTGGCCATGTCGTGTGAGATCTGCCGACAATCAACTCGTCGTCTCGCGGTGTGCGCGCGTCGGAATGGCAGAATGGCAGTCGACTGAATGGCAACAACAGCTCTGACGCTGTAAATTTTCTTTGGTGGTTGACGAGTAAGGCCGGCAGAATGGTCCATGTGGGGCAAAGAAGCCGACCTGCCTCACCGCCCAAGCTTACACGAGGGAGGACTACTCCTGCTCGTACTTTTGTACATAAGAACGCACGTATTGATGATGGAGGTAAAGTTCTTTTCTCGATACGTATTACATGTTCAATTGTTGACTGTCAAGTAGCCATCTCTCACCATCAACTTTCGGTGGCTGAGTTTGTCTACCGTATGCTCTGATGGTAGTGTAACAGACGTATAGTACAAAGTCTGGAAACTGGCCAAATGCACACTATGTCGTAGGAAGTAGATATTGTTGTAGCTTTCATGGCATGCTCCATTTTGTTGATGGGAAGACATTAGAAGATCTCATCAAGGTCCATTTCCACAGGCTGCCAGCCTTCTCGATTCCGCTTCGAACAGCAATCTCTTGATGGCGGCACCAGGTTTTGACTGGAATTTTGGAGTACACTCATTGAAAACGAGAAGCGAAAAACGCAATCATAATGTTGTGAACGTATGGATAACAATCGCAAACCGCTGAATCGGCACAACAAAGATGGCGCCGACCTATGTCCCATGCCAGTGTCTCCAGCCAATTCACCACGGACAGGTTGATGTGACAGACTGGCCACGTCCTCATCCACCCCATTTGGCTGGTGTCGATGCCGCCGTGTCACAGCAATGCCGGTCTATTGTTACGGCTCGTGACAGGGATCGCGAGAAGATTATGGAGTTACCGGGGTAGACCAGGTTTCCGATTGAGTATGGTGCCACAAAAGCACAATGGAGACAGTAGTACACCGCCTCAAGAAAAGAGTGACTCATAGCAGCGATGGGAGTAAAAACGTTGACAGACCTCACGACGACTGCGCATGCGACCTCAAGCAGGGATACCGTTGCTTGATGGCCATTTTGTTGGAACATGTACTCATTGGGCCATGAAGCCCTCCTCTGGGTTTCTGGCATGGTCAGGAAAGAAAATAAGAATTACACCATCACATACGACTGCTTGAATGGCCGTTGTATGGACAAAAAGGTTCGGGAGCTTGTTCATTCCCCTGGCAATGCAGGGTGATGGGCCATATCTGTGCGTCCACCCTCTTGGATTTCAACGTTTGCCGTCACCTATCATCTTACCCCCTCTGCTGTATTGTTAGTTTTTTCATATGGTTGAAAGGCGTTGCCGCTTCTTGTCACGGATATCCCCCTCCTACGCATTGTTCCCTTTTTTACGCTTCGTCCACTCTTGATTCTTTTGACCGATTACTCTTTTCTCTTTCCGTGCATTTTCTCTGTTTTTTTTTCATTACCCTGTGCCCCTTGTGAAATTACCACCGATTGTAGACTTTGTTAATTCCCATAATCCCTTTGAAAATTTTGACACATATCGCCTTTTTTAGATGAACAGCTGTGCATAATATTTATTAGAGCTCTTTTCTTCTTGTTCCGAGAATGTAGCCATGCTGTCCGCTCGATCCCCAAGAAGTCTGTTTTACGTGTCCCATCTACCCCTTGACATTTTACCGCACCGTAGCGCCCTTGAGCGACTTGACCGTGCAGACGCCGCCAGTCTCGGCCACCAGCTTGCCCAGACCCTCCTTGCCGAGCTCCTTGACGACGCCCGCGTCAAAGCCGACCTCGAGGTCGTCGGTGGTCGTGAAGCCGGGCTGGAACATCTCCCAGACCTTCTTCTTGGGGTTCAGCTGGCCCTCGGGCTCGCCCTTCCAGCCCTCAAAGAAGACCCTGGTGCCGGCAGGCGCGTCGGCGGGCGGGTTGACGAGCTCGACGGGCCGCCGTGGTGGTCCTCCTCGCCCTCCTTGAGGCGGGGCGACGCGGCCAGGACCATGGCGGCGGACTTGATGCCGCGCATCTTGACGGGCTTGAGGTTGCACACCACCACGACGCGACGGCCCTGCATCTCCTCGAGAGGCACCAGGCCGTTGAGGCCGGAGCAGACGGTGCGGACGATCTGGCCCTCGTACTCCTCGGTGTCGGTGGTGCCCTTGGCGTCGCCCATGGCAATGGTCGACACGTAGAGCGAGTCGGCTTCGGGGTGCTTGACAGCCTTCAGAATGTGGCCGACGCGGAGGTCAATCAGCGAGGGCGCGGGGGGCGCCGGCGGTGGCGGTGCGGCCTTGGGCGGCGGGCCTGCTTCTCCTTCTTCTCCTTCTTCTCCTTCTTCTTGGTGGGGAAGCCCTCGGCAGCGGCGGCACCGGCGGCGGCACCGGCAGCGGCGCCAGCAGCAGCAGCCTCGCCCTCGCCCTCGGCAGGCGTCTTGTCCTTCTTGGTCCGGTCGGCCAGTGTCTTCTCCTCGGCCGCTGGCGGAGCACCACCGGCAGCCGCGGCGGCGGCCGCCTTCTCCTTCTTCAGCCGCTCCTTCTCGGCCTTGGCGTCGACGGGCGGCGCCACGTACAGAACCTCCTCGGCATCAATGGCGACCTTGTCGGCGTCGGCGACCGTCAGGCCAAACAGGGCGGGGCTGTTCTGCACAAAGTCCACGAGGCGCACAAGGTTGGGCAGGCCCTCCTTGCCAGTACGCTGCTCGGGGTCCAGGCCTTGACGACGGGCGCCAGGGCCTCGTAGACGGCGACGTCGGCCTTGGACGGCTTCGAGCCCAGGACAGTCGTGCGCGTGGCCAGGAGCGAGTTGAGCTCGGCGAGGACCGACGGCGTCGAGGCGGCAGAGGCGGCGGCGTCCACCCACTTCTGCATCTCCGTCTCCTCGGCGGGCGTGTAGGTCTGGGAGGCAAGGGCGGCCATGATGGGCGATATGGGCGACGTGGGGTGGGGGGAGGCGAGGACGTTGGTCGAGCGGGAGAAGGCGGCGTGTTGTTGACGCAGAGCACGAGGCCACAGAAACGAGGCAGTCGTCGGAGCGGGCGCAGAAGACCGGGCGAGGCTTCGAAGCGCAGAGGGGCGGAAGAGGCGTAGGGCGGACAGCTTGGCGGTTGGCTGTGGTTGCGGTGGGCACAAGAGCAAGAGCAGAAACAGTCGCAGAGGTTCGTGGAATCTTAAAGATGGACGTCGAATTTTGGATGCAGTCACAAAAAGCATGACCACCGGCACTGGCAGCTTTTTGTGCGCTAGAATGCCCCGCATCGGGAAGCTGCATCTCTGCGCCTGCCTCAAAGACAGAGGGGCATGAGCTGGCTTACATAATATATTACTAACGAAGTCGGCGTGTCCCTAGCGCGTGACACCGCGAAAGTCTGGCGCGTTGCTCCTGCCCGTTCGGGTGGGTCGTCACGCTTCGCGGATCGGTTTAATGGAAAACGCCAATTCACGAGGAAAGCACGCGCGGCGCGCCTTCCGTTTGTCTGACGCACAGCTCAACATCGCCACTCCGATTTCGCCCCTTTTCCGGCTTCATCCCCTAGACGTATTGTCTGTGATTGAAACAGAGGGCGTCATCTCGCGTTGCGCGGCATTTGGCTTCTGGTCTCTCGTCGATGCTTTCGTCTGCTCACCTTTTCACGTCCTTCACGTTCACTCTCACGTCACTCTCTGCTCAGCTCTTCACAATTGCGTTTCACCGGCCTTCAATCCCGATTCTGCTCGTCCGCACATTGAATCCGGCCGTGCCCCCTACCCTTACGCTCAATCTCTGTCTCCGCCCCGAGTCATGGCCCGCGATTTGGGGTCTTCATCCGACGTCGAGACCGATCGCTCAAGCCCCGCCAACGCCATGACGAGCCCGCCGTCATCGCCTCCTTCGCAGCAGGCAGGCAAGACCGAGGCCGACGACACCACGGACATCACCGAAGCCTCGAGCGTTACCCTCGCCGGCGCCGCCCCGAGGAGCAGGCTCTCATCGAGGCCGAGGAGCGCCGTGCCCGCAAGGCCAACGCCGTCGAAGAAGAGCGTCGCATCGCTGCCGCGCGGCGCAAGAAGAACAAAAAGGCCAACAGCCAGGCCGAGCGCGAGGCCAAGGGCCGCGAGCTCGACGAGCTGCTCAAGCAGAGCGCGGCCTTTAGCGACATCCTGACCAAGAAGACACAGGTGCTGGGCCGCGTGGGCTCGACGCTGGATGGCAAGGCGCTGGGCGAGCACGACCTGCAAATGGCCAAGCAGCCCCACTGTCTGGTTGGTGGCACCATGCGGGACTACCAGCTCGAGGGCCTGACGTGGATGCTGGAGATTTGCCTGCAGAACATGAGCGGCATCCTGGCCGACGAGATGGGCCTGGGCAAGACGGTGCAGACCATCTCGCTGATTGCCTTGCTGCGCGAGCAGGAAAACTACCTGGGGCCGCACCTGATTGTCGCCCCGCTGAGCACGCTGAGCAACTGGATCAACGAGTTCCAGCACTGGACGCCGTCGATCCCCGTCGTCATGTACCACGGCACGCCGCAGCAGCGCAAAGACCTGTTTACGAACCGCCTCCAGAAGCATCTGTCCAAGGGCCGGCCGACGGACCAGTTCCCCGTCGTCTGCACGAGCTACGAAATCATCTTGCGCGACCGCGCCGACCTGTCCAAGATCAACTGGGAGTTTATCATCATTGACGAGGGCCACCGGATGAAGAACTTTGACTCCAAGCTGTTCCGCGAGCTGCAGGCCTTCCGGTCCGCTACGCGGTTCCTGATCACGGGCACGCCCCTGCAGAACAACTTGAAGGAGCTCTGGTCTCTGCTCAACTTCTTGATGCCCAAGATCTTTACGGACTGGGAGGCGTTCAGCAGCTGGTTCGACTTTAGCGAGCTGCAGGACGAGGACACGACGGCCGAGTTCATCGAGGACCGCATGAAGCAGGACCTGGTGAAGAAGATCCACATGGTGCTGCAGCCCCTGCTGCTGCGGCGAGTCAAGGCCGACGTGGCCAGCTACCTCCCCAAGAAGCGCGAGTACATTTTGTATGCGCCCATGACCAAGGAGCAGACCGGGCTCTACAACGCCATCAGCGACAAGACGGTCGATACGCGGGCCTACCTGGAGAACAAGGTCGTGGAGCACCTGACGGAGGAGGTCGCCCACCCAGCGCCGACGCCGTCAGGCAGGCCATCCCGCGCGTCTCGGGCCAGCACGGCGGCTGGCGAGGACAAGGGGAGGGGGCAGTGAGGCCTGCCAAGGGTCGGCCCACGTCTACCCGTGGAAAGGCGACACCGGTCCAGGCCGAGTCCATTGCGGTCCCGATCCGGAGCAGTCCGCGTGCAAAGAAGATGGAGGCCCCGTCAGCACCGGCAGGCAAGGCCAAGAATGCGTTTGCCATGATGATGGGCAAGTCAACGTCGAAGCTTTCTGCTGCTGCCGTCCCGGTTGTTCCCGCCGCATCCACACCGCCGGCTGCCACAAAGAAGACGGCCGCCAGCAAACGCAAGACGTCGCCAACCAAGGAAGAGTCCGTGTCCAAGAGTGCCCGGTCCAGCCGCCACTCGACGCCCGGCAGCAGCTTCACCGCCGCTGGCGACGCCTCAGCTCAGGGCCGGTTCCGGACCAGCACACGCCGGCGGCGCACGTACCACGAGGCCGACGCCTCCGACGAGGACAAGCTGTCCGACGACGAGTTTGAGGCGGCCCTGAGAGATGAATATGCTGCCGAGGAGGACAGCGGCAACGATGCAGGGCTGTCTGGCCTCTCGGGTGAAGAGATACAACGCGTGCAGACGCTCGAGCTGGCCAAGCGCGAGATTGCCAACAAGAAGCTGGGCAACCCGCTCATGCAGCTGCGGCTCGTCTGCAACAGCCCGCACAACTTTTACAATCCGTGGTCGTGGACGTCAGAGACCGGCGCCGACCGTCCCGTCGACGCGTCCATTGTCACCTCGTCCGGCAAGATGCTGCTGCTCGACCGCCTGCTGCCCTCGCTCTTCCGCCGCGGCCACAAGGTCCTGATCTTCTCCCAGTTCAAGACCCAGCTCGACCTCCTGGAATCCTACTGTGCGGAGCTGCGCCGCTGGAAGGTCTGCCGCATTGACGGGTCGGTCGCCCACAGCGACCGCCAGGCCCAGATCGACCTGTTTAACCGCGACCCGCGCCACAAGCTCTTTCTGCTGTCAACGCGCGCCGGCGCCAGGGCATCAACCTGGCCAGCGCCGACACCGTGATTCTCTTTGACAGCGACTGGAACCCGCAGCAGGATCTGCAGGCCCAGGACCGCGCGCACCGCATTGGCCAGACGCGGCCCGTGGTCGTGTACCGGCTGGCGACCAAGGGCACGGTCGAAGAAGACCTGCTGATGAGCGCAGACGCCAAGCGGCGCCTCGAGAAGCTCGTGATCAAAAAGGGCGGCTTCCGCACCATGGGGCAGAAGCTCACGACCAACGCGGGTGCCTCGGCCGGGGGAAGCGGGGACCTGCTGGACGGCGACGATCTCGATGCCGACGCGCTGCGCTCGCTCCTGCTCAAGGACGGCCAAGTGTACACGGTGTCTGGCGACAGCGACGTCGTCCTGAGCGACCACGACCTGGACGTGCTGTGCGACCGCAGCGACGAGGCGTATGCGCAGGCTGCCAGCGGGCAGGGCGACGCAGCCGCCTTCAAGGTTGTCGAGACGGGCGTCAACGGCATCACCGAGTCGTTCAAGACGGCGGCCACGTAGAGTCGGGTGGCAGACTGTGTAGAGGACGTGCAGAGGTGTATAGAGAGCTGAGAAGACGTGCCAAAGACACAAGCATATCTCACGAGACCAAGCCATAAATCAGAGAGTACGAAACTCCCCCCGCTCAAAATACAGCAAATGATTAAAGCAAAGAGAAGCCTGCACTGTGCACACTTTGGAGCCGACGTGGGAAAGTGGCGATAACTTGGTCGTCTCGTCCCGCCGACCGGGCAGTCGGAGTAGGGAGCATCGTGGGATTCGACGCCATTGCTGTAGACAGACAATCTCGGTTGCATAAGCATTCAACGGAACACGCATCTTCATGTCCGAAGGCGTGGCCTGTCCCGTGTGAAAGCTCTACAATTCTACGCGTGGCCGGCCATTGTATCTCCGTGTGTGTCTGGGAGTCGCACAACATGTCAAAGAGTCAAATCTAGAGGGCCCAGGTAGCGGGCCACGAGCCTCGAGCTGAAGAACGGCATCTGTACCGGCTACGAAGTACTGGGAATGTGAATGCCATGGTGGTCTCTCCGGGTTGGCCATGTCTTGTTCGCTCGCGCCAACGCATCCTTATCATGCCGCACTGTCCATCATGTAGACCGTTCGCCTGTCCGCGCTATCAGCTTCCCCCTTTCCCTCCACAATGACCAAACGGCAAGCATGAAGCCTTATCTGACCGTAGACGCTGTGTAGAGGGCCAAAGTACGACCCGAGCATCCTATCAAACGGACTGCCCATGTCGCAGAAGCACGTTTGCAGGTAGCCGTATGCAGTAGTGCTAGAGCTGAATATGGATTCGCCTGAAGTACCTTGGAAGCTCATTTGCATATGTCTTCAGTATCAAGGTTGACTCTAAACTATCGTTTTCAGATTTGATGTCTTGGAATGGAAGTGGAAGAAGGAGAGCAACTAAAGATGGAGTCAATGAACCGATCTAGTATCTTGTCTTGGACTTCTCTTCACCCCATTTTCTACATGGAAAACCATTCGGCCATCTCTGTTGATGGCACCACACCATCCTAGTCCTGTTCCCCTCGCCCTTGTTGGCGACGGTCGACCAATACGTACAAGCCCGTCTACGTCTTCCTTCCGCGGGCTTCTAGTCGTGCCATGGTGCGTTCTAGCCGATCTTCTTGCATACAAAGTACAGAGCGAGGGCGACAAACAGCGAACCGCAACGAAAGGGAGGCAACGAAAGCGTCGACCGCCAGTTATTATTAGTCGCGCATCGTCCCGCCGCCGGCGCAGCGGACAGTCGTTCAGGTGTTTCCGGACGCCTTCTGTTCTCTTTCGACTCGTACTTGTAGACTTCGAGTCCCAAGACTCCACAGTGGGTAGCTGCACTCACCCACCGATGGGGCATTCAGTGTAAGTTAAGGAAGGGGGATGGAAGTAATTTGCAATTACTGCGTGGGAAAGAAGGGCATGGCGCGTCGTGGCATGCGAAGTGAGCAGCATCTGAAGATACATACACGACCGGTGTCCTGCACTCTTTACGACAACGCCCGACTTTCTACAAAGTACCCGTACAGGCTGTTGGACCGTTGGAGCACATGGCATACGGGTACATGGACAGCATGCACAGCATGCGAGGGGTGTGATTCGTGATGATCCCGTCTCACATTTGTCTGGGCGTGGGGGTTTTTCGCTTTGCAGGGAGAGAGCATGGCATGTTACCCGACCGTAGCGTTGTGTTTGTTTTAGGAGTACTTTGGTGAGCAGGTACTTCGTACTCCGTTGTTGACGCACCCAGGCGCGTCAAATTCGGCAAAGGCGCCAAAGCAACTGCAGACAGACGATGCCCCGTCCTCTGTCTATCTACTTCGTACGTCATCCCTTCTTTGGCGCCAGCCCGGAGGCCATCGGCTGTCTTGTGTCCAGGACGTGCTCGACGATCGGCCAGAAGGCCCGCACCCGCCTTGCGAGGACGTCTGACGGCAGACGTGTACGGCCCTACGGGGATTGATTGTCATTTGTGACAGTGAGGGAAGGGAATGCGGCGACTGGACGGAGGCAACTGGCATGACCCATATTAAGATCTACAGGCGCACGCAGAGCAGGGTACTCCGTACGGAGTTGATGGGTGAAGAGGCGGTGGACATCTTGGAGCCGACCGTTTACCGAGTACAAGACAAGTGACCGCTGCAGAATGCTTAACCCAATGGCGGAGGAGAAAAGTAAGCATGGCCTGCCATGATGGACACGGATGCGAACACGAAGACTGCCATGGGCTGAGATGGGCTGAGATGAGCCGTGATGGGCCGTGATGGGCTGAGATGGGCCGTGATGGGCCGTGATGGGCGTGATGGGTCTTGATGGTTCTTGATGGGTAGACTGCATTGAGGCCGGGCGCTTTGAATCATGGATTTATGGATTCGTGGTACAGCATGCTCGTCGGGTTGGTGAGCGTGGGAGTTTCGTTCCGAGGAACCAGTGGCTCGAGCACACAGACGCATCGGCTCCCGGTTGCCGTTCATTTGATAACTGACGTACTCCACGTCTCTTGTCTACTGTCCTTATTCTGGCGTCGACTGCTGCACGTCAAGATAAGAGACATGAATGGCCAAGATGCAAGTGATTTTTACGACGCATGTTTTGATGTCGAGAGAAGAAGAAAAGAAAGCAGTGGGACCAAGCTTTCTTCCATTTTATCCATGGTCAACGGAAAGAGCAGACGAACGACAAACCGGTGAAAACTACGGAAGAACCAGAAAAGTCTCTGCAGAATCGTGGCCTCGCAAACGACGACGTCGCTCTTGCCTCTTCTGGTTGCTTGACGTCTCGGGCCTGCCCACGTGCTTAAATCCTGTGTTTTGTTTCGTGCCCTGAGGGGAAGGACCAGGGGGTGGAATTGGCCCAATTGGGGGTTTGGGGTAGTGGACCCTGTCAGGGTCCACTTCGAGTCCATGGGACCCACTTTCGCCACCCAATTACTATTTTTATGGGGCCCTGGTCGACGACCATCAACGACAAACGACTTGCGACGACGACCAGCGATCACGACCAGCGTCAACAGCCCGAGGAACCACTCAGTACGGCTAAACGAAGAACTTTCCGGGGGCAGAATGGCGATGTGATCTGAGGTGGGAGCAAAAAGGGGAGGAATGACCCAAATTTGGCTGAAGCCCCCTTGAGAACAACCATTTCGAGATCACATTGCAAAAGCCCGTCGACCATAAACGTTCGAGATCCTATTGCAAAAGCACGTCGACACAATCGGCCTTGATCTCGAATGGGAAAGGGGAGAAAGTGGAGAGCAGGTAGGTGGTAAAGTGCGTACATGTACAAAGTACGTTGCTTGGTAGATACTTCGGCGCAAATAGACAAGACAGCGCTAGTTGCGCGGCTGGTATCTTACAAGTAAACACTTTGTACATATGACTAGGGATACTGGAGCTTGCGGCGCAACAAGCTCTTGGGATAAGAGACAGGCGAGACTAGACAAGACAGGCGGCTTCGCCGTGCAAGCTACTCGTACTTTGTCGACAAGACGGCCGTGGCAGAACGCCAAACTGGTCTCTTACCGAGGCCGGTCCGCCGGGACGATCCTATCTCGCCTTGACGCCTGTCGCCAAGTGCAAAGAATGGACTCGGAACGTCGACATGGCTAGGCGTCCAACGGCCTTCTTTCCAGAAAGGCTGGCACGCTGCCGCTGTGGCGCACTTTGTCGACAAAAGGACCTGCCGCACGTCCGAGGCAAGTGAGCTGTATGGGACCTTGGGAGAAGAGCACGTGCCGGGGTGCCTGAGCTTGCCGTTGCTGCAGCCTCTTTGTTCCGTGCAGAGTATGTTTTTTGTCGACATTCGTACGTAGCGTTAGGACTGTCACGGCATCTTTCGTTGATCCAACTTTCATCTTGTCTATGCTGTTTGATGCTCGATGCTTTGTAAAAGACCCCCCCACCCCCCTTCTTCTCGCACATGCATCCTCCGTCCTTCGTACATGTATCTCCTTCAACTCGTCTCGACCCGCCCATCCTTGCAGAACGTCGACAGGCCCCCCCTGTCCGTCGACAATGTGTGTGTGGTTCTCTCTTCTTGCATCGCCACGCTTTGCCTGGTCCGGCCGTGCCATTTCCTGAAGTGTCCACCGACAGACGGTGAATGCCACTGTTATCGATACGGGGGCCGTTCCCACAGTTTTTTGTCTCTTCTCTTCTCTTCCCGTCTTCTTTTCTCCTTCTTTCTCCTTCTTTTCGGCGTCTGTCCACCAAGGTGGCTGGTGGCTTTGTCTTGCCTTTGCTTTTGGCCTTGGCTTGGCTTGGGCCTGGCTTTGGGCTTTTTTCTTCTTCTTCCCGTCCGTGCCTTGCTAGACTCGTGCGCTTCGTGACCATTTGCCCCTTTGATGCGCGCGTCTTGGCCATTCACAGACCAAACGGTGACCGACCTGTGCTCGCAAATTATGCATCGTGCGTGGCCAAGACGACGTCGCGGCTTGGTTCATGGACTACGAAAGAAAGACGGGTACGCCATGTACGAGTACGTCGCATCTCTACTTCGTAGCGACGTTTGATCCGCAGCATGGGCGAGCCATGCCGTCCGTGCCCGTGGCTGCCTGTGGCCGTCGCCCACGTAGAGATCAAAGGGCTGGCGAGCTCTCACGGGCGCGGCAGACGCCTGGTGCTTCCGGCCCAGACTCTGCAGGACGCGCCTGGCGGTGTCGCCCCGTCCATGTACAAAGTATCTTGCCAAGTACATGTAGCAGACGCAGATGCAGCAGACGTTCCAGAGTGTGGATGGGTGGGGTGGGGGGAAGCCGTCGTGAGGTCGAAGGAAGCGTCCCAACCCCAAAGCACAACGCACTCCGTAGTCCGTAGTCTGTCGTAGCTCGACGGACAATGCATTACAAAGTACACTAGCTCGCCGCGGCCCCTTCTCGTCACCCACTTGCAGCCTCGACAGCGCCTTCTGGACGCCTTCTTTTCTTCCTTGCTCTGCCTCTTCTTCGTCTCCGCCCCCCTGGGTTCCGCTCATTTCCCGTTTCGGCTGCTTTGCGAGAAGGCGCCGGCGACCGTTGGACGACTCTAGGGCCAGATACAGGAGAAGAGGCTCGGACCTGCCATGTGCAAAGGCGGCTAGTGAGCTCGATCTCGCTCTTCCTCTCGTCACCTTCTCACCTTCTTCTTTCTCTTCCCTCCCCATCCTATCTCGCTTCTTAATATTGGCTTTGCGTTTCTCCATTTGCCGCCATTATCTCGTCCCCTTTTGCTTCTTCTTGTTGGGCTTCGTACCTACGGAGCACGCCGTATCCGACGCCCAGACACCGCTCGTGGTTCACTTATATATCTGCACGAGCACACACATCCCCCGCTCGCCCTCCCGCCCTCTTACGCCCAGCCCTTTTGCCTGCAGCGTCTCCCGTCTCGTCTCTCGCGATCGCCATCCTTGCTTCCGAATCGACACACGTCTGTGCTCACCTCGGACCCAGCCAGACTTTTACGTCTACCGTCTACCGTCTACCGTCTACTATCCACTATCCACCGTCACGTCACACGTCCACGTCACGTTCCACTTCACCACGCACCGCCCTGCCATGGGCGTCGACGCCGAGGAGCTCATCGTGCGGCCGTTCCGCGAGGTGGTCGAGCACGGCAACGAGGCGATCCAAAACGCAGAAGCCGAGGATGTCGATAGCAGCACGCGGGCCGCCATGGCCCAGGCGGGCCGCGCCCTTGTCCGCGAAGGCGAGCGCGCCCTAAAGCGACTGCAGCCGGTCTGGGACGGGCAGGTGGAAAAGTACGGCGACGCCTTCAAGGAGGCGATGCTGCAGCAGGACGACATTGAGCGGCGGCGGGAGCTGGAGGATCGGCTGTACGACTTTGAGGACTACACGGAGGCGCGGTCGTTTGAGGCGGCCAAGTTCGCCGAGCTGCAGGCGGCCACGCGGTCGTTTGCGCTGGACGTCATCAACCACACCAAGCGGCTCAAGCTGGAGGCGCCGCAGCGGACGGCAACGGCGGCGCAGCTGGCGGCGGTCGCGGGGGGCGCGCCGGCCAGCCTGGCCATGCCTGGAGCGCCGGCATCGCCCGGCCCGGCAAGAGCAGCTTCCCGCCGCTTCCTCCTCTGCCGCCACACGGCATCCCGCCGATGCCGCCGCTGCCCAACCTGGCTTCCCTGCCAGCCGTCCACGGCAGCGAGCGCCGGTCACGGGCGTCTCTGCTCAAGAGCGGCGGGCCGCGGCTGTCGCCGGGTGCATCTCAGGCGCATGCACACACCTCGCACCCCGACACCAAGAGCTCGGCGGCGACCAGCCTGTCGGGGGCGTCGCTGCGTGGCGGACCGGGGCCCACGATGCTGGACCACGCCGAGCGCTACCAGCTGTACGACCACCCGAGGGCCAGGACCTGGGCGCGGGCGACAACGGCCACGACGACGCCGAGAGTGTTGCCCCGGGGGCTGCGCGCTCGACGCCGCCGCCGTCGATTCCACGGACGTCGGCCTGGGTCCGGAGCCACCAGCAGCAACAATACCAGGGCCAGAGTCTGCGGGTGCGCTCCCGGGCCTCCCGCGACGTGGCGGTCGCGGACGGTTCGTACGACGGCGCGGTGCTGTCGCGGTTCAACTCGCTCAACGTGGACGGATCGGCGCGGTCGGCATCGGCGGCCACGAGCGCAACCACGGCCCACAGTCCCGTGCTCGACTCGGCAGCGCGGTCGTCGTACCTCTCGTCGGCGCCGACGAGCTGCACATCGTCGCCCGTCTTGACCTTTGACGATGCCGGCGGCCAGCTGGCAGCGAAAGCGACCGCGACCGGCTATTCCGGCCTTTCTGGCCATGCGCCCTCCCACAGCATCCAGTCGTCGCAGAGCATCCAGGACTTTATCCGGTTTGCGCCGTCGCCGCCGGTGCCGCCGATTACGTTGCCGCTGTCGCCCAAGCACCGGCCAAGGGTGCACGTGGACGGCGACGGCGATGTGGACGGCGATGTGGACGGCAAACACCAATACGACGACCTCATGCGCGATGCCGAGCTGGACGACCTGGAGGACCAGATCCACCAGCGGCCGGGGCAGCGGCACGGACACGACCGGCACGGCCCGGTGCGCGTCGACTGGAAACCAAGAGTGCGCCCTGACCTGCGGGACGAGACCATGTCCGCGGCCGACCGACCGTCGTCGCGGCAGACGGCACGGACAACACAGACGGCACAGACGCACAGACGGCACAGACGGCACAGACGGCAACAGCAGCAACAGCATCGCGCCGGGCCGCCACGCCCGAGACCGTCCTCGACCTGCCCGACCTGCCGTCGCCGTCCCTGTCCGGCATGGCCTCCCCAACCTGCCGCCGAGCATCCCCTCGGGCATGTCGGAGCGCCACTTTGACAGCGGCCTGATGGTGGTGGACGACGAGAAGGACAGGGTGACGCAGCGGACGACGGCGGCAGCGACGACGCGGCGGCGGCGCTGGACGTGCCGCTGACGCGCGCGTTTGTGCGCGAGGCCGACTGCAGCATCGGGCCCAAGAGCACCTTTGCGGCCATGGGCGGGTTCTGCAAGGGCGCGGCGCTCTACCGCACGGGCGGCCACTGGCAGGGCATCAAGCAGACGGGCGGCTACGTGGCCAACAAGCAGGCGAGCATCGGGCGCTGTGTCGGCTGCAGCTACGCCCACAACTACGACGAGGTGCGCCTGGACATGGAGAAGAAGGGTAGGTTGTCCGTCCCGGCGAAAGCCGAAAGTAGAATCGTGATCCGTCATGTCCCGTCATGCTAACAACCCAGCCGAGGCCACGTTCACCAAGGCCGGCGGCGCGCGCTTCCGGCTGCGGCTGCTCTACAAGTCGCACCTGGCCACGGCCGTCAGCTCGCAGCGCCAGGCCGAGAGCCACTACGCCTGCATCTTTTGCGTGCACGCGGGCGCCAGCGTGCGCGAGGGCGACGCCACCGTCTTCACCACGCCCGACCACCTGCTGCTGCACCTGGCGCGCCACCCGCAGCCGCTGCCCCTGGTGCCCGGCGTGACCGTGCTGTACGGCAGCGACTACCAGCCGCGGGTCGGCCTGCGGCCAGCAGCGCCAGCACCGCCAGCAGCTCGGACCCGGACACCAACAACTTTGACCTGCACCTGGTCAACCCGCCGCTGCCCACGCCCGTGCCGCCGTCGGTCGGCCAGGCGCCCGTCGCCACGGCCGCGCGCGACCACCTGCAGCGCTGGGGGGCCAAGAAGCTGGCGCGGCCGCCCGGCTACAGCGGCGACATGCTGCACTTTCTGGCCGGCGCGCGCATCGTGGGCGTCATGTTCCCGGAGAAGTGGGAGGGCAAGTGGTGCATGGGCTGGCACGACGGCTTTGTCGGCGCTTTCCCGGCCAAGGCCGTGCAGATTGAGCAGCCGCGGCACAACGAGATGCCCATGGCCAGCAGCGACAGCGGCATGTCTGTTGTCGCGCGCTGGAAGTGGAAGCCCGAGGGCGACAGCCGGGACACGAGGGAAAAGGACAGCAAGAAGGACAAGAAGGACAAGGACATCAAGAAGACGACAAGGACGCGAGCGGGGCCGGCGGGACCGGCGAGACGTCCCTCTGGCTCGCGTTTGAAAAGGGCGAGACCATCTCCAACGTCAAGTGCCTGTACGCCGACCACTGGTGCTGGGCCGGCACCAACAGCAAGGGCCGCTTCGGCGTCTTCCCGCAGTCGCACATCCTGACGCGGACGCTGCAGCAGGAGGCGCTGGCGCCGCTGCGGCCGATCAAGACCGGCTGGTCCACCCGCAGCATCTTCAAGGGCAGCAGCGGTGGTAGCCACGGCCACGGCCGACGGCCGCCGAGCAGCAGCGCCGCCTCGTCCATGAGCAGCAGCACGGGCAAGACGAGATATACCTGACGGGCGCGAGGTGCTCGAGAGGACGGTCGAGAGGCGGTCGAGAGGCGGTCGAGGGCGGCGAGAGGACGCGTACGAGCGCGTATAATCATAATAGGAAAGGAACGGTTTTCGTTTCTGTCATCAAATGCATCGTGACCGGCTTGTGGAACGTGAGGACGTCCGTAGCGAATACACATGTCGAGAGTCTCCGATCTGCGGCCGTTCTTGAACGTCTCGTCGACCGTAGTCGCCACCGATGCGCGTTGGCAGCCAGTGAGAGCGGAAACGAAAGAGGAACAATAACGGAGGGCAGTGCGGAGTTGCTACTAGTCACGGCAGGGAGGACGCTGCTGCGCTACCCTGAAGGAGATCCGTCCCGGCAGGGTGCACATCCCTTGCATCCCAAGCGCTGGCAGAAACAGGGCGCACCAGAGCACGGTGCACAAAGAAAGGATCGCCGGTCGAATGGACGGTCCAGCGAGGACGGCGGGGCAAGCGGTGGTTGGAGAGGTCGCCGTACATGTACGAAGCGCATCTTGCAGTCACTGTACAAAGTACAAAGAACACGTACGGAGTCGGTCGCATTGGAGATCGTCTCGGGAGATGACAATCGGTGGACATGCGAGCAGGGATGGGACGACCGCTGGCGAGCGAGCTACTTTGTATGGATGGTGATGGAGTTTAGAGTACGACCAGACGGTTGGGTGCTCTGGTGCCCGATCGAATTGAAGTGAAGAAAGGAAGCGAGGAGGGAAAGGGGAAGAGAGCGAGAAGAACGGCGAACCAGCCAACACACAACACGCACACGCACACGCAAAGGAGGCAAAGCAGGCCCTCTACTCGTGAGCATAGCATTTGGTGCACGACAGAGAATAGAGTGGCGATGACACGCAGATTGTACGAGTACGACAACATGAGCGGCATGTGGCTCTGAGACGGAAATGGCAAAATGCAAGTCTCTTCTTGTCTCCCCTTCCAGCCAAGCCCAACTAGATGGCCAACACGTCCAGCATCTAGCGCTTCGACACTGGTCAGCGGGCGTCACGGACAGATGGTATTTGCAAAGTACGAGTAGGTCGACTAATATGCCTTCATCCTGTTGTGGCCTCACAATTTCCCAAGTATGGGTGGAGCTCTGGTTGACATCGACAAACCGCCTTCGCGATATCGGTGGCAGTCGGTAAGAAGGCAATGGACGACAGGACCGAGCGCCAAAAGCGCATGTTGGTCATCTTATCTTGCTGTCAAAGCTGCCAAGCTGTCAAAGCTGAAAAGCTAAAAGCTAAAAGCTGAAAAGCTAAAAGCTGCAAAGCCGCCATAAAAGCCACCAGACCGACGCTCGGACGCTCCCTCAAGCCCTCATGTCGTCGAGTCTCGGGTCTTTGTCCCGTTGCGTCGTATCCCTTTGCCCTCTTTCCCTTGCCCGTCGCCGGTAGTTGTGGGCAAGGATCAGTCCGGGCGACAAGGGTGGCCAAAGCGACACCGCGCCCATCTTCATAGCGTAGCGTGCTCATACTCGGGTCCTCGGGTAGTCAGGTAGTCAGGTACTCAGACTCGGAAACTCAGATACGCATGTCCATGATGGGCGAGACAGCACGACGACCACTGAAGAAGTCTGCCCTTCGCCCTGTAACGGTCCCGACAACGGCCACGAATGAGGACGATCTGGAGCAGATGGACAGATGGACATAGAGACAGAGAGCAGAGAACAGAGACAGAGAACAGAGACATGCAGACGAGACACGGCCGTGGCCAGTGAGGAGAAACAAGGACTGCAGAGAGGTGGACGGCAAGGTCAATGCAAAACGTGGCGCACCGATGCAAGTCTCTCCCTGTGGATGGAGCAAAGGGACAGGGCAGGGCAAGAAGTCTTGTCTTGCCGTGCACGGTCAAGTTAACTCGTCGTTGATTTCGTAGTCGTGTCGCGGTGTGGATGCGGGCGCAAAAGCAGACGGGCGCATTTGTCCATCTGAAGCCCCTTGCATGCGGCTCGAGGGATGGCCAACAGCCGGCAGCACGCTAGGCGATCTCTGAATGAGACGGGCTCGCGAGGGCGGAGACCGCAGATTCGCTGGTATCTGGTTGAGCTGTTGAGCTGTTGAGCTGTTGAGCTGGTTTACTCAGTAGCTGGATTGGCTCGTCTATCCGTCGTCGATCATCTTGCTACTGAGTAGTTTGTGGAATACTCTGTACTTTGTAGGCATTCTTCCAGTCAATCGCACTGGAGCACAGAGCGCCAGGAGGAACCGGAGCGAAATGACGGCGACACAAGGCGGACGGCGCACGAGAGGCGTGTCGCGACTACAAAGTAATTCATACTCGGTACAACGTACGCCGTACTACGCCGCCTTGTGCTCGTGTCGGCCTGTGCGCTTTGCCTGCGCTCACGCACCGTGATCTTGACCGCCCGCAGGACAGACGACAGACAGGACACAGGACGCCACACTTCCTGGTGGGAACCGCCGTCGCCCTCTTGGTCTGCGTCCTGTTGCCCCCTCTGCTTGTTTTCAACGGCCCTCGTCTTGCCACTGCCTCTTGTCACCGTGCCCAACTCCCACGACTGTCTCGTCTCGTCTGGGCTCGTTGTGTTCTTCGTACGAGTACTTGTGCTCATCTTTGGCTCTCCCTGCGTGTCGAGCCTTGCCTGTCTGTCGTTAGCCTGGTCTCGGATCGACACCCCCTTTCCTCTTCTGTCTCGATATGCTTTCTTTTTCTCTCTGCTTCCGCTCCTTTCAACGCCATCGAGTCCAGCATTTTCCGTCGCGTCGTCGTCTCTTGTGCTCCGTACTCGTACTCTTGCTCTTGTGCTCTTGCTCTTCATGTTTTGCTCTCCCGTGTTCTTGTGCTCTTGTCTCACACATCTCCACCATGTCTCGCCTCCACTCCGTGCACTTTAATGCCGATAGACTCTGTCGATGGTCGTTGTAGCCGTCGTACCTGGGCTTTGTCTCCTCTTTTACCGTTTCCCGTGTCCGGTTTATCATATCGTATGTCGTTTTGTGTTTATTGCCCACTCACCCACTCACCCCCTACACCCTCCCCCTACACCCTCCACCCGATGGAAGATGCCGAGCAGATGCAGGGCGTCGAGCAATGGCACCAATCTAGACACCAGGAAAGGAAAGGACACGGAAACACGGTCCCGGACGATCTGCCAGGGAAGCACAGGCTACGAGTCTACGTGGACTCGCACTTGTGCACACACTTGTGCACACACTTGGATGAACCTAGACTCGCTCTTGGACTCGCTCTTGGACACGCTCTTGGACACGCACTTGGACACGCACTTGTGCACCTGCCCCCTTGCAGAGTACGAGTATGCGATACTCGGGCTGGTGAGATGCGATTCGTTTCTTTTTCCTGGTGGAGGACCATTCTTGTTTCCGTCTGTGCCCCATCGTCTGGTATTGCTTGTCTGTCTCTGCCGCGTCGGACTGTCTCGCCCGTCCGCCCGTGCCCACGCCCAGGACAGGATTACTTGTACCGTAGATCCCGCCCATCACTCGACGTTTGGTCTGCCCTTGTCTCTCCCGTGTCTCTCTCTTCTTCACACGCGCCTTCTCTCGGCCCCGATTGTTGTTGCTGTTGGTCTTGCAGCATTATTTTGTCTTCCTTGCTCGTTTCTTCCTCGTTCGTTCCTTTGTTCACATCTTGGTTTGTCTCGTCTGCCTTGCCTGTCTTGTGTCTTGCCTCGACTGTCTCTGCCGGCTCGACATTCCCGCGACGCGCCGCTTGCTCCCAGCATCACACTCCCCGTGCATGCCCGCGCCCGCGTCGCCATGATGATGGAGCGGCTGGGCTCCGGCCCAGACGCCATCTCGGACGCCATCTCGGACGCCTTCTCGGACGCCTTCTCGGTCATGTCGGGCTCCATGTCCCATTGGCCGCCATGGCCGACACCCTCCAGCGCCGCAGCGTGCCGTACGCGGCCAACCTGACGCCCGAGCAGATCGCCCACCTCGACCTCTCCAACAAGGCCACTCTCGGGCCCGTGGTCACCGTCACCTCGGCCATCGCCATGGCCCTAATCACGTCCACGGTCGTCCTGCGCCTCACCGTGCGCCGCTACTCCGTCGGCCGCTTCTTCCTCGACGACTACCTGGTCATCCTGGCGTCCGTCTTCACGCTGGTCGTGTGCTCCGTCGTCATGGCCGCCACAAAGTACGGCCTGGGCCAGCACGTCTGGAACCTGGACATGGCCACCATCCTCGACCAGCTCAAGGTGTGCATCCAGCTCATGTTTGTCGCCAACATCTTTTACGCGGCCGCCATTGCCTTTACCAAGCTGTCCATTATCGCGTCGTACATGCACATCTTTGCGCCGCGCGGCCTCCTGAAGACGACCCTCTACGCCACCGGGGCCGTCACCATCGGCCTGGGGGTGGCCTCGGTGCCGGCCACCATCTTTGAGTGCATCCCGTGGCCGGCGCCTGGTCCCTGGGCACCGGCGAGGCCCGCTGCTACACCTTTGTCAACTTTCTCTACGCCTGCACGGCCATCAACGTGTCCACCGACCTCATCCTGTGCATCGTGCCCATTCCGCTCTTCTGGCGCCTGCAGCTGCCGCGGCGCCAGAAGATTATGATTTCCGTCCTCTTTTTCCTCGGCGGCTTTGCCTGCATCGCCTCCATCATCCGCCTCGCCTACCTGCACCTGCTCTACGACCCGATTGACGTGACGCGTGAGTCCTTGTCCTGTCTTGTCCCTGTCGTGTCCCTGTCGTGTCCCTGTCGTGTCCCTGTCTTGTCCCGTCTTGCCCGTCTTGTCCCGTCTTGCCCCGTCTTGTCCCGTCTTGCCCCGTCTTGTCCCGTCTTGTCCCGTCTTGTCCAGCGTCCATTGTCCGCCGCGCTAACAGCACAGACGACCTCGTCTCCTCCGTCATGTGGACCATTGCCGAGTGCACCATTGCATCGTCTGCGTCTCGCTGCCGCCCCTGCGCTCGCTCTTTGCCAAGTTCTGGCCGGGCGTCTTTGGCAATGCCAACCACGCCCACGGCAGCAACGGCGCCCACTTTGGCGCCCACCCCGGCAAACCCGCCCTGTCGCCGCACCATCCGTATGCGCGCCAGCCCAGCGGCGGCAGCAAGCCCAACATCAGCGGCAGCGCCAGCCACAAGTCGATGGCCGACGCCGTGGTCCTGTCGTCTTTGCCGTCCAGCCATCGCAGCCGCCACAGCTATCCCGGCCATTCCGGCCATCAGCCTTTGCGCAACGCGCGGCACTCGCTGCACTCGTCCGACTTTGAGGACGACGACGCCGAGGACACCAGCCATGGCCGCCGGGCCGAGGGCAAGGCCCAGCACACGACGCTGGCTGCACCCCAACCGACGGCCGTCATGTCCAGCGTGTCGGACGTGTCGGACGTGTCGGACGTCTCGGCGTGCTCCGACATGGCGGAGAAGCCGCCGCGCCGGCCTAGCGACGACGTCGAGATGGGCATCGCGCCGTCGCCAGACGCGCGGCCAGGTGCGGGGTGGAGGCACGACACCCGTAAGCCCCAGGCGTCTTCTTCTGTCCACGTTTTGTTGCCGTACCATACCCTCTCTTGTTTTGTCGTTCCACATCTCCCATGTACATATTGAATGCACAGCTGCTTGTTCTTGTCATCACGGCACCGCCGCTGCTGGTCGCTGGTCACCCGTGACTTGTGCCCGTGCCACCCGTCCGGCTCCGCTGCGGCGCCTGCCGGTCCACCTGCGTTCGTGCCGTCATGTCGAAGCAACGCGTAAATCGCCTCGAGTTTGTTGTGTTTTGACTTTGACGTATTCATGAAATGGGCCACGTGACCACCACTCGCCCGACCAAGAGTGGCCGGCGGTCCAGAGGAGGTGCAAAGGAAGGTGCGACCCCGACGGTACGGCGCACGCAGCAGTTATCTGATCCGTCTTATACGGGTGTATCCGATTTCCGGAAGTATCCGATTCACCCGGTTTTGCACGTGCTTTATCAGATCCAATACGAATCATGCCAAGCACAGCCAAGACCCATTCTGGCTTCAGTTCTTGGGTTCTGTCTACGAAGTAGGGCTTTCTTTCTCGTCTCCAAGAACACACCGGCGAATCGTCTTTCTGTGGCTAGCGCAGCTTAGCTGTGCCAAAAGGTGTGGGGACGAAAAGTCAAACAGCTCGCCAGGCCACTGAGAAACGAGAGCCAGTGCGAAAGGTGGCTTTCCGATAGCGAAACAGGCGTTGCTATCAGTCGCCACGGCGAGTGGACTGTGCAGTGGACTGTGGATTGGACAGTGGACTGTGGCAGTGTGTGCACCATCGCATCTGTCGCCCGGTCTCGGCCGTCGTATTGCCATTCTTGGTGTGTGTCTGTGTTGGACAACCGGGGCATCTGGGCGGTGCCGTGGAGAATCGAAAGAATCAAGAAGGCCGAAACAGCAGAAAAGCAAGAAAATAGAAAAAGAAATAGAAAATACAAATAACTGGGTGTCAACGCGGCTCTAAAATGCACGCCAGATGACACCAAGAACCCGAAATCCGCTGCAGGCCAATCAGATACGGCCCCGCGCCCGGGTGGATCCCGCAGCCAATCAGCGCAGACTGATGGATCTGATAAGATGGACACTGACACTAGCGTCTCTGACCGCTCAGAGTGGGAGGGAGCGGGAGTGGGTGCCATGTTTAGGTCTCATACTGAGTGTCCACGTTCGTGCCGTTTGCCGTTTGCCGTTTGCCGGTTGCTGGCTTTCTGGCTTCTGGCTTTCTGGCTTTCTGGCTTTCTGGCTTTCTGGCTTTCTGGCTTCTGGCTTCTGGCTTCTGGCTCCTGTTCTGGCTTTCTGCCTATCCCCTTCCTTGACCACGCCAGAGTCCCTCGCTCAATGGCATCTCCAGAACACGTCCTTTGACCGGCGGCTTGTCCATTTGCAGGTCGCGAGGATCGTCCTCGTCCCGTCTTTCGCCATGCCGCTCTCCCCCTGCCACCGCCCTCTACCCGGCAACCGTCGCCCGCCATGGACAGACGCAGCGCCAAACCCAGCCGCCGGGCCGGCTGCCTCTTCTGCTGCTCGCTGCCGCGACGTGGACGGCGCTCACGACGGGCGTCGCGGCACACACGGCCCCGTCGCTCGGCGACATCGACACGGACGACGCAGCCTCTCCGGCGGCGCCACGTACGCTGCCACCTCGCTGCGCCACATCGGCTCGGCGCCCGCCCCCGTCGTCGTCCGGTCCGACCCGGAAATGTGTCTCCACGCCTGCCAGCTGGCCCTGCGCGAGCCGACCTTTGTCGACGTGCCGCACGGGGCCCCCTTCCGCTTCAAGGAGTGCTACAGCCCGCTGATGCAGGCGTCCCTGTTCATCTGCCTGCGGGGATACTGCGCGGACGGGCGTGGCGGCCCCGGCAACCTCCAAGAGGTGAACCGCACCTGTCTCGTGCTGCGCAACGCCTCGCTGCCCTCCTTTGAAGGCCTTCTTGCCGACTACCCGCCCGACGAGGTGGTGCGCCTGCGGCGGCTGCAGCGCGCAGAGGCCGCCGGCGACACGCTGCTCTCGAGGTCATTGTGCTCTCTGAGCAGCTCTACGAAAACGCCTACGACACGCTGGCGAGCCTCGTTTACGTCCGCTCCTACCACAACGGTTACGGGTGAGTGAAGCTCTCGTCTCGCCGGCCTCTCTTCTGTCTTCTCTGTTTCCTGTTTCATGTTCCTGTTCCTGTTTCCTGCATCTTTTCTGTTCCCGACGTAAAGGCGGTACTGACCTACTGTAGCCGTGCCGTCATCCTCTTTTGGGTCGTCGTCATCCTCTTCGGCACCGGTCACAACCTGTACAGGACCACTGCCAGATGCTCCGTCGTCGCCGCAACCGGCTCGCACCAACCACCGGCAGCCGGCCATCCCGGTCCGCCCGGTCCGCAGGGTCCGCAGGGTCCACTTCGGGCTACCAAGCAGTCGACGAGGACGAGCACGAGCACGATCACGAGCACGAGCACGAAGATTTTGCCCTCGATGAGATTGATGCCACAGGCGACGACTCCTTTGGCCAGAAGCAGGGCTATGCCCGGGCTGGCCACAGCTTTGCCCGCCGGCCCCGTGTCTGGCTCCAGCGCCGCTTGACCACGCCGGCGACCTTTGGCCGGCGCTGCTCACAGGACTTTGGCTGGTACACGGTGCCGCCGCGCGTGCAGTCTCTGGCGCTCTTGGTCTTTGCCGTGCTAAACACCGCCTTTTGCATCTGCGGCTACAAGGTCTTCACCGGCAACATGTAGTAAGTCTCGCCGCTGCGCGGCTCTCGTCCTCTTCTCGTCGGCAGCAACTGACCCCACAGCTGGCCCACCATCACGCAGCAACTCCTCCGCTACGTCTCGGACCGCACCGGCGTCGTCTCCTGGGCCAACTTCCCCTCATCTGGCTCTTTGGCATGCGCAACAACGTGCTGCTGTGGCTCACCGGCTGGGACTTTGGCACCTACAACAACTTCCATCGCTGGGTCGCCCGTGTGGCCACCGTCCAGGCCATCGTTCACTCCATCGGCTACTCGTGGCTGGTCTGGTACAACGGCGGCCTGTTCAACTATCTGGCCTGGTGGCGCCGCTTCTTCTGGTGGACCGGCGGCGTCGCCACCATCTGCATGTCGCTGCTGCTGGGCCTGTCGCTCTTCTGGATGCGCCGCCACGCCTACGAGGTCTTCCTGGTCGTCCACATTGCCTTTTCCGTCCTCATCCTCTTTGGCATGCTCTTCCACGTGTCCATCTTCCGCGGCGAGTACGACGTCTACTTCTGGGCCTGTCTCGTCGTCTGGGTGGCCGACCGGGCCATGCGTGCGCTGCGCATCGTCGCCTTCAACCCCCTCTTCTGGAAGACACGAGCCCAGGCGACCTACGACCCGCGGTCCAACATTGTGCGCCTCGTCGTGCCGTATCATGCCAGCCTCTACCAGCCGCAGCCCGGCACCTACTACTACCTGCACGTGCTCAACGACAAGCGCTTCTGGAGAGCCATCCGTTTACCGTGGCCACCGTGGCCTCGCTCCACACGAAGCTCGGCCTTGTTGCCGGCGCTGATATCGACGCAGGTTCCGACGTCAACGCCGACGCCAAGGAGCAGCGCCGCCGCTCATCCGCCCCCGTGGTCGAGCTGGCCGGCCAGTCGGACGCACAGAGCGAGGCGCAGAGCGAGCCGCTGAGCGAGCCGCTGAGCGACGTCGACACGCCGACTACCGCCGCGCACGACACCTCCGAACACGCGGGCCTGCTGTCCAACTCCACGTACGGCAGCACCCGCTCCCACAAGCCGCCTCATCCTCCCGCCCGTCAGCAAAGACCCTCTAGCAGCCACACGGCCGCCACCTTTACCTCCGCCGTTCCTCCTCCGGCCCGCGCTGCCTCCGCCATGACCTTTCTCATCCGCCCCTACGACGGCTTCACCGGCCGCCTGCGCGACAAGGCCGCCGCCGCCGCCAACCCAGGCTACTCGTCGGCCGACTGCTCGTCCGGCCACGCACCCGCCCGACCCGCCCCGGCCAACTTGCGGGTTCTCGTCGACGGGCCGTACGGCCACGCCCAGCGCTTTGACGACGAGTACGACTCGGTCCTCTTTGTCGTCGGCGGCAGCGGCATCGTCGTGCCCCTGTCGCACCTCACCGGCCTCGGCCGCCACCACACTCTGGCCCAAGCCACGGCCGCCGGTCGCCGCCTCAAGACCGTTCACATCGTCTGGGCTGTGCGCGAGGCCGCGTTTGCCGCCGACGTGCTCCGCAACGACCTGCCAAGCGTCTTTGGCCAGCTTGGCGACAGCTCCACGGGCGGCACGGGCGGCACACGCGGCACGGGCGGCACACGCGTCACGCTCGACATGTACGTCACCCAGTCCCAGCCGGCCGTCTGCAGCTCTGCCGCGGGCGACACCGACGCACGGCCGCCAGAAGAGACCATCTTTGCGAGCCCTTGCCCCCAATGTCAAGTTCGTCTACGGCCGGCCCGATGTGCGCGGCGAGGTCGAGGTCGCTGCCCGCCGGGGCCGCCAACGCGTCGGCGGCGCCGACCGCAAACTGGCTGTCGTGGCCTGTGGCCCTGGCCGCATGGCCGACGAGGCGCGCAAGACGGTGGTTGACGTCCTCGGTCGCCGCGACGCCGGCCACATCGACTACGTGGAAGAAAGCTTCCAGTGGTAAGAGAGGAGACGGCACCGGCCATTTACATTTACGAGACCTTTACGAATATGCATATTGTCACACACTGGCTGCTCTTATGGGCCATGGAATCGCCATCGTACCATGGGCACGTTTGGGGACTAAAATAAGGAGCGTACATAGAAATTGAGATCTCAGCCCGCGTGGTTGGGACTGCAACCGAAGAATTTAAGAACCAAACAAGACAACTTGAACCAAACAAATCAAAAAAATCAAACAGAACCTCGCACCACACCAGTTGCTAGAAAACCAGCGGATGCTGCCGTGCTGCTAAAGCACGGCCCGTCATGATGAAGGGTGCATGCACGAATACCGAAACTTTTGTGCCCCAATAAAAAAACAAATATTCGCAGGGTCCCTTCTTGTCGCCCTCGTTGTCAGGAGCATCATGCTTCGTGTCGACCTCGTCTTCAGCCTCCACGGCGGCGCCACCATCGACACCGCGCAACTCTGGCGGCATACGGTGAGGCGGCGGGGGGGGCAGCGGTCGTCCGCAATGGAAGTGCACAGTGCTTGTTGATCCACGCACACCACCGCTTCTTGTCTTGGGGGTCTCCGTGTGCGCTGGGGACCGTCGTCGCGGACGGGCGGACGGGCGGACGGGCGGCGCTACACGACGACGCGTCTGGGTGGTCTCGGCCACGGCTCCCCATTCCCGGTCTCGACCGCCTCGGCATCGGCCGTCTTCTTCCAGGACAGCGTGAACAAGCGCGGCCTTGGCGGCTTCCTGGTGGACCCGGTACGCGGCCTTTGGCGTGGGCAGCAGCTCGGGCGTCGGCCAGCCGCGGGGAGCATGGCCGGCCTTGTCCGTCTGGTCAGCGGCCTTTTCAACCTTGTCAGCAGCCTTGTCAGCAGCCTTGTCAGCAGGGGTGGGAGCGGCGCCCTCTTGGACTGCAGGCGCGGCACGGTCGACGTGGTGGTTGACGGGGCGCGAGGCATAGTCGTCGGTCGCCTTGTCCTCCATCTCGGCGCCAGGAGCAGGCGCAGGCCCATCCTCGGTCGCCTGGAACGCGTGCCAGTCCTTGCGGGCCTGGACCATGGCCTTTGGCAGCGAACGGGCAGCAGCCGCCGTAGGGACACTGAGGCGAATCGCCTTTTGCTCTGGGACACGCGCGATCTTGGCGTAGCCGTGCATGTCGCAGCTGTCGCCGTACATGTGGATGGTCTGGGTGAACAAGGGACACATCGGGAAGGGCAGCCGCCACAGGGCGTGGTGACTGTCTTGGTAGCAGTGGTTCTGGCAGCAGGCATTCCTAGATGTGTCAGAGACGGCGCAGGAACACATCGACAACACGGCAGGGGCATGGCAGGAGAGAGAACGTACTTGCAGGGCTTCTCGACCATGGTGCTGGTCATCATCCATTCGGCGTGGCAGTCGTGGAGAGGGGGGCACTCGCTGTACGGGCAGTGTGCTGTCATGCCATGTTTAGCAGCGATGCGACACAAAAGAGTCCGTGGCTTGGTCGACGGGATATACGTACCCTCGCCGGCAGTGATGGTCGCCGTGTAGCACGCAGACGATCCACAGCATAGTCGGCACACTCGTCGTGGGCGACGGGAACAGCCAAGCTAGACGATGTTAGCAGGGGTGGACGACGGCGACGGCGGGCGTGTAGACGTACCCAAGGCCGGCAAGCCGAGCACGGCGAGGGCGGCAACATCTTCATGGTTGCGGCTGTTGACAAGCTGAGATGCGGTGTTGGAGAAAATGGCGATGTCTGAGTTGGTACGATGCAAAGGGGAGATGGCAAGGGGAGGGGGAACCTGCAGGATGCACGTTTGCACGGGCTCGAGCGGCTCTGGACGGTGAATAAGGCCATGGCCGTGCAAGGGTGAATGGGAAAGGCGGCTTGATGTCATGTCTGTTGGCGCCTATTGTGGCCTGATGTACAGAGTCGGCCAGTCGTAGTACACAAGTCGAGAGAGCGCCGGTCGTGGCGGACGCACAGTCCACAGTCTGGGTATGACTTACACGAGGTGACCAGCCGAAAGCTTAACACGGCCGACAGCACCGCGTACGACCACGAGTGCTTCCTGGACGGACAGAGGGCGTTCCCAGTAGACAAAGAGATGTAACTCGAGCGCCCGTTCCGTGTGGTCTCTCGTCGTCTCAGCCGCCTCCGTCTCCAGCGTGGCAGCTTTCTGGCCTTTTTCAACCATGGCATGTTGACTGGTTCTTGAGGGCACCTTTTCATGGACTCTGAGAGTTTTGTCGTCTGTTGTTGTCATTGTATCATTTAGGCCATGTTGCCATTTTGCATTTTGCATTTTAAATTATTGTATCATTCCAACGTACTTTGTACATCTACAAGAGATCCCGGAGAGATCCAACCAAAATCTCCTCGTTGCCTCGCCCAAATAAAAATGCTTTTTGTATATGCCAGGTGATGCCGATGGAGATGGAACGTGCAGCAAAGCAAAGACAAAACACCAGAAAATGCAAACCTCCACAGGTCGTCCTCGTCGAGCTCGAGGCCGAGACACCGGCACGGCTGGTCAAAGAGGCCGTGACACGCGGTACACGCTGTACACGCGGTACTTTGCCCGTCCGCGCCAACATCGCGCCAGGCATGCGATGCGTAAGCCTCTTTTCCTTTCCGCGCATCCCACCAATCAGTCACCGCGCATGGAAGCCCCGAAAGAAAAGGTAAAGGCCAGGGAGACGAGAGACGAACGTCTGAAAATCAAATCGAAACATGTGCCACCGTGTGTAACGCCCAGATCGTAATGTACATGAGGGGGTGAGGGTAGAGTCGGCCTCAACGGCCTGAATGCCTGAATGCCTCAATGGCTTAGGAGAAAAAGTAGTCGCTGTCCTTGAGACGCCGCACGTCAAAGTCGCCCTTGGCGGGGATGGCCGGGAAGGTCAGAGGCACCCAGACCTGGACGGGCGCCTGGCGCGCGAGGGCGGCCGCCGTCTTTTCCCGCTTGGCCTTGGTGGCGGGCTTCTTGAGGTCGCGCAGCTGGGCCTCAAAGTGGCCCGTGCCGGCAATCTCGGCGTCGGCGGCCGACAGCGCCTCGGCCTCGTCGGCCTCCTCCTTGTCCTCCAGGCAGAGTTCGTCGTCCTCGTCGATGCTCTCCATCTCGTCGCCGGTGGCCACGTCGCCCATGGCGGAGCCCATGCCGTCGAGGCTCATGCCGCCGGTGATGCTGCGGCACGACGCCGTTGCCGATGCTGATGCCGATGCGATGCCGATGCCGTCGCCGTCGCCGTCGCCTTGCTCTTGGCCGCCTTCATGAGCTTCTCCTGGGCCGCGGCCTCGTCGGCGGGGATGCTGCCGAGGCGGAACTCGGAAAAGTCCTCGGCCTCGACCACGGCGTCGGCGTCGTCGGTGGCGGCCGAGGCCTTGGCAAACAGGCTGCCGGGGTCACCATTTGGCGGCCCTTGGCGACGCGCGCCGGGTCGTCGGACCCCAGCAGGTTGAGGCGGGTGTTTTCCAGCACCAGCTCGTCCTTGAGCGACATGCGCGGCGAGGCCTTGCGGAGGGCCAGAATCTCTTGGCCACGGCGCTGCCGCGGTTGACCTGCGCGAGGTACAGCGAGCCGCGGTAGCGGGTTCTCAAACTCGCGCGCGAGGCGGCCGACCACGTCCTCGCTGTGGATGCGCACAAAGGCGTCGCGCAGCACCCGGTTCATGGTGTTGATGTCGGCCGCGTGGGTCCAAAAGGAGTCGTGCACGGCGGCAAACTGCAGCCCAGAGCGTCGCACTCGAGGGCGGACAGCAGCATGTGGCTGGCGTCCAGCGAGTGGATAAAGTTGGCGGGAAGGCCTGCAGCTGCTTGCGCTTGTGGACGGGGTCGTTGCGCGCGGCACCGACAGAATCAGGTCCTGCAGACAGGTCTCAATGGTGCGGCTGGCGGCCTTGCGGTAGGGCTGGACGACGGGCATCTGCAGGGCGTGGTCCACACCAGCGTGGAGCGGAACTGGCCCAGGATCTCGTCGTTTTCGCGCTTGAGGGTGGTCTTGGCCGCGGTGTCGCCGGCCTTTTTGGACCGCGAACTGGCCTTGGCCTGGGCCTTGGAAGCGGCGGCGGCGGCGGCGGCGGCATGCTGGTCGGGCTCGTTGTTGATGATGCGCTCAATCTGGTCGGGGGTCAGCGCGCGGCAGACGCGGCCGCCAATCTCGCCGAGCCAGTGCTGGATGTCGTGGGCGCCGCTGAACATGGTGGACAGCGCCTGGAAGATCTTGGTGGCAATGTAGGAGGCCAGCACCATGGCGGGGATGGCGTTGTCGGCCTGCAGGCTGGGTAGAGCGCGTCGAGCTGCTTCAGCACCTGCTTGCGCGCGCCGGCAAAGGTCACGCCGTAGACGTTGGTCATGACCGTCTGCTTGACGACTTGCGCTTGATCTTGCCGTCGAGGGCCAGCGCGTTGGGTCGCCGCGCGCGGCGTCGTCGGCAATGCTGGCCTTGACAATGTCGGCAACGGCCGAGTAGACGTCGGCCGGCGGTCGCCGGGCACCAGATTGACTGCTTGGCGCCCCAGGTGTCGCCGCCCAGCGCGGCGTAGTGCTGCAGGCCGTTGCAGGTGCCGTCCTGGTGCACGGGCAGGTGGGACACGAACTGGGTGGGATCGTCGAGGGCCAGGGCCGACGTCAGCTCCATGCACGCCGCCAGGCACTGCCAGGGTCCTCGGCGTCCAGCCACCAGCGGCCGCCGCGCAGCGGGTTGGCGGCCGAGTCGCGGATCTGCTCGACGTGCGCGTCGGCAAACGCCGCGCGGTCCGACAGGCTGGCCTTGTCGTAGCCAAACACGTTGGCCAGGTGCACCTTGAGCCAGCGCAGGCCGTCCACGCCCAGCGGCTTGCCCTTGGCAAAGGTCAGCAGGCCGCGGACGTGGTCGGCGCCCATGTGGTTAAAGTAGGGCGGGATGGGGTAGGCGCGGCCGCGGAAGTCGACGTTGTGAGGGAAGTAAAAGGTCTGGTCGCGAAAGGCGCGCGCAATCTCCATCTGGAAGTTCATGAAGCAGCGCACCGAGTGCAGGCCGGACCGCTGGTTCTCGGCGGCCTTGACGGCCTTGAACAGGTGCGGCGCTTCATGGGTCCTCGGACGAGTCGGGCTCGGGCGGCACGGCGATGTTGGGCGCGATGGGCGGCACGTCGGCAATGGCCTCGCCCGTGTTCCAGGCCTCCAGCAAGACATTGAAGACGGGGCGGTTGACCTTCCAGGCGGTGCGGCCCAGCACGTCCAGTCCCTTGAGCACCTGGTCCATGTCGCCGCGGGCAATGGCGGCCTCGGCGTAAATCTTTTGGTCCTTGCGCGAGTCCTTGACGCGCACGAGGGGCGCCGGGTACTCGAGGAAGCCGCCCTTGTCGACGGCCTGCCAGGGCTGGGGCTCGACGACCATGGGCAGGTGGCGGGCCAAAAAGTCGCCGCGGGGCTCGCGCTTCATGAGCTCGACGAGGGTGCTGTTGGCGACGAGACGCCGACCTTCTTGCCGCGGCGCAGCTGGTTGAGGCGGCTGAAGGCGGGCTGCTGCTGGCTGATGAGGGTGCGGGTTTCGGGTGCTCCTTGACGGCGGTGACCTTGGCCGTCTCGATGAGCATGGACAGCAGGGCGGCGCCGACCTTGGCCTTGATGGTGATGGGCCAGGCCATGTCGCGGTCCGCGGCCGGCGGGTCCGCCGGGTGGCAGTTGGCGGCCTCGACGGCGGCGCTGGCGGCGACGTTGGCGGCGGCCGTCTCGCAGGCGTCGCCGGCGTGCGCGAGCGACGCCTTGGACGGGCGCATGGCCTTGCGCAGGGCCGTCTTGGCCGCCGTCTTGGCCGCGGCACGCGCCGACGTCCGTTGGCCGCGGGCGGCCATCATCTTGGTCTGCTGCTGCAGGCAAATGTCCTCCTCGACGACCTTGGCGATCTGCGTGATGATGCTGCTGATGGAGATGCCCTTGTCGGCGCCTGCATGGCGATGCCGCTGAGCGTGCTGACAATGGTGACGGCGGCGAGGCGGCTGGGCAGGGACTGGCGGAGAAGGGCCCGTACATGCAGCGGTCCAGGTCTTCCTTGTTCTTGCTGCCGAGGCCTCGGCGAGCTCAACCTTTTCAGCTCCTGGGACAGGCGCAGCTCCAGGTCCTTGTGCCACTCATAGAGGCGCGAGTTGAGCGAGGCGGTGGACAGCGACGTGTTGAGGCCCATCTTGAGCAGGGCCTGGTTCTCCTCCTTCCAGCGCCCGACGGCGGCGTCCACGCAGTCGCGCTCGAGCCGCGACTGGATCTCGCGGCGCTCGGCCAGGTTGAGGCTGGCAATGTCGCGGCCCTGGGGATCTCGGTGAAGAGGGTCAGGGTCTGCTTGAGCATGCGCAGGCCCATGCCCTTTTGCGGCGTGCCTAGGACGGCGCGTGTCGGGGGTGTCGGCCAAGGCGGCGGCGGGCGTGGGGGTGGTCGCTGAGGTTGAGGTTGAGGTCGAGGCCGAGGCCGAGGCCGAGGCAGCAGCGGACGCGCCGGCTGCGTCGGCCGCGTTGGCGGCGTCCTGCCCTGACACGCCCTCTGGGTCGATCGACCGCAGGGCCGCCTCAAAGAGCGTCGTGGCCTCGGCGTCGCCGCCCACAAACGACTCGAGATTGTACGTGCGGCAGATGTCGGTGATGGCGGCGCGGTCCTGGTCGTTCAAGATGCCCGTCATGTACAGCACCTCGAGGCCTGCGTCGCCGGGCGCCAGTCCCATGTAGCGATCCACCAGCCGCTCGCGCCGGGCGCCGTGGGCCGTCAGCAGCGACGCCTTGAGCATGTAGGCAATGGTCTCGGGCGTCTGCTGGGCCTGCTTGCCGCGCATCTCGAGCTCGTACCACTTGTGCAGCTCCTCGGCGGTCGTCTGGTCGGGTTCCACCAGCAGCTGGTCGACGACGGCGCGCAGGTAGTGGTTGTGCAGCTCCACCAAGTCGACGTCGGGCGACGAGAAGCCCGGCTGGCTCAGACGCTTGAGCACGAGAGCCGCACGGTCCAGCTTGCCGACCTGGAGGCAGGCGTCGAGCACGGACAGCATCTCGTCGACGTCGCCCGGGATGCCGCGGGTGTTGATCTTTTGGCGCGTGCTGGGCGGCGTTTCGGGGTCTTGCAGCACGAGCGGCGCAGTGGCGTTGTGTGGCCGCAGTTCCCAGAGCGGCAGCGGGCTGGGCACGGCGGTGCGTGGGCGTGCGTGTTGTGGGGTAAGGAGGGAGACGTCGCGTAGATGGGGGGTATCGAGAGGCGGGGGACGACGAGGCGGCGGCGGAGGCGGAGACGGAGACGGAGGCGGAGGATTCGGAGGAGATGGGAGGAGTCGAAGACGAGGGCCCCGCCGCAAGGGACGCATGTGCGCCGTCGCCCAGAGGAAGCGGCGAGTAGCCGTTGAGGGCGGTGGCCAGCGTGCGCTCGGGCAGGTAGCCGATGCCGCTGTAGAACGTCTTGGGCCGCCATGGCCGCAGCTCGGGCGGGTTGTGAGGAGACGCCGGTCGACGCCGACGCCGACGCGACGCAGCGGCCGTAGCAGGCGTGTCGGCTGTGTCGGTGGTGTTGGCAGGGCGGGGATCGGGCTGGTGGACGGCAGCCGACGCAGGACCGCGGCGTGGCGGCCGCCCGCAGGTCGTGCGAGCATCGCGACGGTCTCACGCGACAGGAGGAGACGGAACGAAGGACAGAGACGACAAGACAGAAGAGAGAAAGAGAGAGGAAGAGGAAAGAGAGAGAGGAAAGAGGTGCCTATGCCCCATCCGTGTCGCTGTCGATGAACGGAAAACAATGCGGCGAGTATAAACAATGAGACGAAGCACAAGAGAAGTGCAGACCGGTCAATGGGTTGGATGCAGGATGGTCACATTTCAGGAGGCGGAAAAAATACTGAGAAAACCTTGACCTTCTAGAAAATTTGGCCCCAGAGCCGCCTGCACCGTCCTGTCGCGTGATTGGCTGGTTGTGGCGGTTGGCCCGCTGTGTGGGGCGGCCGCTATGAGGCTGCCAGGGGACTTTGAGCACCTTAGGACTCGATGCAAAAAGACGTCCGGTGGAGCTGTCGACTGTCGACTGTCGACTGTCGACGTTGAGCCTCGACGTAGCAACGCAGCACGCACAGTCTCAGTCCTCACGGCAGTCAACACATTCGCGTCGAGATGTTGCAGCCCACAGCAAGGGCCACGGGCAGCGCCGCCTGTCGGGCACAGCTGCAGCGCGTTTGGCCGCGCTCTGCCACGCGGTCCACGTCAGCGTGCCGCTCTGTTTGCGAAGCATCGCCGTCTTTGTCCTTGTCTTTGTCCTTGTCTTCATCTTCGTCCTCGTCCTCGCCTCACACGCCGCCTCGGCCACACCCAGCCCAGACGATACGACGCGTCGGCCCGCCCCCGCCACGCCTCGCGCAAGCGCGCTGGCTGTCCACCTCGCGACCGGCACGCAACAAGGACGACGGCCTGCACCGCGAAGACGGGGCTCGTCCAGAGGCGGCGGTCGAGCCCGCGGCGGCCACTGCAGAGGCCACGGCGCCCCCCGCCGCCGACTCCGACATCCCTGGTACCTCAAGGTCGACGTGCCCACGCACGCCACCCTCACCCGCACGACATTGCCCTGCCCGACATTCCGCCCAAGGCGCCGGCCCTGGTGACGCCGCTGGTCTCGTTTGTCGCCGAGGACCTCGGCCTCGACGAGCTGGTGCTGCTGGACCTGCGCGCCCTCGACCCGCCCGCCGGCCTGGGCCCCGACCTCCTCATGCTCTTTGGCAGCGCCCGCAGCGAGCGCCACCTGCACGTCAGCGCCGACCGCCTGGTGCGCTGGCTGCGCAAGCACGGCATCCACGCGACCGCCGACGGCCTGCTGGGCCGCAACGAGCTCAAGATCAAGCTGCGGCGCAAGGCCAGGCGCGCCAAGCTGCTGGGGACGAACAGCATGGCCCAGCTGGAGGCGGCCGCGGGCGAGACGCCCGCCGTCGACGACGGCATCAGCACGCAGTGGGTGTGTCTGCACGCGGGCACCATGGGCCGCTCGGTGGCGGAGGGTGCCGTCACGGACGCCGACGGGCGGACGACGGGGTTCGGGTCGGTGCGCGCGACGGGCACGACGGTGGTCGTGCAGATGCTGACCCCGGCGAAGCGCAAGCAGCTGGACCTCGAGTCGCTGTGGTCGCGGTCGCTGGTGCGCAGTGTCCAGGCGCGCGTCGACGCGGGCGAGGTGCTGCCCGAGTACACCCTCCGGGCAGCCGAGGCGGCCCGGCAGCTGGGCCAAAAGGAGTCTGACGCCGAGGCCGTCGACAATTTTGACGATGCATTTGCGCCGTCTGCGTCGTCGGGCTCGTCCTCGTCCTCGTCGTCGTCCTCGCGAAGCTCGTTTGGCCGCCAGCGGTTCTTCTCGACGTCGGCGCGCCGGCCGGCCAGCTTGCAGCCGACCAGCGGTCTCGGCCCGGCACCGCCGCCAGCATGGACATGGTGTCCAGCCTGACGCGGGAGTGGCTCGGCGAGCGCGACATGGCCGTCCTGCAATCCCGGCTCGTCCAGGATGCCGCCGGCAAAGCCCAGCTGCGAGAGGCGCTCGCCCGCTACCTCGACACCTGTGCAGGACCAACGTCCCTGCCGCCTTGGCGGCTCTCGGCGCTGCGGGCTCCGAGGCATCGCGGTACCAGGTCTCCGACTTCATCGCCGCCTGCGCCGCCTGCATGCGCGACGTGCCGCCCGCCCAGACCTGGGCGCTTCGCGCCCGCGTCCACGCCCGCGCCTGCAGCTCGGCCACGACGGCTACGGCCTCGCCGGCCTCGTCGAGCTCATCCGCGAGATGCAGCAGTGCGGCCTGCCCGTCGACCGCGAGACGGTAAACATGCTGCTGCAGGCCCTGTTCACGCCACGCCAAGAACCGCAGGAGCCAGCCTTGTCGCCCAAAGACGTGTTGGCGCTGCAGAAACGGACGGCGCTCAGCTTGTTCCGCACACTGTACGCGCGCGGCCACGAAACCGTGGCCCGCGACGTCCTTGTTGCCATGCTGGTGCCGCTCGCGCAGTCCAACGGCGTCGTCCGCGCCCGCCTCGACGCCAGCGACGTCTTTGCCAAGAAGCTGCAGCTGCAGCCGTTCCCGGACCCGTTTGCTGCTGCGTCTGAGTCTGGGTACTGGGGTGTGGATGCGGCCGTGAAAGCAAACGTGAATGCGGAAGCCATGGTCCACTTGGCCAACACCAACACCAGCGGTCCGGGCACCGACAAAGACGTCGATGCCGTCGATGCCAGCCCGCGGCCAAGGCCGCCGACGCTCTCCAGACCACGCTGGAAGCGATGCTGCACCAGGCCGAGCTGCCCTGCCTCGAGGACGGCCAGATCATGGCGCTGCTCGGCGCCTATGCCCAAGCCGAGGACTGGACCCGGTTTTGGGACGTGTGGCGCATGCCGCCGCGGCACGGCCTGCCGCGCTCGGCGGCGCTGTACGCCTACGTGTTGCGGCGCATGGCGGAGACGCAAAACAGGATGCTGTGCCAGGACGCCGTGCGCCGCTGCTTCCACGAGATGCGGCACGAGCAGGTGCCCGTGCTGCCCAGGGGCCCCGTGTACGACGCCCTCCGGCAGTGCATCATGGTGGCCGAACCAAACGTCGAAACGGTGGTGAAGGAGCTGCCCGCACTGGAGGCCGCAATGAAACTCGGTCAGCTCATGCGGGCGAAGCGCGAGTTTGTCATGATTTGGCGCATGGTGGAGGGCGCGCGAAAGTCATCATGAGGGGGAAGAAGCGGGTCGGCGATGTGGTGTACTCAAGCGTGTATGGCACACAGTCTTGAGCGAAACTCTGTCTTGCTAACAGCGTAGCCTAGGAAGGATACCACAAAAACGTAAACTCTTTTCTCAAATCCAGAAGCCATGAAACAGAAGAGATGGTAGTCAATCGTAAGCAGGGTAGCGCCCCTGGCAAGACATCGTGTGGTCGTAAATCGTAAATGTGCCAAAAGCAGCAAGCCATATCATATCGTACAGGATCCATGCAAAAGAAAGTGCAAATAAAAACGCGCTATGACAAGAGCAGCTCGGCGAACCAGACCCAGGAGAGGGCGATTGGCACGAGGGCCAGCAAGATCCACCACATCTCGACAGTGAGGCGGCGGCGAACCCAGCGGTGGAGGCGGGGCGGGCGGCGATGGACGCAGGTGCGTGTGTTGTAGATGAGGCAGCCGAGGTCGGGCGGCTCTCGCACTCCATGTGTTCACGGCGGCGTTTCATGAGCAGGCTGTCTTGTTAGCGAGGAGCGAGCCAAGGAGCGGAGGACAGAGGGTGAGCACAAAAGCGGCAAGGCAAGACAAGACAACAGCGAGCGAGCGAGGACACAACAGCGAGCGAGCGAGGACAGAAACGTACGGGACACTGCCGCGGCAGAAGCGGAGGTCGCTGCCGAGATCGCAGCGGGTGTCGTTGGGCAGTCGAGATGCAGGCTGCGGCGGGAGACGAGCCATTCGACCTTGAGCTTGATGCGGTGTCGACAAAGCTGTAAAAGTAGCGGGAGCAGTGCTTGAGGGAGAGGGCGTCTGGGTAGATGAGCTGCCTGGCGATCTGGATGTGGAGTTCGGGCGGCAAGCTCATGAGTGAGCACGGCGGCCGGGGCGAGATGGGGACCTCGGCGTCGTCGGCGTTGAGGTCGTCGCCACCACGAGCGCTGCGCATGCCAGGAGACGGCTTTGATGCTGGCGATGCTGGCGATGCTGGCGGTGCTGGCAATGGTCTCTGCGGCGAGGCTTGGGTTTGGGCACGAGGCCGAAAGCCGGGCAGCCACTCATGTGTCATGATGAGCTTGGTTTGATGTGATTACTTCGTATGCAAGAAAATCGTGATATGCAAAGTGAGCGGCTGTTGCAGTGGGGGGTGCTCCGTATGTGTGTTTACATGCGTCGCCGTCGCCGTCGCCGTCGCCGTCTTTATGTCTTGTCGGATCGGTTTCGCGGCTGCCTGCCCAGAGGACAGATTGGTGGACGCGAGTGACGAGACTGGGATAGTGGAGATCTGCAAGCTGTTGCAGACAGTGTCAATCGAACGACGACGAGGCAGAAACTTAAACGAGGAGACAGCCTAGACAGCCACGGCGTGGGCGAGACAGAAGGCTGCCACAGACGACGACAAACGACAAACGACAACCAAAACAAGTACGGTCAAGGTGCAGGAAAGGACAACAAGGATAGGCTTTGTCTGCCAGGTCTGGCTTTGCCATCGAATGACGGCATGCAGGGCCAGTGCCGGCTGCAGTGGATGAGACAAGGGGCGGGTAGAAGGGAGAGACACGGGAGAGACGCAGGAATGCGAAAGAGGTATCTAGGACTGCGCAGTGAGTCTCCGACAAAGGCACCCAAACCCCATAAACGGCGCGAGCTAGACCCAACGGCCCCGAAATCCAGGAACAAGGCACAGCGCAAGCCTCAAGAGGACTGCCAAGAAGGAGACGGAGTGCGTGCTCGTAGCCTGCACCGACAAGGACGGGAGCGGACTGGGCTGCGCTTCCATGATGTTCGGTCTTGACAGTCCACCCGCTCTTTGCCGTTGCGTCGTCCTTGCGGGGCCTCAGCTTGGAGGGCGGCCCACTGTGCTCCGTAGAGGGTCTCAACAGGCACCCGTATTCTGGTCCTTTGGTTCAGACTGTGCAACGGCAGCAAGGCTTCCCTCGAAGGGCCTCCAGCGTGGGGACTGCATGCCGCCAGGGCCGCCGACCATCCCAAGAACGGGAAGACGCTCGATCGTCTTCAGTGGTCCCCGCCGAGTCGAAGAAACGGGAGACTAATAATAAGTGGGAGGCTGAATCCGCTGGATCCGGTGTATTAGTCGTAGAAGAGAAGAGGCTGCCTTGGAGTCAACAACAGGGGATAGCGAGCGAATGCGGATGCTGTGGGCTTTGTCGATTGTGATTCTCGGGGCTGTTTCGGGTCTGAATGGGTGGAGAGAAGAGAGATGGAGGAACAGCAGATACTGTAGACACTGGAGCGAAATGCACAAGAGCGACAACCAGGGTGACCTTTACGCGCAGCTCTCATAGATGTTCACGCGCTGCTCTCGTAAGATGCAAAGAGCGGCAATGAATGAATGAAACTCAATTTCGCACGGAGGCACCAGCCTAAAGGGCTCTTCTGTACGTTGCTACATACTTCCTTGCTTTCAAATACACCACCCTCCTGTTCAACCAGTCTTTTTCCCCTTCTCGTTTGCTAACTTCCCCTAAACCCTCTTCTTATCCAACTCAGTTACGGGGCATATGGCCTTCTTGAAGATCCTCCAAGTGTTCAGGGCCATACGCGGTGCCTAAGCCAGGTCGACTGCCGGTGGGTCAGTGCGGTTGTTGGCGATATTGTTGATGGCTCGTTGTGTGCTTCGTATTGTTCTTTACCTTGCCCCGGTACGTAGTCCAGTCTCCCCGTCTCCAGGGCCAGTTTACTGTTGCCCGTACTGCCTTCATGTCCGGTTTCCAGTCGTCTTGATCAGTCCCTCCTTGCCTCCGAGGAAGAAGGAGAGGTTGTCCACTTTCGATGCTCTTTGCTCCAGGAGTTTTTGTCTTTGGGCCAGCCATTGCGGGCAGCGAAAGAAAAAGTGTTTGATAGTCTCTTTGCTCGTCCGCACGCGCACGTCTCCGTTTCTGCTGCTCCGATCTGGTGCAGGTAGCCGTTGACCCGTGTAATGCCCGTCCGCAGCTGTGCCAGGACCGGTGCCTCGCTCGTTTGAGGCTGTCATACAGGGTGCGGGTGTGTCTACCAGGCAAGGCCGTGTCAATCTTTCTCGAGTACTCCCCTACTCCCTTTGAGATCTCCCGTAGTGCATGTTGCTCCGAGATGATGCTATTTCTGACCGTCGTTCTGGCCTGGTCGTAGGGGGCGTCCGGGGTGGCGTCTTGTTCGGTGGCGGACCGAGCCTGCCTTGGCTCGTCTGGTAACCACCGTAGTAACACTCTGTTCCTATTCTCTATGAGTCTTGAAGTCTTTGAATCTCGACAGACGAGCGCATCGAAAGTGGTCACGTGAGTTCCTGTGGTTTCCGCGTCGAAAGCGTCTTGCCGTTGTGGGTCCTCGGCGTCGGTCGCGGCTGCCTGTGGGAGGCGACTCCTCAATCGCCGTGCTGTCATTGGGCAGCGCAGGCGTAGGGCAGGCGCAGGCGCAGGCAGGCGCCACCGGCGGTTGATCGTTGATCGGCTGCGACAGTTTTACTCTTTGAGTCGATCACGTCGTCGCGCTCCGTCTCCTTGTCCCTGTGTACTCGGTCATCTAGCATCTCGCTCGGCCACTCCAAAGCAATGACTGCCAGTCTCGACCATGCCTGTGGCTGGAAACAACAGCTGCGGTAGGAGCGTCGACGACAACGTGAACGACCTTGCCCTGACAGCAGAAGCGAAAGCGACTACGGCTGGGACCTGTCACTGGAAGACGACGTGCACCAACTCTTGGACGCTGCAGCGACGCAGACGCAGACAGACACTGCACGGCCGTCCTCGCCACGCGCTCGCCTCTTCGTGCCGCTTGTCCCCGCACGGCACACGCCCCATCGCCGCACGATGCAGCCTCTGCGCAGTCGCTCGGCCCTCTGGCGGCCGACGCCGTGGGCGCCGCGTCTCTGCTGCGCGGCGACCCCGTTGCCGACGATGACGATCCAAGCGCGGCCGCTGTCTTGGACGCGGCCCGCGTCGGCCTCGGCGCCGCGTACCCGAATTGTACGTCCAGTGGGGCTGCGGCCGCCAAGTTGAGGGGGAAAATGGCCGTCTCTGACTAACAACAGCGTTTAGTGAGCCAGGCCGTGGCCGATCTTGACTGCGGCATGTCCGGCGCGGACAAGGGCAAAGCGAACGCGGCCGTGGCAGGCCCGCTGCCGCCGCGGCCGGCCGTGCCCACGTCGGCCCACATGGTGTCCGCCGTCAGCCCGGCGTCGCCGCTCGCGCTGTTTCGTGCCTACCCCCAAAAGCCCTGTCTGTCAGTGACTTGACGGCGGGCGCCTGGTGCGAGCTGCAGTACGAGTACACGCTGACGCGGCTGCCGGGCGGCCGGCGCACGCGCACCCCGGCCATGAAGGCGGGCTCCAAGGTGCACCAGAAGCTCGAGGACCAAGTGCACACCACGGTGCCCATTACTGTCGAGATGCCGCAGGACTACCTGGGCGTCAAGATCTGGAACATGGTCCACGGCCTGCGCACGCTGCGCGAGACGGGGCTGACGCGCGAGCTGGACGTGTGGGGCTTGTCCCCGTGGGCAGCCTCGCGCCGGCGACCGGGACGCCAAGAGGTCGTCAACGGCGTGATTGATGCGCTGAGCTACGAGAACCCCGACCCGGCACAGCAGCCCCAGCCGGGAGACGCAGAGCCAAGCACGAGTCCGCCGAAGAGAAAACGGCGGTCCAAATCGCGGCCGGGCCGTCTACCGAAGCCGCGTTGTCACGGATAACCGACTACTTTCCGACGCCACCATCCGACGCCGACCCGTCGTCACCATGGTCACCCGGCCCGGCCAAGGCAGCCCCAGAACGAGCCGGACACAAGAGCCGCCACCATCACCGCCACCGCCCCGCAGAGTGTACATTACCGACGTCAAGACCCGCGCATCGGCTCGCCTGCCGTCGGGCGCCGCCGCACGCCCCTCCAAGATCCAGCTGTTCCTGTACCACGCTTCCTCTGCGACCTGGCCAGCGGCCGCTTCCGCTTCGACCTCGTCTTTGACCGCTACCGTGTCGGCCAGCACGACCTGTTTTCCGACGGCTTCTTGGCCGAGATGCACTCCGACCCCTCTTTGTTGAGCTCGCGGAAGCGACGTTTCTGGAGCAACAAGACGCTCTTCGACTTTGTGCGTGTCCTCCAGAACGAGGTACGACAGACCTTTCCCCAGGGCGCCGCCTCCGTCGGCAACGTCGTCGCTGTCGAGTACCGCCAGCGGCCCGCGACGGAGACGACGGCGGCCGCTGCATTGGCACCAACGTCCTCCCGTCGACGAGGCCGTGCTCGACCGCTACCTGGCCGACTACATGGCCTGGTGGCGCGGGGCGCGGCAGCCCGTGGGCGTCGACATTGAAGAGGCGTCGCTCAAGTGCGGCTACTGCGACTTTGTCGACGCCTGCGACTGGCGGCACCGCAAGGACGAGGAGCGCATGCAGCGGGCGCGGCCAAGATGGCAGCGCGGGCCGTAGCCGGGCTGTTGTGCTTCAGAGGGTGGTCTTGGGGCAAGAGGATCTCCACGATATAGGCACCTCATATTCTTGCAGTTGAATACCAAAACGCGTCTGTCTTTCTCCTCTCCATCATCGTAACTGTCCTTTTTCGGATGGCCTGTCTGTCTCACACTCTTGAACCTGCCATGACAGCGAGGTCACTCGGTCAAAGGCCGTCTAGATGCGGCACTGGCTTTGTATATCCCGACTGATCTGCGTATCTTCATTCTGCGACGGTGCCATTGTCTTGTCCGCCTCTCACAAGGAGCCTGTGCGGTGAAATTGCCAACGGGTGATGGTCGTAAAGAGTGAACAGGCAGATCCGTATCTATCGGGTGGTCATCTTTTCTTTCATTTGCACTCTTTTTTTTTTTTTGTACTCTATGTACTCTAATCAACCAAAACGCACTTTTCGTAACAGCCGGTAAAAGTGGTACACGATACGCACAACGACCATCACCACGATGGCAGAGGCTCCAAAGGACACGCACGCTCTACACGGCAGTGATCCGTTCCTCCATCGGATAACGAAAAAGCAGTCTGGCATCCAGTGTCGTCTGTCAAGAGGCCAGCCTCAGTCCGCACATCGGCAATCGACAAGGTACAGAACCAATGTCTCCGGAGAGTACTAGGCGCGTTCAAGGCTACACCGATCCGACAACTAGAGACAGAGGCAAAGGTTCCCTATGGGCCTGTGCTCACCGCAAGGGTCGCGGCCTTCCAGAGCCGACTAGAATCATCCGGTCTCGCAGCGTCCCTACGATGTGCAGCGGACGCCGTCCGAGGTCACCTCCGCCGTCGGCCCTCGAGAAACAGAAGAACTGGGGTCAGCAACTACCCTCGGCCGAGACCACCGACAGCTTTCGAAAGGCGACAAGCTGCCTTCCTCAACTGGGCGGTCAAGGAGAACTCCCCAAGGCAGCTCTACTCACTGCGTGGAAGCAGAGATGGGAACTGGAACAGGAAGCAGCTCACAGAAGGTCGAGGGAGATTACCAGGACGGACCTGGCAGCGTCAGTCCCCCGGGAACCCGCACTCTTGGCTCTGACGACGGCTACAGAAAGCGGAGTCTTTCTTCTCTCCAACTGTGGAGGAAGATTGGCCTAAGCACTTCCTGCTACGAGTGCGAGTCCAGAGATCATGACTGATACCTGCGAGTGCGGCCAAGCGAGAGAGATGGCCAGTCGCCTGGCTGTCAACTGCCTCTGCTCCAATCACAACGAGCTCAACTTGCGTCGGCGATTCAAGGACCTGTCGACTTTTTGGGTGCGATAGGCAATGCGAAGAAAACCAAGACGTTCTTCTGTTGCTTCATGCGAACCGGCCGCTTGGATATGTACAGGCTTGCGGCACAATTGATTGATAAGTGGGAGATTAAGACGGTGATGGCGAGTTCGGAGGCTGAGACCTAGGTCCTACCTTACTGCAAATTGCGCTTGGTGGTGAGACCAAGCTCGGTGAACGTCGACGTTTCGAACGGTGAAATACGCTGGAGTGGAGGTTTTAGTCCAGGGCAAATGGCCCAAGGTTTCCTCTATACTTGGAACCTGCGATAGACTGCATACTGGTGACAGCCACGTAATAATAATGATGACAATTTTGTCTTTTGTTGGCTCAGCTCGTGTTGTGCCCCCTTTTCCAGGCAGAAAGGCCCGACCCACACGCAATCTCCCGTCAGGATAAGGGGTCGCAGTTTCCGAGAGAGCCCTCTTTGGAGGACAAGCTCTCTTGGGTTTATCATCATCGTTGTTTTCACTTTTGGTATCATCGTTTCCTCTCAGTTTTTAGCTATCATCAGAATTATTATCATCAAACACAACGCGTCTCCGTTTGGTCAGACGAGATCTCTCAACAGCTGGTACGTGCGACGAAGAGAGAGAGCGAAAGCTAACAGTACCGGTTTTGCTTGCCCGGTCGGATTTCTCGTGACCTAGGTTTCTTGGTTTGGTTTGGTGTATCTGTTCTTTGCTGTGCGCCGGCAGGGTGCATCGCGTCCGCCCTCACCATCCCCGAGGCGGCCAACATGTGCGGCATCCCGGACGCCGATGCCGACGATCTCGGAACATACTCACGGCCGCATACCAGCCAATCCACTCGCAGGCGCCAGACTGGAGAAAATGCTCCAGAAGGTCTTCTACACCATAACGTCGCTGTCCTCCGCATTGCCACCTCACCGCACGGCAACGGCGCCTCCGACCGAGGCACCCGGTGCAACTACGCAATGCCAGCGCTCCTCGCACATACGCCTCCGTGGCAGCGACAACGAACACCACCCCTGGACACAACAAACAAAGGCCCACAAAAACACCATGGCAACCGGCCCCTACAACACGACGAGGCTATCCTACACACGAGCCAGATGACGTCAATGCCTACCAACGGGCGGATCATACAAGCGGTAACGGACCGGTGGTATGCTCATGACTTCTCCTGGGCGGAGAACCTCGGCGCCGGCACGACAGTCACAGGCCCAAGAGTCGTACTCCGCAACGTGCCGGTGGATACACTCACGCTCCCAACTCCCGAGCTCATCACTAAGCTCCACACACCGAGCCAAATTCTACAAGCACGCCCAATGATCCGCCGAGGCACGTCCGTCCCGACTGGCAGCCTGCCTCACCGTAAACACCGAAGCCGACGCCGCTGCCTTACTCCGTGAGGAGTTGTAATCGACTATGGATATTACTATGCAACTCCGTATAAACAAGACTCGCTGCTGCAAAGGCACAGGCTGCCGGCCGGGACTGGTGTGGTGCGGCCCCTACGGCCCCACATCTGGCACCGGTGGCAGATTTGCGGCCGCGAGTCTTCTTTAAAGGGGTCGCATAATAGTAGCCACCGTCGATTACGACTCTCTCACGGACGCTGGTGGCTGCGTCGGCTTCGGTGTTCACGGTAAGGCACAGGCTGCCAGTCGGGACGGACGTGCCTCGGCGGATCATTGGGCGTGCTTGTAGAATTTGGCTCGGTGTGTGGAGCTTAGTGATGAGCTCGGGAGTTGGGAGCGTGAGTGTATCCACCGGCACGTTGCGGAGTACGACTCTTGGGCCTGTGACTGTCGTGCCGGCGCCGAGGTTCTCCGCCCAGGAGAGGTCCTTTGCATACCACCGGTCCGTTCCAGCAGGGAAGATAACGGCGCGGTCGCCGCTCGGGAGTGGCCGTACGGCCGTGGCGGAGGGGCGGCCGTTGGCTGCCTCCGTTACCGCTTGTATGATCCGCCCGTTGGTAGGCATTGACGTCATCTGACTTGTGTGCAAAATGACCTCGTCGTGTTTCAACGGCTTGGTTGCCGTGGTGATTCTGTGGGCCTTTGTTTGTTGTGTCCAGGGGTGGTGTTCGTTGTCGCTGCCACGGAGGCGTATGTGCGAGGAGCGCTGGCATTGCGTAGTTGCACCGGTGTCGGAGGCGCCGTCGCCGTTGCCGTGGGCGGCGAGGTCGCGATGCGCAGGGACAGCGACGTTATGGTGTAGAAGACTTCTGGAGCATTATCTCCAGTCTGGCGCCTGCTAGTGGATTCGCCCGGTATGCGCCGTGAGCACGTGGCCGAGAACGTCGGCATCGGCGTCCGGGATGCCGCAGATGTTGGCCACCTCGGCCGGGATAGCGGAGGTGAGCGGTGCGGGAGGGGAGTGGGAGCGGGAGCGGGAGCGGCGGCGGGGACGGGGTGGCGGGCATTGAGCGGCCCATCGGGTGGTGGGAGCCTCCGCCATAGTTGCGGTGGCCGCTGTGCGGCTGCGTTTGGTCGGGGACTGCTGCGTGCTGTCGGGATTCGTGATGATGCGGCTCGGAGGTCGCGGGAGGGGCTACTCGCTAGGAGGAGCTGTCGGCCGTGGAGGGCGCGCGCGTTTCGTGGCCGTCGGGGGGGGGGGGGGGGGGGGAATTGCTGCGGCGGCGCGCTGTGCCCGGAGGGCGACGGCGGACATACCGGCGGCAGTGGCGGGAAGAGGGTCGAGGTGTGTTGCGTGCGTAGGTGGTTGCGGGTTTCGCAGTACAGAGATCGGAGAACAAGAATGTAAATACTCGGCGTGTCGGGTTTGGTAGATGGTGAATTCGTTTGATTGAAAAAAGACCGCGCAAACACATAGGCGAATAATGATAATCAAGAGAGGAGAAACACTGACACATCCGTGCCAGAACGGCCGTGTTGGGTCACAACGGAACGTGTTCTACATCTACAGAACAGATACAACGGCGTTTGATGCTGTCGCTGCTTAACGATGTGAGTCAAGTCGCACAATAAGCCTGCCGCTGCCCCAAGGGCGATGTCGACAGGGATGTCGGGATGTGCATACAGTACGAGTAGTACACAACAAACGCCGATCATCACGCAAAGAAAACAAAAGGGATCAGCCGCGCATGTCTCGTTTACCTGCTTTTGGCTCGTGACTGCATCAGTGGAGACACCATCGCCATGGACGCATCACCTTCTGCTTGGTAAGAAGGGACGCCCTTGTCGAGTCGCGTATATTGTAAATTGTCCAGGGACACACGCGCGGAGAGCTGGCGATCTTGTATGGTACCGTCTCTCATAAAGAGGCAGCCGACCCTGAGCACGTCCTACAACCCTGTCGCTTTGTTTACCACCCGCTTTGAGCCTTCATCGTGGCTTGTACGTCCCCCAGTTCGACCTCATCTCGCCTCGGACGACCTCAGCGGCCTCAGCGGCTGTCCTACAAACCACGACAAATGCACCTGGAGCGACAACAACGCACACAGACACCCCAACATGGCCCGACGCCAGCGTGACCAGAGGGCCCGAAGCAGCAGTGCCTGGCGCCTGCTCGCCCTCAGCCTCGTGGCCGTGGCCGTGGCACCCATCACGCCCAGGCCGCCATCGCGCCACGCCCCCCTTTGTCTGCCCCGGCCACGCTGCCGCCGGCCGCTCCGAGGGAAGGGCTCCCGCGCAGGCGACACCGCCTTTGACCCCTCGCCTGGGTGGACCCGCTGATTGGCGCGTCCAACGGCGGCAACGTCTTCCCCGGCGCGTCGCTGCCGTACGGCATGGCCAAGGCCGTGGCCGACACCGACAGCGGTCCAACCAGGGCGGCTTCACGCTCGACGGTCGCCCGGTGACGGGGTTCAGCATGATGCACGACTCGGGCACGGGCGGCAGCCCCTCGCTGGGCAACTTCCCGCTGTTTGCGTACACGGCGTGCGCCGACCACGGCGCCGTCGACGGCTGCGTGTTTCCCAAAAAGGACCGCGCCGCCTTTGGGCGGTTCCGCAACACGAGCGTGACGGCGCGGCCGGGCCTGTTTGGTATCGGCATGGACTCGGGGATCCATGTGAACATGACGGTGACACAGCACACGGCGCTGTTCCGCTTCACCTTTCCGGCGGACAACGGCACCGCCGCGCCGCTCATCTTGCAGGACCTGTCGGACCTGTCGGACTCGCGCCAGGACAACGCCACGATCGAGGTCGAGCCGGCGACCGGGCGCATCACCGGCAGCGGGCGGTTCCTGCCGAGCTTTGGCAGCGGCAGCTTTGTGCTGTACTTTTGCACCGACTTTGACGGCGCGGCCATCCTGGACAGCGGCGTCTATGTCAACAGCCGGGCGAGCACGGCGGTGCACAACCTGACCATCTCGCGTCCATCAACGGCTACCCGCTGCCCGGTGGCGCCTTTGTGCGCTTCGCCTCGGGCGCACAGCCATCACGGCGCGCGTGGCCACCAGCTTCATCAGCATCGAGCAGGCGTGCCAGCACGCCGAGAGGGAGATTCCGGCCTTTGACTTTGAGAGGGTCGCGCAGGCCGCCACCGACGCCTGGCGGGCCAAGCTGCGCCCCATCCGCGTCACGCTCGGCAACGCGACCGGTGCCCTGGCCCCGCAGAACAGCAGGCGGCCCGGCGTCGACGTGGGCCCGGACGCGGACGAGATGCTGCGCAACCTGTACAGCGGCATCTACCGCACCATGATCAACCCGCAGGACTACACGGGCGAGAACCCGCAGTGGTCGAGCGAGGAGCCGTACTTTGACTCCTTCTACTGCATCTGGGACCTGTTCCGCTCGCAGATGCCGTTCCTGACCATCGTCGACCCGGACGCGCTCGCCCGCATGATCCGCTCGCTCGTCGACACGTACCGCACGTCGGCTGGCTGCCCGACTGCCGCATGTCGCTGTGCAAGGGCTACACGCAGGGCGGCTCCAATGCCGACAATGTGCTGGCCGACGCCTTTGTCAAGGGCGTCCAGGGGGGCATCGACTGGGCCGACGCGTACGCGGCGGTGGTCCAGGACGCCGAGGTCGAGCCGTTTGACTGGTCGAGCGAGGGCCGCGGCGGGCTCGACAGCTGGAAGGCGCTCGGGTACATTCCCGTGCAGGACTTTGACGTCAAGGGCTTCGGCACCATGACGCGCAGCGTGTCGCGCACGCTCGAGTACAGCTACAACGACTTTTGCATTGCACAGATGGCGCGCGGGGGCCTGGCCCGGTCGGCCGCCGACGAGGAGACGTTCCTGGGCCGCAGCGGCCACTGGCAGAACCTGTACAAGGCAGACCAGCCGTCGCGGTGGTGGAACGGCACCGACACGGGCTTCACGGGCTTCTTCCAGCCGCGCAACCTCAACGGCACCTGGTCCTACCAGAACCCGCTCAACTGCAGCAACCCGGACGGGTCGAGCGTGTGCTCGCTGCAGAACACGGGCCCCGAGACCTTTGAGAGCAGCCTGTGGGAGTATGGCTTCTTCGTGCCGCACGACCAGGCCGCCCTCCTGCAGCTGTACGGGGGCGACGACGCCTTTGTGCGCCGGCTCGACTACCTGCACGACGCCGGCATCGTGTACATTGGCAACGAGCCGGCGTTCCTGACCGTGTTCCAGTACCACTATGCGGGCCGGCCGGGCTTGTCGGCCAAGCGCGCGCACACGTACGTGCCCCGGTTCTTCTCGCCCACGCCCGCCGGCCTCCCGGGCAACGACGACAGCGGCGCCATGGGCAGCTTCCTGGCCTTTACCATGATGGGCTGTTCCCAACCGGGCCAGAACGTGTACCTCATCATCCCGCCCTTTTTCGAGCCGTGCACATCACCCACCCGCTCACCAACAAGACGGCCGTCATCCGCAGCACCAACTTTGACGCCACCTACGAGGCCGTCTTTGTGCAGAGCGCCACGCTCAACGGCGCGCCGTACACCAAGAGCTGGGTGGACCATGCCTTTTTTCACCGAGGGCCAAGAGCTGGTCTTGACGCTGGGCCGCAGCGAGAGCGCGACCTGGGGTCGGGCCGCGGCAGACCGGCCGCCGAGTGTCGGCGCCTATCACACAGCCAGCACCAACACGACAGCCGGCCAGCGGAGCGAGCAATACCGAGGGCACTTTGAGGGCGGGCTGTGAGGACTTTGTATTCGTAATGAGCATGGATCAGCCAATGGAGCAGGCTACTCTCCAACAAATGTAGAATGAATCCATCCCTCTTGTTGATAAACGTCAATGTCGCGCTGCTCTTGGTCTCTGGGTCGGGGCGATCTCAATCACACTGGGATGCTTGTGGGAGAAGCTGGATACGGTGGGACGACGGCCGCATGGCCGGTGATGGCGCCCTATCCATCTCTTCTGGGCATCGCCACTCGCGTTGTTGGTCATCCTCTGGTCGCAGAAGTGCAGGGTCTCGAGTCGCCGGCTCCGTGCGCATCTTGGGTCCTCTTGGGATGCTGACGTGCGTCGCGGCATCGCATTGCTTGACCACGGCCAATGCGACAGCAGACAGCACCCTCCATGGCCAACCTCGCGTTGTCCGTCTTGCCGTGCTTGTCTCAAAGTGCAACATCCTCATGCACGCCCCGTGTGCCCTGCAGCGTGGCCTTGCTCACCATTGCCAACATAACACGGCCGCTCTGGGCCACACTTGTTTTGGGGCGAACAAATCCACTTTCGCACAGGCTACTGGCGACCAGAGCCTCTTCTCTCTTGCTTCTTCTCCTTTTTCCTTATGCTTCTCTTTTCTCATTTCTTTCTTCCCATCCGACAGCTCTCCGCCCGTCTTCCTTCGTCTTGCTCGTGTGTTCTTCGTCTTCCTGATACGGTACAAGTGCGGCACTAACAGAGCTGCTTGGCTCCACGTTCAGCTCAGCTTGTCCCTGGCCATCGCATGGAGCCATTTCAGAGTACGGGTACCTTTGTCGGTTTCAGCCAAAAGTCCCTCTCCGTCTTCCTTTGCTCGGGGCCACGGACATCATCGCAGCGTCATAGCGTGGCTTTGCCTTGGGGTGGCCGGCCGTTGGTGTCAACATTGTCTTCTGTTCTCGCGCCCTACCCGACTCCGTACAGAGTACGAGTACTTTTCGCAGCGTCTTCTTTCCATCAAAGTACTTTGTACAAAGTACACCGTTTCTTTGGCCGGAGCGTTTCCACAATGCCATGTCCCCTGAGCTTGTCGGACTGGCCACATTGGTCCCTGGTCTGCTTTGGCGCGTGGGCCTGGAACGCGGCCGGGGTTGGGCTTCTCGTCGACTCGGATGCCTCGACTTTATTTCGTAGCTCTGCCCTTGCTGCGCACAGAGCCTCTGTCCATCGCTGGCGCGGGCTAGTGTGATCGAACTCGAGGTGTGCTGTCTTGTGGAGCATCGAGAAGAAAACGTGCGCATCTCAGCCGTGTCGATGGCGCTGTGGGTTTGTGGCTTGGGACGAGATGGGCTTCGGTGAGAACAGACAAAACTGGACCGGCTGCCTCGCGTGCCCATGCTGGCGGTTCTATCTCGGACGTCGTCGTACTGCGGTTTGCCTTTCCATGGCTTTGTATTCGCAGCTTCTGGCTCATGTTCCGTTAAACTGCTACGGAGTCCTCTGCCTCCGAAAGCGTGTACGAAGAGATCTGGCGACAGAAGTATTCACATTCTGAATCTTCTTATTGAGATGCGTCACTCTTCTCGGCCACTTTGGGTCGTTTCCCCCTTTTCGATCTTTCCCCTTTGACACCATCGGGCAGGAAAAGCGGGTCGAGTGGAGCCGTCTTTAGGCCTTTTGTGGGGCATTGCATCTGATTGGCTGCTTCGGATGTCGCTCTCCAAAGAGGAAAGACCTGACGCTGTTGCAGAACGGAAGGTGCACACCGCCGCGTCAGGGATCGATGATAGTGACTTTATTTCAAGTCTGTTGGAGGTTTGAGAGACTTCATGGCAGACGATGGATGTTGGATTCAGCTTACAGAGTACATCCCAGCAAAGTGGGTGGAGAGGAGGACTTTCGACAGGGAACCATGTCACCGATTGCGTGCATTGGCACGCCCAGGCCTGTCGTATTGATCCTGCTTCGTTTCACGCGGCTTCTCCTGCTTCGGCCTCTTCCTCTGCATACATTTGTTGGCCTCCATCGCCTTGATACTGGAGCTCTGATCTCTTTCACGGACAAGGTACTTCCATGTTTCCAACACATCTGTTGGCTTGCTCGGACCGTTCCCCTGTCCGTCTGCCTGCTACCTGCCTCTCTACTGAGTACTTTGTAGCTTCGCTCCTCTCTCTTCTCTTCTCTCTTCTCCAACAGACGCCTTTCAGAACAGTCCACGGCTGCCCTCACATACATTGGCCCTCTTCCCTGCTGACCTGGCAAAGGTGCACCTGAGTGTTGCACCACATTCCCTCCCAGTTCTTGCTCTTCTCTTCTCTTCTCGGGAGGCCGTTCCAGAGCCCAAAAGGCGGCCAGTTTGGTGAGACGTACAGTCGAAAAGGCAAGGAACTAAGTCTGGGAAATCATCACCGAGCCTTGGAGTGATACTGGAAATGCTCTGCGTACATGTGCAAGTCCTTCATAACAGGCGGCGGCTCCTTCGTAGCACACCCTGTCCATAGAGACGACCGATGTGCGTTGGACGACAGCCGTCAAATCTGCAATCTTCTTGTGTCATGTCGCCTTATGCCAGAACGCCAGAACACCAGATTGATCAATCACTACCCAGAGACGCAAACGAGAGACAAGAGACGGCATTGCAGATGTCTGTGCCGTGCCAGGGTAGGCAAATGCAGTACTTATTCCCACCTGGGCCCCCATGCCCAAATGAAAGGCCGTTCCTTGTTAATTGCCCTTAAGCAAGAGACTTTTCCTTTCTTTTTATTTCAGACATATCGGTGCTTGAGCCTCGTATCGATTGTGCCTTTCTCTCTCACCCCCCCTGTTTTTACCTCGCTTGCTGCCTCGTCAGAGTCGTCCTCTCCTGGCACCTTTGTCCTTTTGCAGCTGACTTATCTTCTCCGCTTGGCCCAGCACGCGTTCAGCGTCGTTTCATTCTACCCTCTCGTCATACGCAGCCCTACCAGTGACGTTCTCTCGTGCCTGCCATGCTGTAGCTGTAGTACTCACACCAACACACGCCCTCCGCCGGCCATCGCCATCTCGGACGACGACCTCACCACTCGCCTCGCTCACCGTCTTGCATACCAACGTGCTGCCGGTAGCCATGTCGTCCTCGTCCAAAAAGCCGTCCATCCAGCGCCCCGCGTCGGCCCTGGCAAAGGCATCTCCTGGAAGCAGCTACGAGTACGTCGCGCGCCCGCCCCTACCAGTGCCCATGCCCATGCCGCCACACAGCGCCCGCAGCGCCAAGTCGTCCTCCAGCCGCAGTGAGCGCCGCCGGAGTCTGCCTGCGCAAGCACCATCCGCGTCAGCACCGGCGCTGTCCTCCACCGACGCCTACACGCTGTCGAAGCTGCCAGACGAGCTGGCACACTTGGATATCAACGCATCTCTGTACGAACGCCGACGGCCGAGCGGCATCGTGTCGCCGACGGTGACGGCCAGCAGTGCGCGCAGTGCCCGTGCCAACGTGGACCGTGGATACGAGCGGAGCACCCGCAGCGGCCGCGAACGCGACCGCGAACGCGACCGGGAACGGGAACGGGGCCGCGATCGCGACAGTGAGCGGGCACGGCGCGCAGCATTGCGAGCAGCACCGAGGAAACGCTGTCCATCCACCGGCTGCGCAGCAGCTCCGGTCTGTCCCTGCACACAAACAGTGCGGCGCTGCGGCGGTACACGGACTACAACGCAGACGGGTCGACACGGCTACTCCCGACCGACGAGCGGCTCGACTCGGACGGGCGGTTCGGAGAAGAGATGGCCGATGGCGGCCGACGTACGCCGGGCGCTGCAGCGGGGACGCCGACCACGCCCAGGCTGCTCTCCTGGGAGACAGTCGGCGCCGTGCTCGACGACCCTGTCGCCCGGCAGCGGCTGATTGAGTACGCCCGCTCGGTTGGTGTTGCCGAGAACCTGGCGTTTTTGGAAAAGGTAGGCGGTGCGGTGACGAGGCGCGACAGGACTGGATCCACGACACGGGACGGCGCTGACAAGATAGGTCGAACAATACAACAAGGCGCTGCACAGCGTGACGGCCTGATGGCCAACATCTCCACGACATACACGTGCCTGACGGCCACCGAGCCCCTGCATTTGCCGCCACCGCTGTCGAAAGCACTCAACACCGATGTGAAGCACGTGTCCAGCTCGATTCTGCCGGGGCTCGAGATGCTCTTTGGCAATGTCCAGGCACACATCCGAGAGCGCGTGGTGCGCAACCTGTACCCGACTTCGTCAAGCGCCAGCTCATCGTCCGCATGAAGAGCTCGCTGGGTGCCGCATGGGCGGGCGCGGCCAGCACGCCCTTCCGCTTCGCGGGCCTGGGCCAGGCGTTTTGCCTGACGGACCCCAACAGCCCCGACAACGCAGTCGTGTATGCTTCGGACAGTTTTGCGCACGTTCTGGGGTACGACCGGTCCGAGGACATCCCACGCACCGGCCGCGTCTTCCGGGGCCCGGAACGGAGCAGCGAGGACGCATTCTGTGAGGAGCTGGTGCTCATGCGGAACCATTGTGATCACCGGCCGTTTTGGAGTCTCGTTTCGGGCTGTCCACTAAAGACGGCCACGGGCCGCGTGCGCTTTGTCCTGTCCGGCCTGGTGGACGTGACGGACGCAGTCAAGACGCGCGAGGACATTGTCAACGCCCTCTCCGCTGCGGCGCCCGCGGCTGTCCTGCCTTTACTCGACAAGGGCATGGACGTGCCCAAGCGCCGCGAACTGGACCGTTCTATGGATGCGATGACGACCTTGCAGGGCGCTTCCGGCCGCCCACGACTCGCTAAGCCGGAAAAGCCAGAGAAGGCCGAAAGGCAGGACAAGGAAAAGTCGTCCAAACCGTCCAAATCGTTCTTCAAGCCCTTCTCCCGCAAAAAGAAGACGGATACCTCGCAGCGCCGCCCTCACGCAGCGAATCCATGGCCAGCCTCCACTTTGGCAGCGAAGGCTGCCTCGCCCCGGCCAGCCGGCTGCAGCGACAAGGACAGCACCACACATCAACCTCTCACCGCCACTCACGCCGCCTCTCGATGACAGGACGAGCATGTACGCGCGCTTCATGGTCTTGCAGTTTGTGCCCGGCTCGAGCCACAGCCAGGACGACAGCAGCCCCATGCCGCCGCCACCTCCGTCCTCTCGCGCAACAGCCGTCACGGCTCCAGCGCAGGCGTCATGGTCCCACCACCCCCGCGGCGCCGGCACCGGTCAGCCGCCTCAAGGTGCCTTTTCGTCGCTGCCGGTGCTCGAACTCTTGGGGATGGGACCGGCAGCGCAGGAGGCTGTCATGTACCACGACGTGTTTGCCGTGCTGTCGGAGCTGGCGGGCTCGCCGTCGATGACGCCCGCGTTTCGGGCCAATGTGCGCCAGCGTGTGGCCGCGTCCGAGCCGACCAGCCTGGAGCTGTGCATTCCGGCCAGTGGCGTCACGGCACCAGGCTCCGTGTCGGCAGGGCTGGGCGCAGGGCTGGCGTCACCAGCCCAAGCAAGCGGTGGCGACGAGTCCGGGCCAGCACGGCATCGCGGCGGTCGAGTCTGCTGCTGAGCGGCGGCGGGTGGCCGAACAAGCAGGACTCCACAGACGAGCAAGGCCGTCGTCGTGGGACAAGGTGCCCGACAGCAACAGCCGATGGCCGTCGTCGTCGAGCTGGCGCAAGCGGAGCGGGACGGATGAGCGTCCCGGGACAGGGTCGGCTGAGCGTCCGGGCGCTGTCGGCTGTGGCACGCCCCGGATGCAGCGGCTGATGAGCCACTGGACGCCGCTCAAGGTGGACGGGACGGTGGCGTGGGTGATTCTGGTCTTGTCGCCGGTTGTGCAGTAGCGGAAGCGAGGGTGGCGAGCGAGGGCGGGCGAGCGAGGGCGGGCGAGCGAGGGGGGCGAGCGAGGGGGGCGAGCGAGGGCGGGCGAAGCAAGGACAAGAACGGAGAGGCGTGCCATTGTTTCATACATGACCCTCTATGTAAAAGATACCCACATAGCACGACGGATGAAGGCAAGAAAATATAAGATGCAGCTGCCAGCCAATGCTGTTGTTGCCACATAAGACGGGCACATCTGACGATACGAGTCGACTTCCTTGGTGCGATGAACAATGGGCAATAAACCAAGACGTTCGTCCGTTGGTTCATGCGAACCGGCCGAGAGTTGCTTCCAGCGGCACGTTCAAGAGGCAAAGGAAAACGCCGATGCATCAAAGTAGTGAGTTATGCCCCCGGCCGAAAACCCCAAAAGAAAGGCCGAAAAGCCAAAGATATGCCTTGCTCTCAACCTCAAAGCGCATACAAAATACACCAAGTCCATGCATGTCCTCTCCATCATCGTTGTAGGGAACGTCCTCGCCTGTGTCGATGCCATGGTCGCTGTCGACATCACTGTTCTCATCGCCTCGTCCCCACTGTCGCTGCCGACGATGTGAAGGGCGTTTTCGAGGACCGCCACTTCGTCTACAGACTTGTCCTGCTCCGCGTCCAGCTCAATGTTTTCAACGTCGCGCACGTCCGGCTTTCGGTAGCAGAGCCAGAGTGCCGCCGCCCGACAGAGAGACCACCTACCGCGGCCAGCAGTACAATGGACAGCGCACAAGGCCGGCGCGACAACAATGCCGTCTTTTGGACGATCCTCATCCTCTCCTCATCCTCTCCTCGTCTCATCCTCGTCCTCGTCCTCGTCCTCTGCCTTGCCCTTGCGCAAATCGACGACGCCAACGTCCGCAGCGCTGTGCCGTCCCTGTCCAGCGCCTCTGCCCAGACACACCCCAGACTGTCGAGTTGTGACAAGCAAAAGTCGAGTGCAGTGTCAAAGCCAGAACGGGCCGCGTTGACCACTACCGTCCCTCCTCCCGTCGTTTCCATTCGAGCGGCCTTTTGCGAGCTCCACGCCCTGTCCACGACTGCACCTCTGTCGCGCCGTTCCAGCTGACATATGCCGAGGCCTCGGTAGCCCAGGTGTCTAGTGCGAGTGCCAGTTTGTGCATCGTGGGTGCGGACAGCTGTCGGTAGCTCTTTGACCTCAGGCGACAACATCACGCCTCTGAGAGCTGGCGCTGTGGAGATGTCTCGAGTACACGCAATTGTCAGTAAAGCAAGCCAACCTCATGTTTGGGTGCCTTTCGTCTCTTTGCATTGATTTGTCCCGCTTTCCCTGCACCATACATGCGTCTTCCTTGTTGTGCCAGGGACACATGACGAACACGTCCGCTTCTCTCCCGGCTGCGTATTTCTCCGTCAGATTGTCCCGAGGTAGACTGCAGCCTGTGCTCTCCGGGCACTCTGACGACGCCGGCCATGTATCCTGTATGGGGCCTGTCATCACGTCTCGTACGCCGCCCATCCCAGATATGGTCAATGTCGGATCCGCAAGCTGTGGAGGTTAGAGCGGCTACCGATCGCCGCGGCGAAACATGATGTCGGTGGCATCTGGGGAACGACACACATGTCGGAGACCGGGACCCGAGGCTGCATTGCCTTTATCCTTGCACCTGTTTGATCCCAGGCAGAGCAGCCACCTCTGGCTTCCTGTCGCACCCCAAACTCTCGTGATGTGCACTTCAGGGCCCCATTGTCCGTGTCTTGTCGGTTCAGAGGCCATGTCCGTTGAGATGGTAGGCAACCGAGCTTCTCGCTCCTTTGTACACTGCAACACCACGGATCGCTCCCAACAGCCTGCTCTATGAACAGCGTCACGTGCGCATGTACTTTAGCTCTTCGTCGGGCATCCGTCGCAGAACCACGAGGCGTACTCAGTCGACTGATTCTCGTCACTTTGCCGCCATTCCCTGATGTTCCTGTCCACCAGTGCTAACATGCTTGTGCCTCCTTTGCTCCTTTGCCTCTTTTCCTCTTTTCCTCCATTTGTTGGCCGTCACTCCAGCCGGAGATCGCACCGGCTCCCCTTCCCTTCCTTCCTCTTCTCCCGTCCTTCTGCCCACCAGACACTCGAGAGACCAACCAATTACAGCGAACTCCTCCCGCTTCGTGCCCCCCGTTGCTCCTGCCTTCCCCATCGCATCTACTTCCCAAAGCGTACGAGTATTCTTGCAGCCCGGAACCCAAAACGCAAGAGCGCAGCAACTTTGCACCATTACATCGCTACTTCCTTCTTTGGTCGCTTTCCTGTCACTTTACTCCACTCTGCGATTCTTCAAAGACGTAGCAGAAGGCCTCCTCTTTACCTCTACCTCCTCCTTATTTCTCTTCCTCCTCTTTACCTCTACTTCCTCCTTATTTCTCTTCCTCCTCTTTACCTCTTCCTCCTTCGTTGCCGTCACTCGTTTACCTTTTCGTCTCCATCTCTCTGACCTCCGACCATGTCTCTTAATCAGTCATTCTCTCCTCGTCTCTTTTCCTCCGCCATGTAGAATGTGCACGACCAACTCAGCTTGATGCTCAATCGCACTCTAGCTCACCTTCCCGTCTCTATCTAGCTCAATCGCTCGCCCTCTCGTATCGCATCTCGCGCACCAACCCCACAGCGTCGCATGTAAGATACGCCGTGCTCAGGCACCACGCATCGCGTTCACGGCGAAGTGTTTACCCACTCCGGCGACCCAAACGGGGACTTGCGAAACACAAGAAGCAACGGTCCGGAGCAACGAGTCAGTCAACTTCCACGGCACTCCTTTTAGCGGCAGCTGGAATCACCAAGTCGCAACCTCTCCCACACCCCGCAATCGCAGGCCGCTCCTTCGCTCGCCCAGAACAGCTTCTCGCATCTGATCGATCGGCCGAGCTCCTCTCCCATGTCCGAACACGCTCCTGGCACCTGGCATCTGGCATTTTGTGGACTCGTTTGCCTTTCTCCACGCCCGGGCTCGCGCGCGTGCACTGCCCACCGGAGGAGAGAAGGCAGATGCCCGTCGTCCCCAGCCACTTGAGCCCGAGGCGATCACGAGAGCGACTGCCGCACTTCCGCACTTCCGCACTGCCGCACTGCCGCCTGAACGTCAACAGCCGCCGTCCGCCGTCCGCCGCCCGCCATGGACGACGAGCACCCCATCCTGCGCAGTCTTTTAGACTCGCTAAACGCCATGAACGAGCGCCTCAACGTCATCGAGAACGTCTTGGCCGTGCCCGACCCCACACAACCGTCTTCAGCACCACAAACCGCCGATGAAGGCCGCGCGGGTGTCCCACTACAGCAACATCGTGACAGCCAAGCCGGCACCAGCAACGGCCGACGACCACTCCCCTCCACGGCACCATCACTCCCATCACGCCAGCCGCCATTGCCGAGCGCCGCACAACTCGCTACGACCACAACTTCATCCTCCTCTGTCCCACCACCGACGTCCTACCACATGCCGCCTACGAACACGCCCATACCGCTCCCCTCGTACGACGTCGCTCCCTCGAGCCATCTCTTGCATCTGTATCCCCCTCGAAGCGATCCTCCCAGCCGTCTCATGCGCCAGACCCGCAGGTCAAACTCGAAGACGACAATAGCGACGAAGATGTCCAGGGCAACGACAGTCGCTTGGCTGACAAGGACGATGAGGAGGAGGACGACGACGACGAGGACGACGACGACGACGACGACGAGCAACAAGGCGGGCGGGGCGAGGCTGGCGGGGCCGGCGACCGTGGGAGCATCGGCGGCACGTTGCCCAAGGGGCTGCATCCCACAGGCGTCGGCGAGAGCCGCCTGGAGGCCTTGCCCGAAGGCTTCCTTGTGTCCGGGCGTGCCACCCTGCAGGACGAGCTGGACGGCTGGACCATTCCCCGCGGCTACAGCATGCGGATCAACGGCACGCGCTCCCACGGCCGCCGCCAAAAAATCCGCATGGTCTGCTTCCGCGGCGGACGCTCGCGCTTGCGGCCCAAGGAGGAAGAGGCCAAGCGCGAGCGGGGCAAGGATCGTCTACAGCTGCTTCCCGACCTGCCGCCGCGCCGCCGCAAGCCCACCACAGACCGCGTCTCGAAAAAGTGCGAGTGCCCCTTCCGCTTCGAGCTGGTGGAGGTGTGTCCGGGCGCCGACCGCTATGCCGTGCACTACACCAACGACGACCACAGACGGCACAACCACGCGGCGGCGGATCTGATGCTTGATCCCCGGGCACGCAAGCTGCCACGGGCGCTCAAGGCCGAGGTCGACCAGTGGCTGCGGGACGCGTCGACAATGGGCACGGGCGGTAGCGGCAGCGGCAACAGCAACAGCAACAGCGGCAGCGGCAGCGGCAGCAACAGCAGCAGCCACATCAGCAGCAGCAGCAGTCGTGGCTGGACCATTGCCAAGATCCAGGCAGAGCTGCAGCGACGCGGCTACGGCCACGTCCTGGACTTTGACTTGCGGAACCGAAACGCGCCCTGCTACACAAGGATCGCATGGCGCAGCTCAAGAAGGGAGGCGACGCTGGCGCTGGCGGTGGCGGTGGCGAGGACAGCAGTACGGGCGCCGACACGCCCACGGCTGCGCCCTGACGCGGTGTGCGGCCGCACGGCAAGCCGCCACATTGCGCTGGACCAGCCCAGCCCAGCCCAGCCCAGGCCATGTCTCGTCTCGTCTCGTTTTTTGCCCTGTTTCGTTTCGAACCGCGTGTCTGTTCTCCTGTTCACCTGTTTACCTGTTTACCGCGTCCTTGCTCATACCCATACCATACTTTGTTTTTTTTTTCGGCGCTTTGGGAGAGGTGTATATACCAAACCGACTCTCTGGATCTACCATGCAGGATGGACGGTATACATAACCAACTGCTCGGAACAAGGGCTTCCTGTCTTTATCGGCGCGATTTTGTTCTTCCATTTCATTCTTCACTTCATTTCTACTGTATACGTTTGTCTACGTGCTTCTTCACGCTTTGGGACATATTTTACTAGAGTTTTGCATTACGCCGCATTTCGTACATTGTCGGTATCAAAGAACCGCAACACAAAACCACGACAGTCCTTCCAGATACAATCTCGAAAATTCGTTTCACGCGTCATACCCCTAGTTCGTCATGGCGAGGTACACTGGAGCTACTCCCGTCCCCCGGGCTGTTCTTTGAAACTGATTTATTTGATTCCTCCGAAACGTGTGCCCCAGATCTATGGTATCTGTGTAGATGGTTGGATCGAGATGGAGATCGAGGCCAGCCTACATCTTGGAGTACTTCTTAAAGGCAGCCAGCAGGCCGCCGGTCGAGGAGTCGTGGCCGGTGCCGGTGCCCTCCTCGCTAATCTCCTTGAGAATCTTCTTGGCCAGGACCTTGCCCAGCTCAACACCCCACTGGTCAAACGAGTTGATGTCCCAGATGGCGCCCTCGGTAAAGGTGACGTGCTCGTAGTAGGCAATCAGCGCACCCAGCTCGGCCGGGCCAATGTGGCCACCGACGAGGATGCTGGTGGTGGGGCGGTTGCCGAGGAAGACCTTGTGGGGCACGAGCTCCTCGGAGACGCCGCCCTCGGCGCGGACCTCGTCGGCGGTCTTGCCGACCATGAGGGCCTCGGCCTGGGCCAGGTAGTTGGAGGCCAGCATCTTCTGGTGGACGTTGTCAGCCAGGGGGTTGTGCGACTGGGCGGCCAGGATGAAGTCGGTGGGGATCAGCTTGGTGCCCTGGTGGACTAGCTGGAAGAAGGAGTGCTGCGCGTTGGTGCAGGGCTCGCCAAAGAGGATGGCGCCGGTCGTGTACGTGGCCGAGGAGCCGTCCGAGGTGACGGTCTTGCCGTTGGACTCCATGGACAGCTGCTGGAGGTAGGCAGGGAAGCGGTGCAGGTACTGGTCGAAGCTGGGACAAGTCAAACGTTAGCCATTGCACGTCACATTGCACGTCACGCGCCACCACGTCGCAAAGGAGGCTGCTGGTGCTGCTGGTGCAGATTGGACATACGGAGCAACAAGGTGGGTCTGGGCGTTGTAAAAGTCCGAGTACCAGACGCTCAAAACACCGGCCAGCAGGGGAATGTTCTGGTCCAGGGGCGTCTCGCGGAAGTGCTTGTCCATCTCGTGGGCACCAGCCAAGAACTTGTAAAAGTTGTCGTAGCCGACGTAGAGGGCAACCGACAGGCCAATGGCGCTCCAGACGGAGTAGCGGCCGCCGACCCACGACTCGAAGCCAAACATGTTCTTCTTGTCGATGCCAAACTTGGTGACCTCGGTCTCGTTGGTGGACAGAGCAACGAAATGCTTGGCAATGTCGCCCTTGCCGCCCGTCTTTTCGAGGAACCAGCTCTTGGCCGTGTTGGCGTTGGTGGTGGTCTCGGCGGTGGTGAAGGTCTTGGAGGCGATCAGGAACAGGGTGGTCTCGGGGTCGGACGCGGCGAGGGCCTCGGCCATGTGGGTGCCGTCAATGTTGGAGACAAAGTGCAGGGTGGTGTCGGAAGCGCCGTAGTGCTTCAGGGCCTCGGTGACCATGACGGGGCCGCTGCAGGCTGTTAGAACGCGTCACCGGTCCTGGGCTCACTTTGTGGCGGACAGGGGAGGGGGACAAGAGACGTACAGATCGGAGCCGCCAATGCCGACGTTGACAATGTTGGTCAGTTTCTTGCCGGTGAAGCCCTTCCAGGCGCCGCTGCGGACCTCCTCGCTAAACTCCTTCATGTGCTCCAGCACGTCGTTGACACCGCCGGGGGTCTTGACGACATCGACACCGTCAACGGTCATGGTCCAGGGCTCGGGGCCGACGTTGCGCAGAGCGGTGTGGTAGACGGCACGGTTTTCGGTGAAGTTGATCTTCTCGCCCTTGAACATGCTCTCGCGCTTGTCCTCGACCTTGGCCTCGCTGGCCAGCTTCAGCAGCAGAGCCACGGTCTCCTCGGTCAAGAAGTTCTTGCTGAAGTCGAACAGGATGTCGGTCGCGGCGCCATCGCTGGCAATGTCGGCCGGCAGCGTAAAGACGCGGGTGAACTTGTCGAAGCGCTTGGGGTCCTTGGCAAAGGCATCCTTGAGCACAAAGGACTCGCCGACGGTGTTGCGGTGCTTCTGGAGCTCGGCCCAGGCGGGCAAAGAGCTGGTCTGAGCATGGTGAATGTGAGGTGGGGGGGATTTGGTGACGAGGAAGAAGTGACAGAAGCTGAAGTGAGACAAGCAAAGCGCTGATGTTAGCGACTGGCCAGAGAGAAGAATGAAAAAAAGAAGAAGAAACAGAAAGAAGACTAAAGGCATGCAACAGAGTCTAAATAGGAGCAAGAGCAAGAGCAAATGCAAATGCAAATTCGCAGACGCCGGCCCACTGATAAGTATGGACACTTGCCCCGCAGTCCACGTTCCAGTGCATCCGCCACGGAGCTGTGCGTTGCTAGCCGTCGCAGTCTGGGCCGCACGATGCTGCCAGCAGCAGCCCTGTTCTCCACTCGCGGCCAGTCTCTCACCCCACCAGCATAAACGACAAACGATGCGTTGGAGCCGAGCCAAAAAGCGTCTGCGACAAAGCCCGTCACGGCGACCACGACCCGGCAGGCTAAGCAATAAGAAACGCGAGGCTGGACAGCAAGAGTGCAAAGAATGCAAAGTTTAGGCAGAAGAACAGGCACGGGAAGCAACGAGCATGACGAAATGCTCCGGAGCTCGTTTCAGCGCGCGACGGTCCCACGTAACTAACCTTGAGGTTTGGAGAGCGTCGAATGCGGGGATCAACGGACTGGTTGGTCGAGTCGAGCAGGAGAGGGGCTGAAGCAGCTGTTATTAGCTAGTGGTGGAAAGCTGGAAGGTTGAAGGCGGGTAATTGATTGAAGCTTTGGAAAGACCAAGAAGGGAGCTGAAAAACAGAAAAACAGAAAAGCAGAGCAGAGAGCGAACAAAAACAGCGAGAGGTCCGAAGTCCGGGTGGGTGTCGTTAATCTCCACCACGCGTTAGCAGTTGTTGCGTACTCGTATTGCTGTACGAGTATGTTTGGCAGACGGACACAATGGCCGTCGTTGGGCGGTGTTTTCGCTTGGTTTTGCGAGCGGCGAGGAGCACCACCACCAGCACCAACACAACTTGGGCGCCACCACCCACCTATGACCGCATCCATTGGCCAGGCGTGGAGAACTTGGTGAGCAGGCCAGGCCGTCCCGGCCCATGTGCTGACGAGCTCTGTTGCAGTTCTCGTGGGTTGCTCCGTCGTGTGATCTGCCCTTCGGCCCCTCTTCTTCTTGAGCTCCAAGCCAAAGGACCTGCGCCATTCGCAAAAGTAGACAGATGGCGGTGTTGGGAAGGCAAACAAAAGAAATAAACCAGAAGAAACAAAGGCACTTACAAGACAGCAGGCCGCTGTGAATGGGGTCGACACGAGTGGTGCTTTCGAGGACGCAAGGATGCAAAGTGAGGCTTTTCGGGAAGAGGAGGAAAAGAGAGCAGAAGACGCGGAAAAATATGCGAAAATGTGTAGAAAAGGAGACGCCCGTGAGAACAAAAGCTGCTGGGGAAGGCGTCTGTTTATGAGGGCGTCGGGCGGTCGCTCTTTCCCTTCTTGAACGCTCCTGACTACACTATTTATAAGAGCTTTTCAATGTTTACAGCGCACGACCTGACGAAACGGCCAGAACCTGCAGCGGCCGGGCGTGGGATGGATGCGACCCGACGGCCAAGCAGATAGCGAAGCCGGGAGGAAAGACACGAGACGAGGCAAACAGCGCGCAATTCCTCGCAGCAAGCATCTGGTCCATGGCTTCCGGCGTTCCTTGCACCCAAAACGGGGCTCCTAGTCAGCGGAATTGGCGATGCTTGGCGCTGGTACCGTACTGAGTGGGGGTCCTTGCGAAGAAGGAGCTACCGAGCTCGTGTCCGTGGCCGGACGTATTTGTCCTTGTGCTGCCAAACACTGTCCGGCAAGCGCGAGGAACAGCAGGAACAACCCGCGCAAAGGCGGGGAGCCAGAGACATGGAGGGGCATAGGCTAGTGAGAATAGCACAAGACGTGCCAAATGCCCTCCTGTCTCTCTACATACACGTCGAGCTCCGTCCCAGGCGCCGCCCCACCTTTTCAGTGTCGTTCATCGCCAAAGGAAAGGGCTGGAAACGGAAGGCAGCACCAAAACGGCAGTCGAGCCCCTCTTTTCTTCTTGCCGAGTCACGCCCCACTATTTGGGTGAATGGTGAATGGCCTGGAATTTTCCCGCAAGTCGGAGGAAGGCGTCAGATGCCGCCGACCGATTCTTTGAAGCTTGGCAGAGCGTTGACGACGGCGAGGGCGAGGGCTCAGAAAGAAGAGAGAGAGGAGGGGAGAGGGAAAAGGGAGAGGGAAAAGGGAGAGGGAAAAAAAGAGAAAAGAAAAAAGAGAAAAAAGAGAAAAAAAAGAGAAAAAAGAGAAAGAAGAAAGATGGCCGTGCAACATCGAGAAGAAAAGGTGTGGTGGGAGCCGCGAGAAACGAGGCAGACATCCGTCGGCAGCTACGGAAACGAGGGACGAGCTGCGAGATGCTGAGTCAACAACGTGTGCTCTGAGAAAGGGCTGACAAACGGGACCCGACACCAGTACCACGTCAACATGCGACGACCATTCTGACATACAAACTACGGACCAGACCGGCTCCGATACGGCCCTGCATCCTCTGGCACGAGGCGGCTGCGTTGCCACGGTCCAAGCACAGGGACTGGCCATTGTCACAGTTACGTTGCGGGCACACTCGTCAACACAGCGTCATTTTCTTGCCGTTTCTGTACTGCGTTTGTGTTTTTCCTCTATGGGGGTGCACCTGTGTTGTATGTTACGAAGCGTGGTGTTTTGAAGTTGGAACGAGTCGGCCAGAATGAATAGAACATGTACGACGTACGATACAACACAGACGGCATGACAGTCCAGCCGTCCTCTCTATTGCGTCAGACGAGACGCTGTGGCAAGTGGTGACGAATGTCTGTCAGGAACGCGAAAGCATCACATGTTGCATTGATTCAAGGCCTAGTCGACAGGGCAGTGTGGCATCATAGTGGGCCAAAACAGGAACCCAAAAGACCAGACAATGCAGTGAGCAGCAGCTGGCCGCTGCCTGTCGACCAGCCGCGTCTTGTTGGGCATTCATCGTCCTCGATACAAAATACAAATCCCCGTGTCATACGACTGTGAAGCACCAGAGAAAGCCAAAACATTCCATTGACAATGTCGTCGACATGCAGGCGAAGAAGATGACAATGACGAAAGCGAGCGGCAAGAAACCAATAGAGTATCAAAACAATGACAAAGACCAATATGGCAAGCAAGATGCAGACTGCAGAGTGCAGACTGCACAATGCAACAGGCAAAAGCAGAATGCAACAGGCAGAAGCAAAAGAAGCGACCAGCTGCTCCGTCGCGCCACGCGCCTATCGGTTGTCCGGATGCTGCCGACAAACGACGGGTCCCGCACACTGCCGCCCGCATCGCCAGGCCGGCAATCGGCCGGTTGTAGGAGAAGCCCTCGAACTGGTACTGCATGGTCTGGGACAGGGGCTGGTCCTCGACAAAGGAGTCGAGGGCGCCTCGTTGGTGAAGATGGGGTCAAAGTTGTCCGTGTCGCGTGCATCGGTCTGTAGAGGAGAGGAGGTTAGTCGTGAGAGGGAGTAGGAAGGGAAAGGGGACGGGAAGGGACACGGGAAGGAATCGGACGCACCACGCTCGGCTTAAAAGCCGGCTCGTACTTGCGCTGCAGCAGCTTGCGCCAGTCAATGGCGTCAAGAAGCGGTGCGCTTTAATCTCGGCCGAGCGTTGGCGCCCAGGCGCTCGCCGGGTTGCGGTTGAGCAGCTTGGTGAGCAGGTCCTTGGCGGCGGGCGGCACAATGTCGGTGCCGGGAAAGTAGAGCGGCTCCGACAGAATCTTGCGGTACATCTCGTTGGTGTTCTCGTGGTAAAAGGGCGGCAGGCCGTCAGCATCTCGTACAGCAGCACGCCGAGCGTCCACCAGTCGACCGTCTTGTTGTAGCCTGGCCATGAGCAGCTCGGGCGCCAGGTACTCGGCGTGCGCAGAACGTGTTGGTGCGGTCTTCGTCCTTCATGTCCAGCTTGCACAGGCCAAAGTCGCAGAGGGCAATGTGGCCCTGGTAGTCCAGCAGAATGTTCTCGGGCTTCAGGTCGCGGTAGATGACGTTGAAGCCGTGCAGACACTCGAGCGCGCACAGCAGCTCGGCCGTGTAGAGCGCGCGCGGTTGATGTCGAAGCGCTGCTCTTTTGCAGGTGGTGGAACAGCTCGCCGCCGTTGACAAAGGCCAGCACAAAGTACAGCTTCTCGGGCGACTGGAAGGTGAACTTGAGCGGCACGATAAAGGGTTGTTGATCTGGGCCAGCACCGACCGTTCGGCCAGCGTGTGGGCCACCTCGGACGCGAGATGATGTGGGCCTTGCGGAGATGGTCTTGAGCGCGTAGATGCGCCGCGTGTCCTTCTTGCACACCTGCATGACCTTGCGAAACTGCCTTGCCGACGACCTTGAGGAGGTCAAAGTCGTCAATGGTCAGCTTGCCGGCCCGGTTCTCCACGTAGGTCACGCCAATCTTGAGACGGCCCTGCCCGTACTGCACGTCGGCCCAGTCCACGCCGCTGAAGCCCGCCGCCTTCTCGCGCGCCGCGTGCTCGGCGCGGCCTTTTCGCGGTCCTTCTTGCTGAGCTTGGGGTCCTCGACGTACGGCTGGCTCTGCTCGAAGCGGGGGTTGATGCGCGTGACGCCGAGGAAGATGTCCTGGCTGCGGCCCGAGCCGGGGGGCGCGTTGGGTTGCGCAGATAGAGGTGGACGGCGAGCTCGGTCACGCGGACACATCAAATTGTACTGGGTGTTGTCGCCGGCCACAGGGGTTTTCGGGCGTGCCCTCGACGGAGTTGACAAAGATCTGCATGCGGTCAAAGTCGAGGAGGCGTACGGCATGTACTTGCCCGAGACACGGCCGTGGTTGGTGGGATGCTGCCGAAGCCCTGCCTGCAGACGTCTGCGGCCGGCTGGAGCCATTTTGAAGCCTCCGGCGGGGCGCTGCGACGAGCTGGGGCGGATGGAGCCAGCGACCATGTTGGAGAGGAATTGCTCGAGGATAGGGAGGACTGGTGCTGGGGGTGAAGACGTTGCGGTGCTGCTCCGCAGGGCAAAGCCTGGCCTCGTGAAGGGTGACGACGAGAATGCCGGGTTTTGGCGGCTTGATGACATCGGTTTGACTGAGTGCCTCGGAGGCGGCTGCGAGGAGGCGTGAGTACGCGTGGTAAAAGGAGAAGGAAAAGAGAAAAAAAGACACGAGAAAAAGAGAGGACGCTCGCGCTGCAGTGGGCTCAGCTTACCAATATTGCTGGACGGGGGCGTCGGGGTGCTCGAGGTGGCCGCTGGCGGAGCAGCAGCCTTCTCTTCCTTCTCGGGCGCAATGGTGGACGTGGATGTCGACCGCGAGAAGCCGGTCAGAGGGCCCAGATGGGTCTCCTTTAGCTCTGGTGAGGTCGTGGTTAGCAATGAGGCGGTCTGGTCCAACTTGTTGCGTTTAGCAGCCCGGGGCTCCGATATGTCCGGCACGTTCGGAGCGTGTTGACCCGGACCGACACTCGAGCCCGTCCCTTCTCAAGGATCCATGCTGATTGCTGTGGGAGAGACCAGGGCCGTCTGGGCGGTGTCTTACTCTTTGTCAGTTTCCACGTCGACATGTTTGCCAAACGGTGTCTGAGGTGGGGAGGTGGGAGGGGTGTTTGGTTTGGCCAACGACCGAGGGTTCGCTGCAGACTGCTGTCTGGACAAGGTACGGCCGACAGATGCGAAGCCGAAGAGTCGTCGAGGAGCGATCGTGACGGCCGCGGACAGTCGATGCTCGAGGAGGGCGGTCAAAAGATTGGATTGTCGAGTGCGGAAACCGAGGAGGAGGGTGTGAGAGAAAGGCGGAGAGCGTTGGCGGGACTGGATTGGAGAGGAAAAGGGCCGAGTTACAGATAGCAACGCTGCAAACAAAGGCGCGCAGAGTGGCAGAACGTCGAGAATCAGGCGCTGCCAGCGGACGTGTCGAAGTCGTGATCGAGAAGTGGACGTGGGAGAGAGAGAAGCAAAGGATGCGAAACAGGGAGAATGGGACCAGAGGCACGGATATGGGAGACGGTGATGGAGGCAGAGAACCTCAGAGGGTCCCTTGTCGACGAAATCGAATTCTAAGCAAGCTGTAATCAATTTAGCGCACGGTGCAGTGCCTGGGAACAGAATAGAGTGCCGACAGCGCCTTTAAAGCGTCGTAGCGTCGTGGTCGGGCGACTGGGAGGCTGAGACGGGGCGGGTTCCAGCAACGATTACGACGGCTGTGTTGGACAGTGGACGTGTTGAGCGGCTGGACTGCTGGACCGATAGAGCATACGCTAACTCAGTACTCGTAGTCGCTAGGGCGCAGCGTGCCGCATTGCGTAGGGGGCAACAGTCGTAAACGGTGCGGCGGCAAACAGTCGCTAAAGGCTGCTGGACGAATTAGGCGCACAGTAACCTGCACTGTCTGCACAGTACATAGTACCGCGTTCTATCGTCTATCGTCATCCCCGATATCTTCTGAAACTGCACGCCAATCGCTCCGTTCTCTGATTGCAACGCAGCAGGTGGTGACCGTGACACTTGGGAGTTCTCGCAGGCAGTGTACTTTCGAGACGTTTGAGTGACTTGCCAGTCGCAACAGACATCAAGCGCCTGTATCGTGCTGAATGGAGGTCTGAATCCTTCAGGGCTTCCAACGTTGGGATAGGGGTAGAAAATAGGGGCTCGGGGTGGGCCAAAGGGACCCTTTCTGGTCGGGTGCAGCTGGCTGAGTGAATGACCGTCGTGTTCTGGGGAGCATTCGCCGTGCACCTTTGGGCTTCCGCAATCCAGGGCATTCAATGCAATTCAGGCATATCTACAAAGTACCAAGGTAGCTTGACGATCGTCGCGGCGATGCAATGACATCTTGTAGCGATACGGGACCCTGAAGATGGGCAGTCCAAAGAGAGTCACGTGCGCGTCCCGACTCCTGGGAGCACAGTGCGCAGCCAAACCGACTCGGATACACCACATACGGAGCATCACGACTCCCCGAGCACTTTGAGGCCGTCGGATCCTGGATCGACTCTCCATGTCTGCACGAGGACTCTGCGGCTCGTAAAGCGGACAAGACAAAGGCACCTCGGCGGAGTCCTACGTGGCCGTGCTGGAAGAAACTCGTATCGCTGTCCATGGAGCAGAATGTCCTTTGTCCTCCGTATTCGTGCCCCGGCGATCTGCACAGCCTTCCTGTCCCTCAGAGGCGAATCCCTGGACACAAGCACGGGAACACCCACACCAGCCAGACCGCCCAAGCGGCTGGACTGCCCTGTCGCCCAACACGGCTCTACGACGTGCCTCCTCGTAACGTCGCCGAGCGAGGCGCAATGGCGCCCATGTTCGGGGAAGCCGGGCGCTGGGCGCCGGTCGCCAGTGGCGGGTGCAGCCCTCTTGGGTACAGGTGCCTCTCGCCGATTGGCTCGTTGGGGACACCGCGATGCCGCATCACAACAAAAACAGGAACGCCGGCGTCAAACAAGACAGCAGGCACCTCGCGGCGCAGGAAAACAGGGAATGTCGCGGCCTGTCTCTCGTCAGGACCATTCGACATGTCATGTACGTGCGCCGCAGGCGACATACTGAACGGCGCCGAGATGGCTGCGCTTCCCATCACACGCCATGGGGCTCTGCAAGACGGCCAACAGCGACAACAGCAATGCATCGACAGCGGTCGCTTTGCCTAGGAGGACATCGAGTTCATCACAAAGACGCGAGCTGCGAAGAGATGATGCGGCTCGCCGGTGGGAGGCACGGGGACGAAAAGAGAAAGAGCCAAGACGGCAGTTTGCATACAGCCATGCTGGCCAGAGACAGCAGGCAGTCTTGTTGTGACCGGTGCCGTGGCCGGCGTGTGCGCTCCGAGCCATGGCCACGCGCAACGCACCCTTGCACGGTGCCACGCGACTGGTTCTCGAGGGACGACGGAGCACAGCGGCTTCGTCGGACAGTGGCGCCGCAACGTCGGACAGCGTCTCGTCTGCTGCATGATTTGTTCGTATCTGCCCGTATACGCATGCGTGCTTTTCTGCGTCCAACACGCCCTCATACGTGCTCCGTCCTGCCGTACATGCGACGTACAACATCACTGGACGGGTGCCTGTACGTGGAGAGCGCAGCGTCATCAGAAAGAGGTTCGTTGCGAGAGGGGGAGAATTGTCGATGGCGAGTGTTCCGGGCAGGACGTCAAGAAAGGCGAGCAAGCGATGCGGGATGTGGAATGGGCCGCGTTGCATTCTCATCGACGACAGGACAGGCCGGGAGGGGATGGAGGAGGTGCGAAGGTGTAAATGGTGCAGTGCAAAAGGTGAGGTTCACCCTGTGTCCATTTCCCCGTCGTGTTAACGTGTTAACGTGTCAACGTCGCGGGCATCTTGGCGCGTCCTCTCTCGAGCATCTCCAAGTGCTACGACAACTGGAATAAAGGGAGCGTCTCCCTTGGCCGTCTCGGCAGGAGACGCAGACGGATTCTCTTCATAAACACGTCGTGTCGTCGCCTCTTGATGCAGATGCAGAATGGGGCCGCCAAGCAAAGCAAACATGCGTACAAAGAACAAAGTATGTCGTAGATGTTCCCTTTCAATAAAGAGAAGCGCCCCGTGCTTGCCGATCCCGTTTTCCCGTCATCCCATTTTCCAGGGCGCCGGACAGGGGCCTGGCCGCCTGCCAACCTTGCGGGGGGAAAGGGGAGAGGCTCTGCAATGCAAAAAGCCAAAAAGCCAAACCGTCAAAAGTCAAAACATCAAAACGTCAAACAGGGTTGGCAGACCTGGTTTGTCGGCGGCGACTTTGGACGCTGATCATGACCAGCACTGGCTACGACAGGGACGGCGCCCAGGACAGACCTCCCCGCAAAGGGTTCGGTGGTGGAGACGTGCTCGGAGAAGCGTTTACATGTACGAGTGAATACGCGTTCAAGGGCAAGCTGCTGTGCGCGACGCAGCACGGAATGCATGTCGAGGAGGCTGAGCTATTGGGACAAGCAAGTGTCGGCCTTTTAGAGTTTGAGTCTCAGGCATGGTGGTCGACGTGCAACTATCAGTAAGAGACCTGGACGCCCGCGGTGTGCACTGCACTGCACAGAACAACTCTGGCACGGCAATTTTGGCGACCGACGAGAATGCCTTGAATACAATCCGAGGGACGCTTGGCGTGTTGTGTCTCTTGTCGTTGCATATCGCTGCCACGAAACGGCATCCTTCCACTGTGTACTTTGTATGTCAGTCTGGAAACAGACTCGTGCAACTTCGGCGCTGGTCATCCGAGTGGGAATTACACGTTTCTGCTCTCTCTTGTCTTTTTGTCTCCTCTTGTCTCCTCCTGTCTCCTTTGTCTCCTCTTGTCTCCATCCTCGCCTGTTCGCCGTGCTTCGTCTCCCACCTGGCTCGCTTCGTTTCATCTGTTCGTCTGCATACCTGCTTTTTGTGCCCATCAGTCTCCTGTCTCCACGGCTGCCCGCCAAGAAGACAGACTCGGACGCCCAAGTGGTCCATCTGGTGGCCTTTGCAGCCTTTGGCCTATCTGTGCACATGCTGGTCTCAGATCGACGGCACCTGTGCAGACTAGTCCAGGAACCGAAGCCAGCAGCCAGGGGTTGGTGCCAAATAAACGCATGCCAGCCAGTAGCGCGGCGCCATGGAGAGTCTCCTTGCACGGCAGAAACACAAGCAAAAGAGATACAAGATACAAGACAAGATACAAGACAAGATACAAGAAACACAACCTTGAGCTGCAGCAAGCAGCGTGTACCTTCACTTCGTAGGGGGCGTGGGAACGAGAGCAAACGAGAGACAGGCGGCAAATGAAGCTCCTCGCCCTGGGCCAACTCCCTTGGCTCATTTCTGGTCGCTGGTCGCCTTGTTTCAACGGCCGCGCTGGAGCACCGAGCGGGTCCAGGGACTGGATGCCGGCGTGACGCTGCCAAGTCGGGCAGGAGAAGCAAGAGACGCCCCAAAACAAGAGGCAAATGGCTGCATCGCACTCTATCAAGTACGAGTACTTCGTATGCCACCGCGAAGTAGGGCCAGGGCCAGGGTATCTGGCATGTGACTGTCCCTATCGTCTCCTCTCCTCCCCTTCCATCGCCCGTCCCCTGCCGTTGCGGCATCGCTGTGCCGTTCAGCGATCTCCCGTGTAGGTTGCCTCTCTGGCAGCAGGCGAGGAAGGGAGCCGGACAAGGGTACGAAGTAGACAGCCAGCAGCGAGAGCGACAAGGCAGGAAAAGAGGGACTGTGGCGACGAGAGGAGTCCATGCGAGGAGAAGAGACGGAGAGTGGAAAGGCAACAAGGCAGGACCGCAGCGCTGCACCGAGGGAGCATGGCAAATCAAGATGATCTCGACGTCGAGCGCGGAGGCGTATGTTCGTCTCCATGTAATATAACGCGGTCCTCCTCTCTTTGCTGTTTCTGTCGTGCCTCCTTCCTCTTCTGACTTGTCGAGTCCTGCTGTTTATGCGTCTCCTCTTTTTCTCAAGACATTCCTCCTTCTTTCTTCGTCTTGCCTCTCCTTCCTCATTCTCTCTTCTGTCCTTCTGTCCCTCTGTCCGTCTTTCCTTCCGTCGCGCTTTTGTGCCGCTCTTTCCTTCTTCCTTCCTTCCTCTTTCCCTCCTTCTTGTTCTGCTCGTCCTTTTCACACGGCCGTGTCACTCCTTCTCGATTGGGATTCAGCTTATATCTCGACCCACGCCGTCCTGTCGCTCCTTCCGTGTTGTGCTGCTTCTCGCTCCTTCTCGCATCTGTCGTCCTTGACGCTCTCACTCTTTAGACATTACTTCTATATATTTCGCTCTCTCTCATCTCTCCTCTCTCGTCTCTCGTCTCTCGTCTCTCCTCACTCTCAACATCATCCGCGCCCTTCTCTCGCCGTCTCCCATGATACTAGCATACTGCTAATCGCAATGCTGTACAAAACCCTCGCGTGCGCGGCCTTTGTCGGCGGCCTGGCTCTCGAGGCCGCCGCTGGCCCTGTTCCAGCCCCGGACATCGACGTCGATCTTGGCAGCCAGGCACATCAGGTGCTGGACGCCGTGCCGTGGCTCACCATGACGCAAAAGACGCCCACGCCGAGGCTCGTGCTCGTGCGGCCGCTCCAGCTCACAAGCACCATCAGAACCATGCGCGGCCCACGTCAAGGACCTTCCAAGGTGCTGCCCGGCGGCGTCTTCCACCCAACCAACAAGGGCGCCGGGTCGTCCCCACCGTCCTCGCCACCGACACGCCAAAACGGCCGCCGTGTGGTCCGGACACGCACATTATGCACGAGCGCCAGCCCCATACGTGGGCCCGTCGCTGGGAGCGCACCGAGCGTGCTCCGGCGGACGCCATGCTGCCATGCGTATCGGCCTCAAGCAGCGCAACGTCGACGACGGCAGCGCCCATGCCCGGCTGATGGCCATGGCCGACCGACGTCGCCCAGCTACGGCAAGCACATGACATCCCGGGAGGTCGTCGACTTCTTTGCGCCTGAGCGGGACACTGTCGAGGCGGTCGTGGGCTGGCTGACGTCGTCGGGCATCCACATTGACCGCGTCTCGCAGTCGGCCAACCGGCAGTGGATCCAGTTTGACGCCACCGTGGCCGAGGCCGAGCAGCTGCTGCTGGCCGAGTACCACGTCTACGAGCACAGCGAGACGCAGACGCGCGATGTGGCCGCCGAGCACTACCACGTGCCCCGCTCTGTGCAGGAGCACATTGACTACGTCATTCCCGGCATCCGTCTGCGGCACGATGTCGAGACCGCCCGCAAGCAGCGTCGCCGCCGGGACGCGGCCTTGAACACAGAGACTGCATTGGCATCCGAGTCGGACTCGGTGGACCGCCGTCGCCGGATCAAAGCGATGCATACTGACCCATCCTACCTCAACAGCGGCATCTCGGCCGACAAGGACACCCTTGGCCCCACGCATTCTACCGACTTCACGCTAAACAGCCCGCCGCCCATGAACAGCACCAACTGCTACCTCTACGTGACGCCGGACTGCATCCGGAGTAAGCCCAGAACCAGACCCGACGTTGGGAAACGGCACAGACGGGCTGCACAGACTGCTAACTCCTTTTAGAACAGTACGGCATTCCCAACGGGACCAGGGCCACGCTGGCAATGAGCTCGGCATCTTCGAGGCCCTCAACCAGCACTATAGCAAGTCGGACCTGGACGACTATTTCGAGGTCGTGTCGCCAGACATCCCAAGGGAACGTACCCGGAAAACGCCTCATCGACGGCGCAACCGCCGCCACCACCCCGGCCTGGCCGGCGGGGAGCCGAGCTCGACTTCCAGGCCGCCATGCCGCTGATCTACCCGCAAAAGGCAGTCCTCTACCAGGTCGACGACGAGCGCATCCAGAAGAACATGACGATGGGCAACACGCCGTACATTGGCTTCTGGAACACCTTCTTTGACGCCATTGACGGCTCATACTGCACCTTCAGCGCGTTTGGCGAGACGGGCAACTGCGTCAAGCCCGAGTGCATGGACCCCAGTACCGGACCCCTCCCCGGCGGCTACAACGGCACTCTGCAGTGCGGTGTCTACGAGCCCACCAACGTCATCAGCATCAGCTACGGCGGCGGCGAGGCGGACCTGCCGGCGTACTACTGGAAGCGGCAGTGCACGGAGATTCTCAAGCTCGGGCTCCAGGGCGTGACGGTCGTCATCTCGTCGGGCGACGACGGTGTGGCGTCGGGCGCGTACGACGGCGGCAACTACGACGGCTGTGGCGGCACGGGCCAGATCTTCTATCCGTCGAGCGAGGCAACCTGCCCCTACGTTCTGGCTGTCGGCGGCACCGAGTTTGACCTGGCCGAGCCCCTGACGCCGCCGCCAGCGACCAACAACCGAACCGGCAACTACACGCGCCCTCGAGCACGGCGTCGGCGCATGTGCCCAAGTTGACGGAGCGGGCCACGTCGCGCTTCGGCTCGGGCGGTGGCTTCAGCAACTACTTTTCGCAGCCGGCGTACCAGGCGCTCTCCGTGGCCATGTACTTTGACCAGGTGGACCTCGACTTTACCGGCTACCTGGACATGGGCAACGGCAGCTTTAGCGGGGCTGGCGACGGAGTGTACCACGTTGGCGGCCGCGGCTACCCCGACGTCTCGGCCATTGGCGACCATTTTGTGACGGTCCTGAACGGCGCTTGGGCCACCATCGGCGGCACGTCACTGGCGGCGCCCGTGTGGGCGTCTGTGCTGACGCTGGTCAACGAAGAGCGCCTGGCGCAGGGCAAGTCGACGGTTGGCTTTGTCAACCCGTCCTGTACCAGAACCCCGAGGTGTTCCACGACATCACGTCCGGGTCCAACCCGGGCTGCGGCACAAACGGCTTCCCGGCGGCCAAGGGCTGGGACCCGGTGACCGGCTTGGGATCGCCCGATTACCCGAAGCTGCTGGAGCTGTTCAAGCGCCTGCCTTGAGGGAGGGCGGCGTGGAGCGCCATCTTGTACATATGCTAGATGTCTGTTGTTTTTGCGCTCTCTTTCTTTGTTGTTTTGGCGCTCTCTCTTCTTCCTTTCTGCTCTTTTCTTTCCTTCTTTCCTTCTTTCTCTCTTATTCCTGTCTCTGACTTTTTCTCTTCGTATTTCTCCCCTGTTCTCTTCAGGTCGCTCATTTCCTATACCTTTGTCTCTTCATGTCGTTCCATCTTGTTTCCCATCTTCTCTTCTCTTGTTACGCTGCGTCCACGGACGGCATCGAGACAGTTTACCATATTACTGGCGGGCTTTTCATACAATACAATCTTTTCAGGACGATCAGAGATTAAAAGGGTGTTTCTTGTTTGCTTGATCGTAACGGGTCATTATGGCGCAACAGGCAAGAACAACAAGCAAAAGAATAAAAGAACAAGTACAGAGTACGGCAGACAGACGGTGGACGTTCGACACGCAGGGAGGGGGGGGGGTGAAGGGTGGGGCTGGAAGAATCGGAAAGGAATGGGACGGCCCCAACCCGTCAGACGGGCCGAACCAACAGACAACCACGATATGGTTGCGACTGGGTACCTGCGGCATGGATGCAGCATGCACAGGCATCCAGCGGCATCCAGCGGCAGCCGTTGGCGGCTGTCTGCCTGGTCTGTTGGTCGTCCTTTGGCCCCCAACCCCAGCCCAAGCTAAGCTAAGCGGCCGCTGCCTGTCTTCGCAGCGCCAGCCCCGTCACGGCCGCGCCGTCGCCTGCACCCACAGCTCCTTTTGCAGAAACAGATTGTGGTTCACCATGGACAGCGGGCGCAGCGGGTAGATGAGCTGCAGCTCGAACCGCCGCATCGTCTCCACCAGCGTCTGTTGAGCTCCAAAAAGGCCAGCGACTTGCCCGCACACGCCCACCGCCCGTGCCCAAAGATGAGGTCCACCGTGCGGCGCATGTTTGCGATGCGCTCCAGCTCTCTGCTGTTGTCCTCGCTGTTGTCCTCGCTGCGCTCGGGCAGCCACCGTTCCGGGCGAAACACGTCCGCGTCCTCTCCAAACACGTCTGGGCGCCGCGTCAGCGCCCAGATGCTGGGCGCCATGCGCGTGCCCCCGGGCACGAACCGCCCGTCGGGCAGCGTGTCCCCCTGCGGCGGCACCTCCTTAAAGGGCAGGCCGACAAAGGGCGGGTGCATGCGCAGCCCCTCCAGAACGACGGCCTGCAGGTACGGCAGCGTCTCGGCGGCGGCGTTGGGCACAATGTGGTCGTCGGGCAGGCCGGCAAAGCGGGCGTCGACCTCTGCGCGCAGGCGGGCGTGCACGCGCGGCGTGACCATGATGTACAGCAGGGTCATGCGGAGGGCGGTGGCGGTGGTGTCGAGCGGCAATGATCTGGAAGAGGGCCTCGGTCTCGCACTCGCGCTGGGAGAGGCCGTTGCGGACAAAGGCGCCCTGGTGGTCGGCCGTGTCAGCAACGCGCGAAGCAGCGCCGGGGCGCACGGCGGGTGGGGGGAACAAACTTACGAGCATGTCGCGGCGGTCTTTGGCGTCTGGGGCGAAGCGTTCGGCGACAATGTTGCGTGCGACACTGGACTGTGAGCGAGGAAGAGGTGGGGGACAAGAGGAGAGAAGAGGAGAGGATAGGAGAAAAGAGGAGAGGAGAGGAGAGGAAGAAAAGAGAAAGGAAACAAAAAACACAAAAACAAAAACAACTCACCCCATCATGCGGCCGATGCCGCCCTTGTCGGTGACTTTGGGCCCGCCCAGCTTGAGCACAAAAGGCGAGGTGACGAGGCGGTTGAGAAAGGGCACCTCGCTGCTCATCTGCATGACGGGCGCAATCTGCAGGATGCTCTGCAGGTAGCCGTGGACGTCCTCCTCCGTCTCCAAGAAGCCAAAGGCCGAGCCAAAGGCCACCTTGGTGATGCTGTCCAGGGTAAAGTACTGGGCCAGCACGGCCAGGTCCATGGGCTTGCGCGTGGCCACGTAGCGCGTGCGCACGACGTCGACAAACTGCCGCAGCACGGCATCCACCTCGGCCTCGAGCGCCGGGTTCTCGCGGCCGGCATACGCCGCGGCCGTGCGGCCCTTGAGCCGGTCGTGGGCGGCGTCGTCGCGCAGGGAAAACATGCTGTGCTCGTAAGGGTCCAGGCGGTTGGGGTTGTACCAGTCGGAGCGCCGGTACTGCGGCTGGCGGGTGGCGGACAGGCGGCGGACCAGGGCGGGATCGCTGGTCAGCAGCTCGTTGGGGCCGATGCGCACGACGTCGCCGTACCGCAGCGTGGCCTGCTTGTAGTAGATCTCCCACATGCGGCCGCTGAGGGCGGTCGTGGCCATCCAGGCGTAGGAAAAGGAGGCGACGCGGGGGCCCGGGAAGGCGCGCAGCCGGCGGGCGGCGGCGACGGCCGTCAGGACATAGTAGAGGACGGCGGCGGCGACGAGGCCCAGGAACACGGCCAGGGGGGAGGCGGAGGCGGAGGCGGAGGCGGAGGCGAAGAGCGCCATCCGGAAGAGGCCAGAGATTGGCCGGGCTCCAAGGGTTGGGTTCTTGGGTTTTGGGCTCTTGGCTTCTTGTGTTCTTGTGTTCTTGGGTTCTTGGGTCTGTTGGCCAGGAGCGAGGTACAACGACGACGACGACGACGATGCTGGACGACCAAGTGCGTTGGCGCGCCGAGTCGAGATACAATCAGCAAACCCAAAGCAAAGGAAAGCGAGACAGCGTCGGGCGAGACAAAACAGCAACGCAGCAGGTCACAAAGCAGTAGAACAAGAGACGGGCGGGAGAGAGGCAAGACGAGAAGACGAGAAGACGAGAAGACGAGAAGACGAAAAGACGAGAAGATCGACGCCCTGCGCAATGTGTGAGCATGATGTAGATAAAGGGGGCCAGGGCCGGCCGATATTCTGGGTCGTCCTGCTGACCTGGTCTGGTCTGGTCTGGTTTGGCTCGAGACGGGTGAGCAGTGAGGATGGAGGAGACACGAGAGGGTGAGCGACCAGTGGCTGCAGACAAGAGGCCCACCCGCGCGCAGAAGAAGCAAGACAACCTTGAGGACGGCGGGCCTTCTGTACAAAGTAATCACTTTCCTTTCTCGCTCCTCTCCTTTCTTCCCACCCGGTTGTCTTTGGAGCAGGATGAGATCAGGGCGTTGTCTGGGACGAGACAGCCAACCCTGCTGTCCTGCTGTCCTGCTTTTGCGTTCTGCGAGTTATGCTCCCGTTGCTCAAACGTCCGTTGTGCTCTCTTTCTGTACCAGTTTCCCACCTGTCCTCCTCGTTGCCCTTTCGTGGCTAGCGCAGCATGGTCCATGCTTGTCAGAGGGACTTTAAGAAGCAAAGTATTACAGACAGAAGTACGAGTACTGACGAGTTCTTGCGAGTGAGGGTGGGTGCTTTTGGGGCTCTCTGGTGGCTCTGTTGCTCTGTTGCTCTGTTGCTCTTGTCCCTTTTCTCTTGTCTCGTTTCTCGTTTCTCTTTTCTTTTTCTACTTCGCTCTTCTCCTGCCCCATTGCTACAAGGCCCCGTTTGTGTACTCTGTAGACGGTTGACGGATGCGACGAGGAAACACAGAGTAAGACACAACGACGACAAACGAAAGAAGACAGAGACGGGTGAGACTCAGTCGCGCTCCATCACGACGACTGCACGGAACGTTGGCACGCGCAAAGTCCTTTAAATACGAGTGTACTGCGATCACGGCGTTGCGTTTCGCCGGACGTCGCGAGATACGGTCCGGTACGTCGGACAGAACGTCCCGTCCATCGTGCCATGCCTGTGTGAGCTGCTTTCTTTTCTCGGTCCTTTCTTTTTCTCTCCTCTATCCTTTCTTTTCTCGGTCCTTTCTTCTTCTCTCCTCTTTCCTCTTCCCTCTGCCCTGTTTCTTTCCTTCTTCCCCTCTTCATTCCGATGGGCCATGGTTTCCCCAGGGTTGCACTCGACGATCCGAAATCGCCCCCGAAACAAGAACCCAGAGGCGAGCCAAGACGGTCGAGTCGATTGGCGAGACGCGGCCATCGCCCGTGAGCCGGGGGCCTTGTTACAAAGGCAAACCATGCTCGGTTTCGGTGGAGTGTGACAGGGAGCAGCTTTGTGGAAGGGGAACGGGGAACACGGAGAGGTCCATATCTCATCCACAGAAAACCCTGTGGATACGGCATGGGCCAACGAAAAGAAAGAATCATGGTCCATGACCAATGACCAATGGCCAACGGCCAATGAATCCAGAACAAGGAGCCCTTGATCAGAGACAAGAGCCAACAAAGCGACAAGAGGGGACGAAACGGGACAAAGGCCGAACAATGGAACCGCCACATAAGAGCGGGCAGCGGGCACAAGCGAGAGGCACCGCACCCATGGCGCCAGCCCAACAAGGTAAAGACGTGCATTTGGGGAGGTCCTGGGGTCTGACCGGTCTTGGTGGGCCCGAGGGGGGGGGGGGGTGAAGGGGAAAAGGAAAAGGAAAAGGGACGGTCGACGAGCCAGACTAGGCCAACGGGCTACGAGAGAACAAGTGATGAACGCAGAGTGAAGCAGAGAGAAGGTCCCTCTGTTGGCCGTTTGGCGTCTGGCGTGGGCGGATTCGATAGCGCCCTGTATGTCCTGGCCGGCCATCCTCGTAACGGTTAGCTGTCGGTGGAGGGCCGAAGGGACGCAAAAGAGGCGCAGAAAAGAAGAGAGAAAGGAAATTGATACTTTGTAGAGAGACGCGGCTGCGGAAGAGAGTGACAACGGCACCATGCTGCACTGCATGTCGTAGAGTACCTACCGCAAGGCAACATCCGCCCGCCGTTAACGACAACGTCGTACGATGTCATGTACTCCGTACGGCGTGCATGTACTCGTATGCATATGCACGATGGCTCCAAGTGGTGCTAGCCTGGTCGAGTGCCGACACATTCTGCTGCCGGCCGTGATCGTCTTCTTTGGCCCGACTCGACCTCTCTGGAGACGGGCCCTGTCCGGCGACGTCGCTGTGGCATGTGATTCCTCTTGCGTCGACTGAGCAAGTGCACATAACCTCGCCATCAGAGGCTTGTCCTCCGCGGTCATGGTGACAGTCGTGGAAGTCGATCGAGGGCATGTAGATGACAAATGCGGATGGGTGCATTTGCCTAAATGCAGACGACGCTCCACGATATGATCCTCTGGCATGGTCTGCCTCCCTCGACGCATCTTCTGCTCCCTCACGCATCCTCACGTCCTGGAGCAACACCCTCGACTGCCGCTCTGCTCGCATCACACACGGACAGCATTCAAAACGCCCCAGACAAGACGGGACGGTGCAGCTTTGACCCCTGTCGCTGCACCCTGCACCCCCTCCCCACACGCTCACACTCATCTCACCAACCGGGACTACCAGAGCCCCAGTAACGGCGGAGACCTCGAGCCCACTCTTGACGTCCGGACACTGAGTTCCCCCGACGCGGTCTCTCGTCTCCGTTCTTCTTTCCCTTCATCTTTCCTTTTTCTTCCTTTATCTTTTCTCTTTCTTCTTGTTCCCCCCCTCAATGGAGCAAGTTTGGCCCGTCGCCTCAACATTGGCCCGCGGCCGGCTACCGGGTCGCCGCGCCTTGGCCGCCTGGCTCCCGCTCGCCTACCACCCGCTGCGGCTGGACTGCACGGCGCTCTGACGCACCATCTCGTGCTGCGCGGGCCGTGGCTGGCCGGTGGCGACGGTGGGTGGTGGCCGCCGCCCGAGGTGTGTTGAAGGGCCAGCAGCTCAGCGGCTGTCTCGTTTGCTTGCTTTCTCTCTCATTCACACACCTCGTCTTGACCATCACACTTCCTTCGTTGCCCACCGTCCAGATTCTACTTTTCATTCATATCGCCATCATGACGTCGTATCTGCTCGTAAATCACGTAGGCGATGGACGCAGCGCTCCTTACGAGCACTCAACTCCATGCCCTCTTTGTCCAGCGTACGATTGCAGGAGAGAGCAGAACAAAGACGCTTCCACTCTCACTTGTCTCGTTTCTTTCCACATCACCTCTGACGTCCCAGGATGGATTGGGCCCTGGCCGCCAACAACAGCCCGGACAGCCACTTGCGGCCATTGCTTCTGCTTCCCTTCTTGTCTTCATCCCTTGCGCAGCCGCTTTCGGCATTCCCTTGACCAGTTTGCAAAGCACTTCTCCGTAGAGAGCACCATTTGTGACAGATTGGACTGCAAAGCCGTGAGGATGTTGAAGTGTAGATGCTCGCGAGCCTCACACGACCAGCTCTTCTGGGCATCGTCACCTTCTTCGCCGACACCAGTTGCCATTGCACATCGCGTCATCACCACAATCAGCTGGCTCGGTGCCACCATGCCTCCAAAGCAAGCCAACAACGGCCCACCACCGTACCCGCCGTCTCAACCACCCCCAAACAGAGCCCAGGGCAAGCAGCAGGCTCGTCTGCAGGGGCGACTGCAGAAGGCGACTGCAGAAGCCGACTGACTTGCTGCAGCAGATCCAGCTCCAGCCGCTCCAGCAAGGACGGATGCTGCTCGACCCGCCGCCGCCGCCCCAAAAGAGCCCCATCATCAACCCAGACGGCACGCCCGCCCTCGGCACCGAACTGACCCTCTACGTGCTCGCCCAGCAAGTCTATCTGCTAAGACCTGGCAGCACACCTCAAACGGCTGCGGCCCATCCTCCAGGCCGAGGCCGCCGCCTGCCCGACGGCTACCACAAGACCACGTGCGCTTCTACAGCCCGGCCCTTTAGCCGACGACCCGACGCGCCGCCCGACCTTCCTGATCTTCCGTTGTGCCTTTAAAGACCTTCTTTGCCTCATCCAAGCCGTTATTTATAGTTCCCATACACCGGATACTATTTTTAAGCTGGACAAAGATCCATTGTGCACGAGTGCAAGTGTCTATTGTATTTCTATCGCATTGTGAACTCGACAAGAGCCGCCACGCCAACCTCTGATGGACTTGCATCATCATTTCCTTTCCCTTTCCAATACGTAGCCATGAGACGCCAAAGCACACGTCACAGAATCTACCTTGCATCCATGGAACGTAGGACCTGGCATGACCGTTTTTGACACCAAAGAGCATCGTCCACAATGAAGACGACAAAGGCCGCGAACAATGTGCTCTGTTCGGTCCCCGTTTCTGTGTGAGACGATCACGTACACCCTACACAATGAACAACTTGACACTATACAAGTAGACTGTGCCGCCGACTCGTGCGGGTGACTGTTGCTGACAGCGTACTCGAACGTAGCACGACATCATTATCACAACATTGTTCCCATGGCTTGAACTGTGTAAGCCGTCGAACCTGGGCCGCAAGACGCAAACACCGAATCTGAGGCGAGGAGCGACGAGGGCTAAGAAGGCGCTGGGAGTGTAGATCGACCGTATGGAAGAGCACTGCTGGAGAAGAGGAAAGCAGGAAAACAGGAACACAGCAGCACATAAAAACAAAAGACAGTCCTTATCTCGACAGGATGTGATTGTGTGCATTGCACCGAGGAGTCTTGCATCTACTCGCATGGCACCCAGCAGCCCGTGACGGCCACGGCTTTCAGCTGGTGCAGGGCCGTCGGATTGAATTCGACAGGTCGTTGACAAGTCTGGCATTGCACTACGTTGTCGACTGGTCGTCGTCACATTGCAGAAGAGGCGTGTCGAGTCGACACCGGATAGCTGCATATCCCCTAATTTGCACCTAGCGGGGCTCTGGCCGAACGTCACCAGAACGCGTCAAGCGCGCCTCTATTAACGACACTCGACACCAACGGCAACGACTGACCTCCTTTCTCGTACGGTCTCGCCCATTCGCGCCCATCCGCCGACATCCACGTCCAGACACCCGCCATGGCCTCCCCGTTCCCGCCGGGCCATGGCCTCCCCGCCGAGGTCGCCTTTGTCTGCGAAATGGAACTCGTCACCGTCGTGCCGCGCCAGCGCCTCGACGCCATCCCCTGCTCGGCGGCGCCACGCCGCAGCTGCGGCCGCCACACCGAGCCGTCCTCCTCTGTGGCTCGCCCTGCTGCTCAAGCGGCAGCGCCGGGCCAGCATCCTTGCGCCGCCCTGGCTGCACCCGGCCAGTCTGCGGGAGCTGGTCGTGCTCGAGACGAAGAACCAGACACCCGACGACCCCTCGGCCGAGCGGGACGACCCGCACCACGGAGACGGCGGCGGCTTTGGCGACGACGGCGACGACGGCGAAGAGACACGTGTCAAGTTTGCGCCGCCGCCGCCGCCGCCCGTGCGTGCCGACGGCGCGGGCCATGCGCGGAGGGTCGGTGGCGGTGGCGGTGGCGGTGGCCGAGGACAGGGAGGCGCGCGCGCGTCGCGGGCCGTCACCGGCATGGTCGGCGACCCCATGTTTGGGGCACAGATCCCGCTGTCGCCGCCCTTTTGCCGTCCTGCACGGCCGACGCCCCTGCCGGCTACCTGCCCTACCACTGGTTCGAGGTGGCCGAGATCCTGCTGGCCACGCCCCCGACGACCTGCCGGCCCGGTGGGCGAGGTGCGCGCTCTGCTGCGCGATCTGGCCGAAGCCCGCGCGGCCAAGGTGCGGCACCTGGCCACGGTGGCTGCCGCCGGCTCCATCTCCGGCTCCGGCTCCGACCCCACTGCGCTCCCACCCGCTGGCCAGAAAGCCCGCCCCCGCCATTGTCAATCTGCGCGGCATCGGCGCCATGGAGCTGGCCGAGGCGCGCGGGCTGGTGACGGCCGTGCACGACGGTGTGCGCAGGCTGGGCGCGGCAGCCGAGGCCAGCCGGCGCGACGAAGAGGACTTGATGGCGGTGGTGGTGGCGGTGGCGCCGCTGGTGCCTACGAGGCGAGCGAGCGAGCACGACAGCAACACAGAAGGACAGAAGACGACAGAAAGACGACAGAAGACGACAGCAATACGACAGCAATACGACAGCAATACGACAGCAATACGACAGCAAGACGACGGCAAGACGACAGTATGGAAATCGTGCAATCATTCTATTGGCAAAACTATATACGACTGACACGGCACACGGGACGGTGTCGCCGGCTAATACCTCGCTCGGCTAGGCCCGCCTAGTCAAACACATCCGTGGCGTACCGCTCGTTGCGGATGCGCACAAACCACTCTGCCGTCTCCTCCTCGGTCTCGGGCTTGCCGGCGGCCGCGCATCCCTCCTGGCGCATCCGCAGCAGCGTCTGCTTGACGCCGTCGGCCAGCTGGCGCGAGCCGCACACGTACATGCGCGCGCCCTGCTGCAGAGGCTGACCATGTCCTCGCGGTCGTGGTAGAGGCGGTCCTGGACGTGCTTGCAGCCGCAGGTCTCGCTGCTGTCCGTGTCCCGCGAGTAGGCGCGGTGGACGGTGACGGCGCCCTGGGCCTCCCAGGCGTCGAGCTCGTCCCGGTACAGATCGTCGGCCTTGCCGCGGCAGCCAAAGAAGAGGTGGGCGGGTGCGAGGCGGCGACCGGCGCGCAGGAGGGCGGCGCGCTCCTGGATGAAGCCGCGGAAGGGCGCGAGGCCGGTGCCGGCGGCGATGCACACCACCGGCACATTCTCGGCGTCGTGGGCAGGTGGAAGCTGGCGTGGCTGGGGCGGACGGCGACGTGGATGCGGTCGCCGGGCTGGAGGTTGGACAGGTAGTGGAGGCGACGCCCTCGTGCAGGCGCGTCTCGTCGGCGAGGGCGGGGGCCGACAGGACGGCATAGGACAGCGTGACGTGGCCCGGGTTCCACAGCGGCGACGACGAGATGGAGTACTGGCGGACGCGCATGGGCGGCAGCAGGGTCAAGAAGGTGCTAAACGGCAGGTCGACGGACGGGAAGCGGTCGAGCAGGTCGAGAATGGACACCTTTTTGGCGCTGACCTCGGCCGCGTAGTCGTCGCCGGCGAGGCGCTGCAGGTCCGTCTTGGCCTGGCCCTCGGCCACGTCGGCCAGGGCAAGGATGCTCTGCGGGCGTTAGCACAAGACACAATACAATGATTACAACGCTCGCGAGCATGGCCTAGCTCTGAGAAAAAGCAACTCACCCTCTTGGTGGCCGGCTGGCCCAGCTCGACGTAGGCGCCGAGAACGCCATAGGCCGGCAGCGGCGTGTTGGTCGGCAGGTTTGTCTGTGTCGAGTCCGCGCCGCCGTCCTTGGTGTGCACGGTAATGTGGGCGTCCCACGGCAGGTGGAAGCGGCGCATGGTGCGCACAATGGACGCCTGTCGGTTGAACGGCAGCACGGCCAGGTAGTCGCCCGAGTTGTACGTCATGCCCGTCGGCAGCTGGATCTCGACGTGCATCTTGCGGCCGGACTCGCCGGCGGCGCCCGACAGCGGGTGGGCGGCCACGACGACGGCTTCGCGCACGTCCTGGCGCAGGCTGGACGCGCGCGGCGTGGTGACTTGAATGTTGAGGTCCGGGACCGCGGCCTCGCCGCCTTCTTCGTCGTCGCCCACGGCGTACTTGGCCTTGAGGGCCGGGAACAGCACATTGTCCTCCCACGTCTCAAAGTCCTCAAACATGTTGCCTTCTGCCGCATCGGTCCGGCCATGTCCGCCAGCCGCTCGCCGCCCTGCGCGGCCAGCTGGCTGTCGACGAGGGTGGGGATCTTGTGGAAGGTCTGGGCCCAGTCGCGGTGGCCGCAGCAAAGACGGCGTAGGGCACGCCCTGGGCCAGCGCGTCGGCCTCCTTGCCGCTGCGCAGCCAGTCGACAAAGAGGCCGGCATTGTCGGGCGGCTCGCCCTCGTACGAGGCCGTCACGATGACGACGGGCGGCCGTCGGTGGGCAGGGCCTGGTGGGCGGCATCGAGCGGCGCCAGGACGTCGGCGGCGACGCGGTTGGCCATGGCCTCGCAGGTGCCCGTGTTGGAGCCGTAGTAGATGTTCATGGGCTTGCCGCTGGTGGAGGCGGCGGCGCCCTGGCTCGGGGTGGCGCTGCCAAAGGCCGCCCGGCCGGTGCCGCTGTCGGTGGGCGTGCCGGCCAGTCTCTTCTCCAGGAGGGTGGGCGTCAGGCCCGGGCGGCGTGGCCGGACTGCCGGTGAGACGCATCATTAGCTGTGTTGCGTGGATGCCTGGCCGCAGCTGGACGTGGACGTGGGAGTCCTTGGGCTTGATGGTCAGCGTCTGGTGGATCTGCATCTTGTAGTTGGGGTCGGCCAGCCGGAGAGTGACGTTTTGCAGCAGCAACGCCATCACGAGCAGCGCCTCCTGCCAGGCAAAGGGGCGGCCGATGCAGGCGCGCGAGCCGTTGCCAAAGGGCTTCCAGCAGTTGGGGAACTCCTTGGTGATGCGCTCAAAGTTCTCGTCGAGCATGCGCTCGGGGCGGAACGAGCGGGCGTCGTCGCCAAACACGACGGGGTCCAGGTGGGCGCGCACGAGCAGCAGCGTAATGTTCTCGCCGGCCTTGACAAAGTACTTGCCGCCGGCCAGGGTCTCGTCCTGGCGGGGGGTCACGCCAATGGCCGGGATGGTGGCGTTGACGCGCAGGGTCTCGCGCAGGACGGCCGCCACGTACTTGAGCTTGGGCAGCTGGTCGACGGTGATGGGGCCGGTGCCGCAGACGTCGTCGACCTCTTGCTGGGCGCGGCGGTAGGCCTCGGGGTGCCGCAGCAGGTCGTAAAAGGCAAAGGACAGCATGCCCGAGGTGGTCTCGTGGCCGGCAATCAGAAAGGTAATCAGGTTGTTGCTGATGGGCGCGTCGTCCAGGGTCTCGCCCGTGCGCGGGTCGGTGCGCTCAGCATGGCCGCCAGCAGGTCCTTGCGGTCGGACGGCGGGTTCTGCGAGCGGCGCGCACGCACGACGCCGTCGGCCACCTCGCGCATGGTGGCAATGTCGGCGGCGTACTGCTGGTCGACGGCCTTGTAGAACATGGCCGGCAGCGGAGGCCGGCGGCTGCGGTTGCCGGACTCGGTGAGGAAGCCGCCCATGGCGCGGATAAAGGGGTGCATCTCGGCGCTGTAGAAGGAGTTGAAGCGGTACTCCATGGCGCACAGGGCCAGGGTGTCGAGGGCCAGGCGGGTGAAGTCGTCTGAGACGTGATGGGCTCGCTGGGGCCCTGGCGCGCCCACTTGAGCGTCAGCTGGCTGGCAATGTCGTGCATGTCGTCGTACATGTTGCGGATGGAGAGGGGGCCGAAGGCGGGCGTCAGGATGCGATGGGCCTTGCCCCAGTTGGGCTCCTCCTCGCATAGGAGGTGAAGAGGCCGTCGTGCACGCCGTTGCGGACCTGGCCCAGGATGTCGCCAATGCTCTTCTTGAAGCGCTTCTCGTCGCAGACCTCGTTGACGAGGGCGTTGCTGGAGACAAAGATGTTTGACGTGCCACGATGTTGAGGCGAAAGATGTCGCCGTAGTGATCGGCGAGGCGCACGATGGACTGGATGGGGGCGCTGGTGTCGATGTCGCGGAGGTTGCAATCAGCGGCAGCCCTGGCGGCGCCGGGATCGGCTCTGTGCCAACGTCCATGGCGAGACGGGGTGAAGGAGAGAGTTGACACGAGGTAAAGGGAAAGGGAAAGGTGAGGGTGAGGGTGAGGCGAGGGTGAGGCGATAAAGGTTGACGAGAAAACGTCAGGTGGCTACAGCAGCAAGAGTCAACGTAAGATGTAAGCCAAGAGCAGAATGTTTGTTGAGAAGACCGACGGACGCCACGAGGAGGAGGAGCAGCATATATATACGATGCTGCAAATGGAGACAAAAGGCACGGCGAAGAGAAGGACAAGAGGACCAGAGACAAGGCCAGAAAGGTCAGACACAAGGACCAGTCGGACCAACAAAGGACACGCAGACGGCTCGCACAAGAGCCCGAACTTGTCGATCTGCAGAAGCGGGACCACTCGCCGCCAGCCAAAGAGGCACGCATCAACAAATGTGTCCGCACGGCCTTGGCCTCGTCGAATCTTTCCGTAGTCTCCGTTGAGTCCTTTCTACAGAACGGCTGGCCTTGGATGGGCCCTGCCGGCCAAGTCACTACGTCACCGAAGCGAAGCATGCAACACGTAGTCTACGGAAGAAACATACCTGGCCGCTTAACGGCGTGTACATGTCGTACTTTGTAGGACAGAGGACAGAGGACAGGACAGAGGACAGGACAGAGGACAGGACAGAGGACAGGACAGAGGACAGGACAGAGGCAGCATCGGCCACAAGGCGACTGGCGACGCGCTGCGTGGTTTACGGCTGGTCTTTGCCTCTTGTTTCAAGCTGCATGTCGGTGTCGTTGACCCATTACGGCTCTTAGGGCGGCACGTCCACCTGCAGCGTTCCACCCAGATCGGGATCGTTCCGGTGGCCTCGCCCGTTCGTATCTGCGCACGGCCTTTGTGAGAGGATGGCAAGGCAGCAGGCGTCTGCTCGATAGCGGGAGCACCGGTCTCTGGTACGGGCCGAAGAGACGAAAGGCGAAGGGCGAAGCCAGAGAAGCCAGGCAACAGGCAAACCAGGCAAACCAGGCGCAGCCAGGCGAAGCAGGCGAAGACAGGCGAAGCCAGTACGAGGCTGCCACGGGTCGAGGAGCAAACGATGCGCCAGTCTAGAGTCTACAGAGTGCAGTGTAGGGCTCGACATCGCCTCGGAGGGGCTGCAGGAATGCTGCAAAGAGGCAATGCCAAAAGCCGCCGTCCTCACTGCAGCTGAGTGGAGAGGCCAGGTCGGAGAGCTCCGCTTGGGCAGCCAAGTGTCTGTGAGGCCCGCAGGGGGGGGACTGTTTCGTATTTCGGCATGCATCATTGGTGTGCTGCATGAAGACGGCCGGGCGGGAGGGACAAGGCTGGGTGGGCCGCTACGAGTAATGTCCGTGGCGAGCTAAGAGGAGAGAAAAGGTGCCGCGGCGCTTCTTGTTCCGAAAGGTCCGCGCGGCGTTGGAACGAGGAGGGCGACGCTGCGGGCGTCCGCGGCCAGCGGCCAGATTCAGGTTTGAGTACTCGTCCTTCGTACTCTGTATTCTCAAGATGCTCCGGACACTTTGATTGCCTGCCAAAGTCCGCCCACATGGCCGGACAGGGATCGGACGGGGACCGGACGGGGGTCGGACAGGATGGCGGTGGCAGCGTCGCCCTCAACAAGGTTCGAGGACTTTGATTTTGTAATCACCGCTCGCCACGCCCTGCAGCCCAACCTCTGAACGGCTTAACAACGACCCAGATTTACATCCGACGGCAATCAGCATCCCTGTCAAGCCCTGGTAACAAGTATCTCAAACACAGGCAGCGAACCAACGGGGCGTCGGGAATGCCCGTCGAGGCGTCTACGTGTCTACGTCGTACTCGAGGCAGCCTTTTGCTCCGAAGCCAGCAGCACCAAGCGACATGGTCTGATAAGTACGAAGCATTATGAAGCAATACAACAGCAGGAAGCAATACGAAGCCGTACATGTACTTTGCACAACGGCAGGGATGCATCTGCAGATGGCCATGACCAATTGCTTCCGTCTTTGAAATGCAGACGGCCACAGCCAGCTGCAGTCTCTTCTCGGATACTTTTGAACCTTGTTCTTGGTTACTCCTGTCGATCCTCCAGTCCACGGCGCCGCAGACCACTTCTTCGATAACCTCGACCGTCGCCAGCTTTGGCTCAACGTCTGCCGGTCGTCGCCAGCTCTGTGCCAGCACTCTGTCAGCTCTCTGCCTGCTTCTGCCTGCTTCTGCCAGCCCCAGTCCACCGCAAACCAAGTACTCGTACATACATGCAAGATACGATTCGCGAGTCGTCGTGGTGTGGGCCTCTCTAGCACGCGCAAGAGTAACGGCGGAAAAAGGAAAAAGAAGAAAGGAAAACGCCTCGCCCCTCGAGAGGCAGAGGCCAAGCACGATGCCAAGACGAGACCCACCGACTCACAAACATCAACGTCACAGTGAAGACGAACACATGCCTTGCGATGACCCTCTGATCTTGGTCTTGATGTGTTTGATTGTCTAGACTTTGATATCCGGATATACAGACAACCAGACATCAGACATCAGACATCAGACATCAGACATCGACATCCAGACATCTAGACATGTAGATCGAGGCATAGATGCTCTGGCTTTTGCCGCCATGTGACGCAAGAAAGTGCAGGAAAAGAAGATAAAGGACAATGATAAAAACAGAGAGACCCCGAAGAGACCCATACTCGCTGGCTAGGCAATGGAAAAACAGTCGCGCAACACGACGCTCGCCCCCCCTCCCTCACTCCCGCCGCGTGGGCAGAAGCGGCGGCTCCTGTGGCCGCACGCACTTTGCATACAACACATGGCCTGCGGACACGGCCTGTCTGTCGAGCGTCCGCGCCACCAGGTCCGACAGGACAATGACGACAGACCAGACGACGACGGCACACAGGGCGATGCCCAGGCCGTACTGCCAGTCCGTCGCCGCGCCCGTCAGCCCGACCGTCTTGCGCACCGTCCAGTGGCCCAGCGTCCAGAGGACGGTGCCGTGCAGCACGTACATGGCGAAGCTGATGAAGCCCAGGTACTGCGGGACGCGGTGCAGAAAGATGCGCTGGAGAGCCGGCGTGCGGTCAATGGCGAGCACGACCACGGTGGCGGCCAAGGGCATGTACCAGTGGTCGAGCGCGCCCTGTCCTTGTGGTGCTGGGGCGCCCATGCGGCCAGCGTGATGTAGCCGGGCGTTTCCGCCGCGCCCCGGCCGGCGTCGGGGATGCTGAGCAGGTAGAGGCCGGCGACGAAGACGACGGTGCCCAGCAAGGTGCGCTGCCGACGGAAGACGGCCGCCGACGACCGGGGATGCACGGGATGCACCGAAGCGCCATGATGGGACGCATGGCGATGCGGCCGGCGCGGGGAGTGCGGCTGCGGCTGCGGCTGCGGCGGGCTTCTCGCCCATCGACACGGCGACGGTGGCCACGTCGTGGCCGGCGGCAGAGGGACGACGGCCTCGGGCAGTGGGGCGCCAACGCCCTCGAGCTCCAGGTGCAGGTCGCACATGAGCATGCCGGCCAGAAAGAGATAGACCTCCCAGTGGATGCACAGGATGGCGTAGAGGCCATGCCGGCCACCAGGAGCATGCGCACGCGCGGCCGCACCCGTTGAAGGCGGCGTGGCACAGGAACAAGACCAGCGAGCAGTCAAACTCGACGGGCAGCGTCCACAGGTTCTGGTCGTACATAAAGGTGCCGCCGCGGTTCAGCGCCTTGGACAGGGGGCTGGTGAGCTGCAGGACGCTGCCGAGCCAGTGCGCGAGCTGTGCGCGCAGGGTGGCCTCCTGCGGCGGCCGGCGGCTCGGCAGCGCGACGCCGTCCCAGTCGTGGGCGCCGTAGAGGTCGAGGTAGGTCAGCAGCAGGCGACAAAGGACACAAAGACGGGCATCAGAAACAGGCGCGGGTGCCGCCGGAACACGGCCGAGCCAATGCACGCGTCGGCCTCGCCCACGCGGCCCTGCCGGGAGAGCCAAAGGGGCCTGTAGGAGAGGGCGTAGCCGGAAATGACAAAGAAGACGGCGACGTGCGGCGGCCCGCCAATCAGGAGCCGGATCCACGGCAGCTGCACAAGGTACCGCTCGCCCTCGGCGCTGGCATAGCCCGCGTGGATGTGCCACCCGAACCACAGCAGGCTGGCGTGGTGCCACACCACAAAGAAGGCGGCCACGCCGCGCAGGCCGTCGAGCCAGGCCGTGGGGTGCTGTCGCCGGGGCGGTGCGCCTCCGTCGGCGGCGGGCTTGAGGAACGACGGGACGAGGACCTGGAACGCGTGGAGCTGCTTGTACGTCGCCGGCCACGACGGGGCTGATGAGGCCGATGGGGCCGAGGCCGCCGTCGACGCCGAGGGAAAGAGACGCGCGGCAGGCGTCGCAACGGCGCCGTCGCCAGCCGCCACAGCACGTACGCCAGGCGCAGCACCAGCAGCGGCACGGCCACGGCGGCCGCGGCCATTGCTGCCAGCCGTGTTCGCGGCCGGTGTATGCCGACACCGGCGTGGCTGCCGGCCCGTGCGTGCGCGAACCGCTCAGTGGACAATGGTGGGCTGTGCGAACGGAAGCTGCTGCTGCCACTGCTGCTGCCCACACTCGCCGTCTCCAGGGCCGCGTCCTCTTCGCCGTCCCGGTCCCGCTCTCCGTCGGCCTCGCTGTCGGACGTCGGCAGCCGGTCGTACAGTGGCTGCATCTGCGCGTGTGTCCACCGCTGCAGGCCCGGAGGGCGGCGTTGGCCATGGTTGTGGATGTGCCGTGGTAGGATGCTGCCTAGTTGTGATGCGTGTGTGCCGATGCGCCGATGGCGGTAGACATGAGCATCGAGGTCGTCGAGACGTCGGCGAGAAGGGCTTGTGTTGATATACGAGAAGCGTACGGAACGTTGCTGTCGTAGGCTGTCGATACGTAGTGTGGGGGGAGTAGCCGGATGTGTATCGTGAGACTCTGCGCAGTGTCTGGCTGGCTGGTCTGGCTGGCTGGTCTGGGATGATACAAATAAATCAAATGTCGGGGTCGGAGTGAGGAGCAAGTTCTCGGTGCCAGACAGAGGGCATTGTCTCTCCTGGTGGAGGCTGTCTCGTCTCTCGTTTGTCTCTCTGTAGGCGAGTGCGATGAGTCTCGTGCGTGACACTGTTACTGCGGAGGAGACAAGGAAGACAAGGAAGACAAGGACGACAAGGAGGTCGTGAGAAAGAAAATCAAAAAACAGTGCTGGCGGTAAGACTGGAGAAGAGAAACCATGGGAGCTTGCAAAGGAGAGGACGCAGATGAACGCAAGCACGTTGATCACCAAACACGCAAGCGCAGAAGCACTTTGTTCAAGACAAGGAAGACAAGTAAGACAAGGAGGACAAGGATGACAAGGAAGACGGAAGACGAAGACAAAAGACAGAAGACAGAAGACAAGGAAGCCAGAAGACAAGGATGACAAGGAAGACTAGGGAGACGTCGATCTTGCATTGCATATACTCTGTAAACAGGGGATGGTGGGTGGACAGAGGACGAACTAGGAGCAGATCTTGACACGGCACACCACACCGACTGATCGACTGACAGATCCGACAGTCCTGTCCGACCGTTCCGTGAGATCGACCCGGATGTGGCTTGAAAGTAGGGTGGCCGCGGAACGATTCGCGGCAGAAGGACGAAGCGTGTCGAGGGTAGAAGGGAAAGACTACGAGATACTGCAACGGCACCGGACACGAGATACGGGACACGAGCGGCACGTCTCCGAAGCGAGCGCGTGTTTGAGTCGGCCGTCTGTACAAAGGGGACGGGAGACTCCAGACCCAAGACTCAAGACCCAAGACCCTACAGCTGAGGGGCTTGAAACGTCCCCCAGAGGGGGACGGGAGCATGACAAGAGAACAAAAGAACAAGAAGAGGAAAAAACAGACGAGAAGCACGCACGACAGACGTTCAAACTGGGCAGCGCCTCGTGGGGCATGGGAGCGGCTCCCGTGGAGAGGAAAAAGTATGGGTAGCAGCCAGCGACGGCGAGCGACTGCAAGGAGAGCAGAGCGGCTCCTCCGTGTCCAGTGGTATGCACGCCACTGTCGAGCACATACAAAGTGAGATACGAACACTGCAGGTATCTTGTTAATGGCAGCGTGGTGCGTGGTATGTACCGAGGACAGACAGAGGACAGACAGAGGACAGACAGAGGACAGACAGAGGACAGACAGAGGACAGACGACAGACGGCCGACGACAGAGGACAGACACAAGCCGAGACCGTGGACCGTGGATCGTGGATCGTGGATCGTGGATCGTGGTCGCCAGTTTGCAGCACTTGGTACAGACTCTCCCACCATGGCTGGAATGCAAATGACGGCACTCCGTCTCCATCTCCATGTCCGTCTCAGTCTCAGTCTCAGTCTCACACTCACACTCACAGTCGCACAGCCGCACAGGACAGACAACGGCCGGGAGGCGCAGGGACCATGGGATCGACAGGCAACCTCACAGGAATACTGGCAAGCGACCGCCCGGTTTTCTTGTCCCGTCGCTTGCTGTGGCAGGGGCTCGAGAGCTTGTTGGCAGAGGCGTTGCAGATATTGTGGGGGGCCGACGATCGGGAAGAGGCCCTCCCACGAGCGGGTACTGAAGGGGGCTGTACTTTGTACGAAGAAAGAAGAGTGGTGGGACTTGAGGCGTGCATCACAAGTACGAGGACAGCCAGCAACGGTGTCCTGAAGGCAGAGTACGAGTACAGTAAGCAGAGACTTTGTGTTCCGTCTTTCGTAGGTTGTGTCTCGTATCTGTGATTTCGCACATTGACACCGTACGACGGATCTGACAAAGTACTCTGTATTACAGTTCCTCGTATGGTCGCAAGCGCAGCGAGGCAACAAAGAGAGCGGAGCAATCGTATCCATCCACAGGGGTGTCGGCGTGCCGGATCTCGCTCAACCTGGTTGTAAGCCACCGCGAGCCGCCAACTGGCCGACAGACATGCGGAGGATGGCCGAGACGGTCAGATGCCACTACTGTTACAGACCTGCGCATCGCCATCTCCTCCGGGGCAGAGGAGACGACGAGGCGAACATTCATGGCAAATGGCGTCGGGCAGGGAGGACAGGCTCTTCCCCACGTGTACTTTGTCATTACAAATGCATCCCTGCGACGTATGTACCGAGTCGCAGGTTTCAAGCCCGTTTCTGTCCTTGTTTCTGTGAAACCTGTCAGCCGGCGGTGTCGATTGTTCTTTGACCGTCGAACACGGCGCACCAACAGACAGTCTCGTTGTCTCTCGTTGTATCTCGTTCTCTCGTTGTCTCTCGTTGTCTCTCGTTTGTTGATTCCAGCGTTGCACTTTACGCACAGCGCTATTGTGCAATTGGTTTCCCTTCCATGAACAAAGCACAAATGTATGCAGAAATGACCAGACAATGTCGGACAGGCCAATGCCATTGTCCATGACTCCAATGTACAAAGTACTTGGCTCCCTGTCGATCAACGAAAAGCGACTGCTCCATCATCAGGCTATCCAGAATCCAAAAAGCGCACAAGTCAAGACCGGTCAGACTGTGTCACAAACTGCTCCATGCGACTTGTCTCCTCTGCACGACACCGTGTTCCGTCTGCCATCGCCTCCTCTCCTGTCTTTTGCACGATGGACATGTGTCCGCCGCAGGGTCTCGCTCTGTATGACAACACATGCCGTACGAGAGACATTGGACGACACCGACGCACGACGCACGACGCACGAGCTCGAGCTCGATGCTCGACGCCCAAGACAAACGGCCGCTGCTGTCAGAAAACGACTCCGGCCACACGTCCATGACCGTTTCGGCCCACGGACCTTGACTCGTGGTCTCATTCTCTGTAGTCGGCTGTTGATGACAAGTGGCAAGGGCAAAAGAAATGTCCACACGCACGCGATGCTGCTGACGATGCTCTGTCCAACCACGGATCCACGGGTCGCAATACGAGATGTCACTCGGCGGCATGCCGCAGGCGATTCTTGCATACGAGTGCAACACGATCGCTGTCCGCTGTCCGCGCCCAACTGCTCTACCGATGCGCCATGTGGTGGCCGGCTGTGAATGACATCCGATACAAGAAGAAAAACAGGTAAGCTGACTATGGAGCAGCTACCTCTTGGCATAAGCAGTCAAGACGAGACGCTGCTGTCCTTGATAAGTGGCTCCTTTCTTTCCCGTGTAAGAGCAGCTGTTTCTAGCCGGGAAAGGATACCAATTAAAGAAAATGCCTATAGGACAGAGCAATTCACCTGACTCTTTACCCCAGACATAATCACTCAATGGTAGAATTGCTGTTTCAGTCTCGAATCTTGTTTACTCATCGAAAACGGTAAAGACTACATAGTTCTGTATTAGAATGGACGAGAAAAGCAGAGGCATCGTGCAACCTGAGCATCTCGCAAATATCTTGAATTATAAGCAAACAAGACCAAAGACAAAGACAAAAGTCTACAAACAAATGGTATCTCAAGGGCAATCAAGTCGCAAAGCTGGAGCGCCGTAATAGTCGAACAGGACAGAAAGTGGTGTCAAAAGAAGACCAAAAGACCAAAAGACCAGAATACCAAAGAGACCAAAAAACGAACTCCCAAAACTCGAAAAGATATCAAAAAAATAATAGAATGACGACACGACGGCGCGCAGGAGACTCAGTCGCTGTCGTCTGCCGTCACCAGTGGCGATGCCTCGGTGGCGTCCTCGTCGCTGTTGGCCGCGAGCCCTCCGTGTACGTCGTCGCGAGCATGCGGTCAATGTCGGCATCCGTCAGCGCCCTGGCGCTGTCGTGGCAGGGACGGAAGCCCGCGTTCAGGGGGCGGCACCGGTCGCGGGCGCGCTGCTCCGCCTGCGTCAGGGGGCAGCGGGGCGCCGATGGCGTGCGCCGCCGAGCGGGCCAGACGCTGCGGAGACGGTGCGGGAGACGGCCTCGGACACGGCGGCCGAGACGGCGCGCTTGGCCTTTTGGAAGCGCGGGCTTGCCCGGGTGGCGGCGGCGACCTGGGCCAGGGCCTCCATGCCGCGCCTGGCCCCGGCAACGCCCTTGACGGCAGCGGCGGCGGCCCGCTTCTGCCAGCGGCGGGCCAAGCGGACGAAGCGGTGCCGGCGGTCGCAGGTATGGCACGTTCCGTGGCTGTAGTGCTTGCAGTGGCGGGCGCCAAACTCGTCGCGCAGAGCCGCACGCACGACGTCGGCCAGTGACTGGCGCGGCCGGGAGCCGCGGGGCTGGCTGGGCTGGCTGGGCTGGCGGACGGCGTCGGGGCCGGCCCGATGGGACGGTGGCGGTCCGCGTAGCTGTCCAGTCGGCCATGGTCGAGGCTCTGGTCGTGCACGTCGACCTCGTCGTAGCAGCACGAGCCGCAGCGATCGGCAGAGGCTCTCGTGGGAGTGCTGTTTGGCCCGTCGTCGTCGTCGTCCGTCGTCGTCGTCGCTAAAGTCTGCGTACTCGTACTCATACTCATACTCATACTCGTACTCGTACTCGTTGTCGCTGTACTCGTCGACGCTGTAGAACTCGTCCTCGTCCTCATAGTAGCGATCGCCGTCGTTGCCAAAGAAGCCGTCGCGGTCGGAAAACGGATAGCTGCGAAAGAAGTCTCTCTCCCAGTCGCTCGGGACGGTGACGGGGTTGTGGATCACACTGCCGACCCCCAGACGATCGGTGAATGGGACATCTTGAACTGAAGATCGAAAACGCAAGGCCTGCAGCGTCGTCGAGCTCTTTCTGTGCTTGGACAGAAGAGAGGCAGAGCGTCTCGCGTGGCACCCGAGTGTGAGATACACGGCTCTCCAAGGTTGTCGCGCTGGGAACAAGATGCAAGTCAGGAAGCCGGCCCAGACTCTGCATCCTTTCTCAGACGACGCTTTCGCGTCTCGGAATTTTTCATTGGCGCGCCACATTGTATTTTTCAGAGCTCTTGACAATTGTGCGCGGCCTGTACTCATCACCAACCGTTCGACGGTTGGCAGTGGCATCACAGTCAGCATCGCGTCACGCCCAGGCCGTGTGCTCTGTTGTGGACATTACCATGGGCACTAACGCGGACTTGTTAGACTAGACGAGAAGATGCGGTCATTCAGGAAAGCGAGTCCAACTTGTGACTCTGTCATGTGCAATCTGCCATCAATCCAACGGTATGTCTTCCGAGAGACGGCCCTGGACGGGCGTCGGGGACGGTGGCTGCGCCAGTTGTCGGCTGATGTGCATCGCGGCGTTTCGGGGTGAGTCGGTGGTCATGGCATCAACGCGTGTTTCTGTTGCTCCTTGTCTTGTCCCGGGCCTGCCGCCAGACGGTTGTGGACAAAACAGCCCTGTCGACCATGGCATTCCCGTACGACGTACATTACTTTGTAGGTGCTCGAGCGGTTCCGCTTGGCACCGTCGCGGAGGCGGTGCTTCGCGGACCGAAACACGGACACGGCGCAGCCCGGAAGAGCACAAGAGATGGCAGCGCCCGTGCAGTCTCACCGGACAACGTCGTGCGAGTTACGGTGACGTGATGCGGCATGGACTGACCTGTTGGACTCGGGTTCGCGCTTGTTTGTCGTTGCGCCGTTTTGCCAGGCTCAGAACCTCCAAAGGGCATATGAATGTTTGATTTTCAAGCCATGAAAGCCACTCGGGGCATAGTGTAAACAATGTAAGATTTGATTCTAATGAACAAAGGTCACAGAGACAATATCCTAATACAACACAGGCGTCTAGCCATCCTACAGTGGCGAGACGAGACCCTCTATTCCGTCGTTTCCATTCTCCGTCTCTCCGTCTATGCCTTGGTCTCGGTCGCGCCAATGGCGGCGCGCATCTCCTACCTTGATGCGCGTCACCGTGCCCGCCGCCGCCGTACACCAGGCCCGTGTACAGCATGGCGACACTTGGCAACCCGCCGTGGAGCAGCTGCAGCGCCTGCTCGCACGTTGTGTCACGCCGCGCGACGTGCAAAACAGCGTCTTTGCGCTCCCGCGCCCTCGGTGGCGGGACTGCTCGTTCCAGCCGGCGGCGGTAGCGGGCGACCAGGGCCAGCGTGCGGTCGAACATGGCCGGGCCGGAGAAGCCGCCGGTCTCGTGCAGGTTCGCTTGCTCGGCGCTGCGCAGGCGCAGCTTGTGCGGCACCAGGCCGTCGCGGCGCTTGGTGGTGTTGCCGACAATGATGCCGTCGACGCCGCTGGCAAAGACGGCCTCCACAATGCCGTCAATCTGGCCGTCCTCGTCCTCGTCCGGCGGACACCAGTTGACCATGACGCGGGGCGCCGTCGCGCGCAGCGTCTGCAGCCCCGACTCGACGGCCGCCGTGCGCGCCGCGCACTCGCTGCTGGCGCGGCCTTGTTCTTGGCCTCCTTGACCACGGCCGCCAGGATGGCGGTCAGCGGCTCCACCGCCTTTGCAGGTCGCGAGGCCCGGCGTGTTGGGGCTGCTGACGTTGACGACCAGCACGTCGCATAGGGCGCCAGCCGGCGCACGCAATAGACATAGTCCTGGGCGACGGCGGCCACGTCGTGCTCGTCGTGTCCTTGTTCTTGGCCATCTGCACGGCCAGCAGCTTGCCGGCCCGGAGCGAGCCCACCGGCACGCCCGCCGCGCCCGACAGCACGTCCGCCTCCGTCAGGCCGTGCGCGCGCGGCCCAGGCCCGCGCAGCCGCGCCCGCAGCCGCGACGCCATGGCGTCGGCGCCCACCGAGTTGAGGCCGTAGCGGTTCACCAGGCCCTCGACGCTCGGCACGCGGAACACGCGCGGGCGCGGGTTGCCGGCCTGCGGGCGCGGCGTGCAGCCGCCCACCTCGACGACGGCGGCGCCAAAGTCAAAGAGGGCGTCGGGGATGTCGGCGTCCTTGTCCAGGCCGGCCGAGATGCCGACCGGGTTGGACAGCGCGTGCTCAAAGGCCTGGCCCGCCAGCACGTTCTGGCCGGCGTGGCGGATAGATCGTCGGTGCGGTCCCGGGGGTGGAGGCCCAGCTTGTACAGGGTCTTGAGGGCTTGGGTGCCAATGTGGTGCGCGTCCTCGGCGTCGGGCCACAGCGTGCGCATCAGCGGGCGGCAACGATCCAGCGGTGCACGGACGCGCGCGTGTCGGTGCCGTACAGGACGACGGCAAACAGGCCGGCGCCCCAGGGCGGTGGCATAGAGGGCGGTTGCGCAGACCAGAGCCGGAGGAGCTGCGGGGCGGCGGCGGTCTTGGGCGGCGGCGGTCTGGCGGCGGTTGGGCGGCGCTTTGGCGGCGGCTTTAGGGCGGCGGCCG